>CM070831.1:35212498-35623353 GCA_036326025.1 Chrosomus eos
AGGAACTTCCCCAATCTAGCATCTCTTTCTTTCGCTCTCTTCAGTTCATGTTTTCCTCAGTGTAACTCTCTCCATTATTATGCAATGCCTTTGCAAGCTCTGTCTTGATCTTCAGCAGCTCATGTTATCGTTGTGACTCCCTTGGAAATGGGGCCCAGACAAAATATTTTCACAGAAAGCATGTGAGACGTCTTAAAGAACTCTAACTGGCTTTTAGGATTAAGGAGGAGAGTTTGTGAGGGTGGGTCAGTAGTTAAAACATTGGTCAATCCTGCAAGATCAAGAGACAGCTAAGTAGATGTATCCAGTCCCGAACAATCAGGTTTGGATATCTGCCTTGATTTCACTTACCAATCTTTTCCGGCTTTGCTTTTTATTGGGAGTGCAGCTGTGAGCAGTACGCTTGCGGATACTCATGGTGTGAATTATCTAAGTGTGTCCTCCAATCTGTGTCAGAAACTATCAGGCCCAATGCAGAGACATAATACTCTCAGACTTAGACTATTGGACAAGGTGACAGATAAACCTGGGGGACAGACCTTGGTTGCAGTGAGGCTCTCAAAGATCAGGAGACTCTAACACAGATACAGACACACATCCTTAGGAGTCTACAAAAGATTGAATCAAAATGTATTATAAAAATCAAATCTATTCCAGAGTGTGTATCCGTATATAAGAACAATGCAAATTAATTTCTTGCATATTCTGAGGGCAGTGTTGGCTGATTTTAGAGGATCAACAAAATCATCTCCACAAAACGGTGGTTATGGTCAGATTCTGTTCTGTCAGATAGTTTTCTCAGACACATGAAAAAGCAGTCTCTTTACAGTTGACACATCAAAGTAGATGACTCTTAAAGTTATTATAACTTGACTGTGACCCTGTGTGATGATTTGAAGAAGAAATGTTCAGAATAAAATCATGTCAACATGATTTGGAGTATTACATTTTTTGGCAAATAAATAATCCACTTTTTGGAGAAACCATGCTTTCAAAACTACTTGTGGAAAGGCACAATTCAGAAGTATTAAATATCGAAATGGCATCAAATGAGATTGAACACATACGTTTACAGACCATATGGATTCACCTTTCCACAAATTAAAGAAGGAAAATTATCAGATTTTAAAGGGATAGTTGACCCAAAAAATTACAATTCTATCATTTACCCTCCCTCATGTCGTTCGAAAATTATAAGACTTTCGTTCATCTTCAGAACACAAATTAAGTTTTTTTGAGGAAATTGGGTTCCCTCCATATGACAGTCCACTTTGACACAAAATTCATAAAGAGATCGTAAAACGAATCCATATGAATTAAGCGGTTTTATAGTCCAAATTTTCTGAAGAGACTCGATCGCTTTACATGATGAACAGATTTTATTTAGGCTTTTATTTAAACATTGATCAGGGAACTTAAACAGAAACTCACGTGAACATGCTTGAGCTTCCATTTACCACAACTGATGTGTGTGTTGATGAATGCTTAATAAAAGCCTAAATTTAGTCTGTTTATTACATAAAGCGATTGTGTCTGTTCAGAAAATTGGGACTAAACCACTCAATTCATACGGATTAGTTTTACGATTTTTTTTATAAACTTTTAAAAGCATCAAAGTGGTAGTTGCGTAGACTGTAAATGGAGGGACTGAAATCTCTCAATTTCATCAAAAATATTTTTTTTTACGGATATATGAACGAAATTCTTATGGTTTAGAACGACATGAGATTAATGACAGAATCTTCATTTTCATTCATCCTTTTAAATGCAACAGGACTTTTAGGGCAAAAATGTTGTTATATGTGACATCAATATGAAACGTATTAAAGATCCAGACTGACATTTCTGTACAAAACTAAAAAGAACATTTAAAACAACTCAAATGTCAAGTCAAAAAGTGTTCAGATGGAACAGAAAGAAAAAGGCTTTTTAAAATTTCCAACGTTTGGTTTCAAGATGGCAAGGTTTAAAATCACACCACCAAAGTAAACTGTGGTTTAAGGACAGGAAGATTATTGTCCTTGAATTACCCAGTCAAAGACGCAACCTTAATCCAAACTTATCTGGAGTAACTTTAAAAGGATTCTGTACACTTTCGTTCTCGTTCCGACTGAGTTTAAATAACGATGAACATGTGTCTAGCCCTTACTGTGCAAATTAAATAAAGATGCAACCAAATGACTTTAATTCATGTTGCCATCTGCTTTGACTCTGCATGTTCTCCTATTCAACCCATTTGTATTACAAATAAAATAAATATCCAAACCAGTGTGTCTTTTGGGTGATATTTTTCTTATAGTGGGTTATATCATTCATCTGAATACATAATGATGTGCTTTCAAATACATTGTCACTGATGCTCTTGAATACATATTTGTGTCGATTGGGGCGTGTGATTTGCTGAATCACATGTGCATGTGATTCTAATGATGTTACTTACACAGATAGTGTTACATAGCCATTAAACATACTGTTACACTTTATTTTAAGGTGTCTGTGTTAGTATAATTATACATTTAAGTACTGAGTAATAATAATTAACTATGTACTTACTAGGGTTAGTTGCATGTAATTATGCATAATTTATAGTAATTACTACAGTAACTACGTGTAACGTGTGTAACAGGGACACTAAAATAAAGTGTTACCAAACATGTTGTAAGCAAAATAAATATTTAGACAGAACATTTCATAGTTGCTTTTAATATGCTAACACTTTATTTCTTTAGATTATCAGCATGTTAAGAAGTGTCTACACAGTGCCCTCTATGGGTAAAACCAGAGCAAGTACCTGTTCTGCTCAAATAAATGAATTCATTTAATTCCTTTATATAAACACAAGCTCTTTTTTTTCCTCTACTAGAAAAATATAATTTTCACTGGAGTTCAACAAAAGACCTCACTGGAAACATGATTTTGCCTGAGATCTGTTGGATCTCTTTATATACTCAGCCGAAGTCCCCAAACATGCTTATTAAAGTTTTACTAAAAGCTAATTCATTAAATGAAATCTGTTTTTCTCCAGGATGACATTTATCAATGAATACCTAGTGTTATTGTGCCAAAGCACGAGTGCATGGTTTACTATTTTAACAGATTTTGTAGCCCCAAAAAGTTCCACAGCGAGAAACATTTTACCCGCCCTATTACACTTATCACTTGAGGATCAAGTTAGCGATGATAAGGGCAGAGCATAAAGAGAAGGAGACTTTAAGTGGCTGGCAACCATAGTAACAGAGTAAAGTGCCTGACTTGGAGCGCTGTGGGAGAGGAGGCCGTGACCCATCTCTGTGTCGGGGAACAGGGGGAATGAGTATTTTTGTGTGTGTGTGGTGTGTTGTGTGTGTGTGGTGTGTGTTGTGTGTAGAAAGAGGTCAGGGTGATTTCGAAGGGAAATTAAACTACGTCTAAATCTCCCATTTTTCTACTGGGGCGCCATCCTTGAGTCTTCAGTTGGCTGAATTAGATTTTCTCAGCAGCTTGTACTCATGGGAACTTGGAAGCCCTAGTATTACCCCCTGCCACTTCCCACCGCCCGCCACAAGGGAGTAAACATCAGCTCAAATTTTCATTCATCCATGTACTCCAGGGTAGGTTTTTTTTTCTTCTTGCAGGTTTCGAAATATGACAGGACTGCCAAGGACAGGTATCTGTAACCGCTGAAGACATGAGTGACTGGCACACATGTGAAAACAAAACACATTTTCATGTTTACACACATATAAGATCGAACATAAAGCAGGCATCATTGACAATGCATGTGAACCTGTAATATTAGAAGATGTAAATATTATCATGGTTTAAATGTTTATCACAGGGATTCCAGTGCAATGCCTTAACAGTTAACTAACAGTTTGTGTAACCTCTGCATTACATTCATTCATTAACCAGGATTCTACATTACCAGAATATTCCTTTAAAGCAAGTTTTGAAACTAATTTTGACTAATGAACTAATGTTCTAAAGGATGTTCATTGTTAGTTAATGCATTGACTAACGTTAAAGGTTCAACCAAAAATTTAAAAAAACAAGATTTTGAAGAACACTGGTAACCAAACAGTTGATTATTGGGGGAATACTATAAAAGTCAATGGGTGAAGTATCCCCTTTAACTAATTGGACCTTATTGTAAAGTGTTATGACTAAATTTCCATAATGCCTAAAGTTGCTACCTCTAGAAAGACTAGCAATGGTTAACATGCATCACCAATCATGAAGATCAGAGCCTTCCTTTTAGTGATTCAAACACGTACCAAACGTATTGGAAAATGTATGAGGAAATATGATATTCTGAGAGTTTAATACAACTGAAATGCTTTGTATTTAGTCAAACCTATTTTTGCACTATATGAAGATGAATGACCCACACAAGGGCATTATGTGTATATTTCCCATTCCCACCTTCATAAAAAGTGAGTCAAGCCCTTCGCATTGGAGCATCATAATGTAGACGTAGCCTGATCCTGGCCAATCAGCGCTCTCGCCCATGAGCCGATTCTCTAAAGATCTGCAGCATTGAGCATGCAGAGCAGAAGCGCTGAAAGACAGAGCGAGCGCAAAGTGACAAGACCTCCCCGTACTGCGCGATAACATTCACAGCCATATGAAACAAGAAAAGCCCAAACAACTGCGGAAATAAGACGAGGAAAGACGGAAACGTGTGCTGCACTTGAACCAGGGATTGCCATAATTGGATCACTTTATACCGGCACATGTAATGTCTTGCTCTTGATGATAATCATACGCGCAGAAGCCGTTCTCTGGTCCTAGTCGCGCGGTCAGAGTGGAGGTTGCGCTTGGAAGTATACAAAACTTTTTTTTGTTTTGTTTTGCATCTGACGTTTTGGATTTAGATTCATTAAAAGTCGACTTCCCGTGATACTGTGGATTCTAAAAGCGAAATACGCGGAGGACCGATATAGTGTGGATTTCCCCCTATTTCTTTTGTTGTTCTCTTATTTTACTCTTATTATTTATATTATTATATTTTCTGGAGGAGCGGGGACGTTCAATAGGTTACTTTTAGCGGATTCGACGCAGGTGCTTCGGTCCTGAAGGGCAGAATGGAATTGTTATTTTGACCCACGATATCACACGGTTCATTCATATTCCACAGCTTCGCTTTTAATATTTTTTGAGAGCCAAAGACTGTTCAGTGACGCTCATCGTAACGCACCACTGGAATTACAATCATGAACTTTGTTGTTTATTCGATACAATTATTTTTTGCAGCTCTCCTTCATCTGTCTGCTGTAAAGGTAAGGGCTATGCAATTTGGTGGGTTTGAAATGAAAGATAATATAGATGAATTAAACCATTCGTTTTTTATTAATGTGTGGTCAGATTACACGCACGAGGACTGAATGCATCTCCCCAGTGCCATTACACCCTTTATACACTAGGTTACCCGAAGTTTCACGTGGAATGTCCTGCTTAAAAGTTTATCCAAACGAATATCTGTCATGTCAGGAATAGTCTATGTATCAACAATGTGGCAGCCCGTCTTGTTCCTGTCTTCAGAGGTACAGGGATTTAATCTCGGTTAAGGCAAATACTTTGCTTAATAAATGCAAATGTCCAGTTAAAGCAGTTATGTGAGACATTAGATACAGGGCCTATATTGCTGTAACGCTTCGCACGGAAGGTTAAATGGTTATCCTTTTCTGTTCTTGTTTAATCAATCTGAATGTAATTTCTTATTGGTAATACTATGAATTCAGTCAAAACATTGGCTTTATGCATTTTATTAGTGCTCGCGATACCTTTAATGATGTAACCATCTGCTCTCTTGTCGAGAATAAAGACAAGATATTACCTGAGCTCCTTCGTTTCTTTGTCTCCCGCCTTATTAATTCATTTACTTGAATAGTGATTCGGCAGTGCACACGAGCCTATATTTGATGTCGTGGAACATTTGTTGAGGTAAATTACCGCTGTTAGTTTGTTTATTTGTTGGTTAGTTGTCCAAATGTTTGGTGCAGAGTATGAAAAATGTAAGCTTAGATATGAAGCAGACGGTCTGTGAGGAAAAGCGGAGAGATTCTCACGCAACACCGAGAGCTGTTGCGCCAGTCCACCACCTGCAGTCACGCGACCAACCAGCAACCGATCGCGAGCGAGCGAGACGAATCTGTAGGCGGGAAATAGAACAGTCTGACTCTGAATTGTAGTAGGAGAATCATTGGCACTCTGACGCATCTGAATGACAAATTGACTCACTTACTAAAAATAAAGAATATTATATTCACTTTAAAAAGATTCGAAAAGACTCTATAAAAAATCTAAATCATTCTAAAACCCTAACTTTTAAGTAGAAAGCATTCAAACTCCCTTACTAGATTCAGAAAGCCCTGGTGGTTCTCAAGGGTCTAGGACCCACTAGGGGGGCTCAGCATATTTCCAATGGGACCTCAATGACTTAAAATTATTTGAAAAATAAGTCTAACTTAATCCAACTTAATTAAAATTCTGAAAATGGTCTAGTGTGGTGTTTGTTCATTACATTGGTGGTACAGCTGGAGGTTCTAATATGTGTTATTTAAGGCTCGATAATGCATATAATAGGCTATACCAATACCAATGCTGAAGGGTATTGGTGTAGGCTACCTTTGAAGGCACTGACCCACTGACAAGCTGTTTTAGTTTGATTTTTACAGATTTGTTTCTGACATTGAACATAAACTGACATCATATTTCTTGCTTTTAATTTGTCCCCTCAGCAGAGATTAATGTTACTGTAAAACTGAAACACACAGTAGACTATAGGCTACAAACGAATGCAATTGGAAATTAACTGCTGTTTATTATCTATTGAGACGGCAAGTTTGTGTTAATTAAAAGCTGGAAAACAAGCAGCTTTGTGATCATTGCAGCAGTTCCAGAGGAAATATCTTAGTCTAAATGTCGGTGGTGCCTTTGATTATTTTCTTGGCCAATGGGAGGCCAAAAGGTTCAGAACCACTGCAAACTCCTTACTAATATAATAAGCAACTAATTCGTCTAGATTCTGACTATTCACAGCATAATTAAAGTGCTTTTGGTTACACAAAACTCAAGGAAATGTTCTCTTTTGGGAGTTTCCCAAGCATTATTATTGGTTTGTTTCAGTGGCATACACAAATAAATCAGATTATAACTTGTTCTGTGCGATCTGTCACTTATAACTGTCATTTCTCTGTCCTGATAGGCTGCCCACATACCCAAAGAAGGGGGAAAGAGCAAAAATGATGGTAAGTCCCTTTATATGTGTAGTGTACATAAATGTTGATGTGAAGCATGTATGATATGAAAAATGTATTTGAAACCAGGCCAAGGGTGTAGCACCACCTGGAGGACGTATATGTAATGACAATTCCAATGCAAAATTTAAACCACAAATGGTTTTATCCCAGTTCTGAGGCTTGAGAGGCAGATAATAGGCCTTCAAATACTGTATGTTTGTGGGTCTCCTCTGTTACGCAACACTCTATCTCCTCTAACAATTTAATATCACACTGAGACTGAACTTACATAAATATTTGCTTGGACACAGGATTAGGACATATTTCCCACCCTCATTAGGTTGCGCTGAGGATCGTCAAAGTGAATAATTGTTCTACCCGCAAGCAACCTTGTGTGGAGTCATTGACCATGGCTATGTTTGTTTATTAACAAAAACGCTGCATGAGTTACCCTTGATTTGTCCTCAAGGTCACAATTATTTGTTAGCAGTGGACCTGGTTGTTTGCATAGAGTCCCTATTACGTTTCTGAGGGAACGTGTATTGTTATTTTTACATCATTCCCCCCATCTGCTTCCATTCATAATCACTTTCCCACAACTTAGATCTCCTTTGACTTTGCTTAGATTCAGTTGAACATATTAAATCAGTCTGTTAACAGAGACAGTACCTCAGTCTAACTGGTCAAGACAAGAGATACTAAATCAAAACTGACCACGTGCGACTTTGCACTTTGCTAAATGAAGATATGTGATACAAACATTACAGCCATAAATTAAGAAGTGTCATGAAAGGGGCATTAGGTGAAATGTGGCTTGTACAGTACAACCAACCAATTTCTAGCAATACTTAATCAGCATCATAAATACAGTTGTGTTTGGTTTCTTGCATTCATGGGTGGCATGGATCGCTCACGCAGGGTGGGCTTCTATTAGAGGTCAGGTGTCTGCAGTAAAGCCTGGCGCCACACTGCCTGAGGTCATGCTTTTCCCTAGCAGTCTGCAGGTCATGAGGCGCTGGGGTCAGAGTGAATGATGGGAAGCCAGCTCAGAGAGTTGCACACATTGGGCTGGAGTAGGGTGGACGGATAGTGGGGCACATGGGCTGGTGTGTGTGTGTGCCTCAACATGTGTGACATGTCTTTTTTTGCCCACTTGGGAAAGTAAAGTCCCCAATGAGCAGAACAGGCCTGTGTGAAGGTGTGGGGCAATGCATCTGACTTTTAATGATTATAGTGGTTTCATATTTCGTTCCAAACCTGTATTCTGTTATTTTGAAGGTGGAACACAAAAAGGGAAGAATTTTCAGGCTGCTCTTTTCATATTTACCATGACTGTTGGCTATAAAAAGGACATAAACACACACATAAAATGACTTATGTGCTATATTTCCCCTTGTGAAAAGAAGTACACTTTAGCATGCTTTTAAAAAGGGTTATTACAGACTTATTACAGATAAAATATATTCAAAAGACTTAAGTGCGAACAGAATGTAATGTTTTCCGACACTTAATTGCATTACAATTATTTACAATTAAATAAATGTATTATAGTTTACATTTATATTAAATGCAATTAGCTGAACTTTAGAGTGCTTTTTTGACCCACATAAATGTTCATATTGACATGTTATTTCATAACTATTGTCTTTGAAATATGGTAAGTGTACTGTCGAATGTACTGACAAGAATTTATGGTAAACGAAAATAAACATAATTGTAATTTTTACTTGTATGTCTTGTATTTAAATATATTTGTAATTACACATTTGTACTCATGAAGTTGCAATTTAGTACATGTAAAATATATTCACTTTAATTGTAATAACGAATAACGCACTAAAATTAAAACTATTATCCAGAAACTTTACTTGTGCTTTAGTATGTTAGTCAACTCATCAAACAAAGCATGACAAAAAATCATTAAAACATAATTAATTAATTTAAAAACTTTTTCACAAGGGTCAAGTCTTCTGAAATTGTACAATAGGTTTGTGTGAGGAACAGACTCAGTCATGGTCGTTACAAACTTAAAATAACGTCATTAAATTGAAAAGAGCCTCAAGATTCTTCAAAAATCCTCTTTTTGTGTTTCACAGACAAAATAACAGCATACAGGTTTCCGTAATATATAAGGGTAAGTAAATGATGAGAGAACTTTCTTTTTTGTGTGAACTATCCCTTTAATTTGACAAAAAAAAAAAAAAGTGAATAGTGTGAGAATGGTATGATGATAGTGACTGAACATTTTCGCTTTGCTTGCTCTGTAGTGATTCCCTTCTTGGATGTGTATAAGAAGAGTGCGTGCAAGACACGAGAGCTGCTGGTAGACATCATTCAGGAGTATCCCGACGAGATCGAGCACACATACATCCCGTCTTGTGTGGTTCTCATGCGCTGCGCCGGCTGCTGCAACGACGAAGCGCTCGAGTGTGTCCCTACGGAGACCCGCAACGTCACCATGGAGGTTAGACTGCTGCAGCTTGACATATTCTAATCTAGTTAACAGGACATTTTTATAGGGCAAGCATGATTCCAGTGTGTGCAATCCTTCTCCCTGCTTCCTATGAAATCATGCTGGCCCCAAATGGGCCAGTGAGGCGGTGTTAACTGGCATGTCAGCTATGTTGTTTACCACTGCACACTGTGTTTACGCCCCGTTTATGTGGTTGAAGTTGCTCTTGGCCACGTTCAAGGCCTGGCATTGACATTTATTCAACAGTGTGTAAGAAGGAGGAAATAAAAAATTCCTGTTATCTTGAATATTTCAAGCTGTGATTCTACATCATGAGCCCTGAGTTTTCTCATTGAAACATAATACGTTACAGTCACATTGTATGTAATGCACGAATGGTCACACACTAAGTGCTTAAGGAACTTTTTTTGTATATTCGTCTAGGTACTGCGAGTCAAACAACGTGTATCGCAGCATAATTTTCAAATGAGTTTTACAGAACACACCAAGTGTGAATGCAGGTATGTAAAGGAACAGTTCTTTCTAAAATGGAAATGATTCTAAAAGTTTACTGACTTCTTGTTCGCTGTGCTGTTATTTTTTTTTTTCTGTGGGAACATGAAATGACCAAAAAATGACTAAAAGCTAAAGACTAAAAGTTGACTGGCAGGTCCCTATGCCGGAGTTTTACATTATAATTAAAGGTGCCTATGGTGCATATTGGGCATCAATTACATCGAAGTTCTCAAGTGTCTTAGGTCCAAATGTCATTGGCATCAAACCAGTTGTTACATATAATGGGACTTTTTTATATTTATTTGGAAATAGATTATAATCAAAGATTCGTCTAAAATTTGTGTTCCACAGAAAACATAACAGCACAGATCAAGGATGAGTAAATAGTGACTGAATATTAATTTTCAGCAAACTGTTCCTTAAACCATAAAATGTGAATTAAACCTCTGTTGCATCTGTATTTTTTAGGCCAAAGGCAGAAGTCAAAGCAAAGAAAGAAAAGTAAGTTTGTTTATTATCATCATTAATAGTTTTCTATGTCACAGTTATGGGTGATTTCAAGATAACGTTTTTGAAGCAGTTAAGATTCATTTGTTGACCGTGTGGATGGTTTTACATGTAGAGGGCATTTCTAAATACACAGATACAAACTGCAATGACTGTTGATTAACTGGCGATGAGAAGCAGCCAGCTGGACACTGTGCTAGCAGCTAACACTTAGCAGCCAGGCTAGCAGTAAAGCTCAAGTGTTGAAGATGCACATCTCTAGCTGTTCGTCTGGGTTGACTAATACAATTGAGAGCATAATGTACTTTTAGCAATGTATTCCAGTAGGAACTAGTCGCTCAGAAAAATGTGACTAGTCAGTGGATCGGAGTTTATATTATGTGAATGACTCAGAGTAAGTGCAGCTTTAGCAGTGTTTGCTGTCTGTATGTGAGTGGAGAGACTGTCCTTGACAGCTGAGATGATGTGGGTGTGCATATATCCATCATTGACAGATTCATGCTGCTTGCATTGTCATAAATGCTGCATCCCATTTGCTTATTGTTCTATCAGTAATTTTAGGGTGGTTCACAGAAACTTTGCCTTGAATGCTAATGCTCTGAATGAACTCTGATGTCCACAGCGCCAGTGCAGTTCACTTTGTAAACACACAGCACTCAGAGTTTACTTTATTTTCACTTGTATGTAATTCCTAATATAAAGTTCCAGGAATTCCAGCTCACAACGTTTCAGTCATTTTGCCACTGTTTTTAAACAAAAAGTGTTTATACGTGTCCACTTCTGCAGTGCCATCAATCCTCTGAAGCTCACCCAGAATATCCTTAAAACTGTACATGCAGACTAAAGGTTATCACTGTTAACTAAAACTAAACCTATAACCATAAAATAAATATGTATAAAAAAACAAATATATATACTGTGTACTGTATATTAAAAACCAAGCTTATTTTATTTCAGTATTTGTTTTTCGTTTAACAATATCCTTAAAACTGTACATGCAGACTAAAGGTTATCATTGTTAACTAAAACTAAACCTATAACCATAAAATAAATATGTATAAAAAAACAAATATATATACTGTGTACTGTATATTAAAAACCAAGCTTATTTTATTTCAGTATTTGTTTTTCGTTTAAAAACAAACGAAAAATAAAAATAACTCTGTAATAATTGCCAAATGAACGAATATATATTAAAAATTACAAATATGTTATTAGCAGACATAATTGTGAGCGTGTAATAATTGCCAAATGAGCGAATATATACAAAAAATTACACATGTAATTAACAGATTTAATTGTGAGCGTACAATAATTGCCAAATGAACGGTGTATTTAAAAGCATGGTATTATCAAAGACTTTAGATATACAAAGACTGAGCACTCATATTACTTATGTATAAGAGAAAGTGCAATGTGCAATATGGAATAAGTCCCGCCTTCTAAATATAAAAGCCAATCGCTAATTGGTAAAGTCGTTTTGAGAAGTGCGCTTATGACTGCACATGCGTATTGGCTCGTCCAGTCAAGGCATAAGAAACAACATTTATGGCACAGTTCATGACAGATTTTGTTGCTGATTTTAAATATGTTATTTAAAATTGAGTCCGGCATGCAGTTTTTGAGATTAGGATTCCCCCATTCATTTAGATAGGGCTAGGTCTTGGATACTTGAAACAGCTGACCCAAGGCGTTGCAAATAAGTCTGCCGAGTGAGCAGACTTTACTTGCAAGATACTTTGGGTATTTTTTCATAACGATGCTTAATTGCTTGGTACTTTCGCATATTGTGAACATTCAATATATTGACTTATATTCAGTGCGTAAAAATCCCTACAACCACAGCTCGTCATGATTCCCACAGCACGCCTTGACACACCCTCAACCCTGTTTCCCCACAACTAAACGAATAAAGTCAAACTCTTGACTGTTCTCACACCCAAACAGTGAAATCAACTTCACTGAATGGTACAGCAGCCGAATCCCTCCTAATCCTCAGGACAAACTCGAGACTCGCTGCTTTCAACAGGACTTCATCATGACACAACACCCTAAACCAAACCTGCTTTTCCTTTTATTTGTGTTAGACATCTTTTTATAGCAAATACATCTCTATTTCTGGCAGATAACTATTTATAATTTAATGATTGCCATCTGCTGAACATGGCAGCCTGTCTCACAAAGAAAAACTGAAATAAAAGTAATTGCATTAGCATACCCACGCTGAATCTGTGCCATGGAATAGCAGTGCCCACAATTCACAAATTTCTACACAATCTCCCGCCCTTTGCATGTTTGTTTCTGAAATATTTTTTGGTAATATGTACTCAGCTACAAATAAGAGTGCGGCAAAAAAAAATCTGTCTGGATTTAAATAGTCTAATACTTAAGAGTATATGAATGGATCATTATAATGTACTTATGGTACATCACTACATTTATTTCCATCAAGAGGTGCATCAATGTTTGGTCAAGATCTTGTATTGACAAAGCAAGAGTCCAGCACTCTGTAAAGTCTCCTCCAGCACATCCCAAAGACTTTCAGTGAATGTAAGGTCTGGACTCAGAGGAGACGATTCATGTGTGGAAATGATTCTTCATGGTCCTCCCAACCATTCTTTCACAATCTGAGCCTGATGAATCCTGGAATATGGCCATGATGTGTCTTCCTACATGGTGGTTTAAGAAATAAAAAGCTACACACTCCATCAGTTTGGTTTAGAAGAACTTTGCCAAACATAAAACATGTTAGAAACATAATAATCACTGCAATAATGATCCAATCATTGACTCTTAAGCATTTGCCTACTTAAATCCATGTTTCAAAGCAGATTCACAGTAATACACAGGAGTGTAACACAATTAATGACTCAAACTTCAAATATGAGCCAAATTCAAATTTCAAAAAAATAAAAAGACAAACGTGTCATTATTCAGCTCAAGTAAGTTCAACAACAGTGTCAAAAATGTATTCAGCTACAAAACAGAAGACAACAGTGTCATTATTCATCTAAATTCATTTCAAGTTTTGTTCTCATCTGATAGTGTCAGTGCATTAAATCAGTAATATTCCTGAATATTAAGGGGCCTTTCATAATGATGATGGCGCTGCTTTCTCCTCCTTTCTGGCACCGAAAATAATAGCCGCTTGACAATTCGTACAGCTCTGGGAATCCCTGTACAGCATGATCAGCTGTTCCCTTCATGTTATTACAGAAAGGGTGAAGCTGATTGGTTGGTTCTTGTCACATGACCTGCAGCGCGGCATTCGGAAAAGTTGGGATTATTTCATTACTCTGTGGCGTAGATGTGCCTGGATAAAACGAGCGCATCGCTCTCTATTGTAAACGTGAAATAGCGTAAAATAACAAACTTAAAAGACGCGATATGTGATGTGTTGTAAAATAAAGCCACAATTGGTTGATTGATTTTGGGAACAGGAATGTGACCACAAGATACAGTTCATTCCCCTAGTAATATGCCTTAAAACATGGCTGGTGCAATCTATTTTTAGAGCAAGAACAATCCGTCTTATAAGAGTTGAGTGTGGAGCTTGTCATCTGTCCTCCAGGCCGTTCTGAGGGTTTTACAGCCCATAGTAAAAGCCTAATTTGCTCCGCATATATCTCGTAAGACCTGATAACAGACTCTTTTATAGGATGGTTTCAGTTTCTCTTTTGGGGTGAGGTTGTGCTCTTTTTGGCAGCTGTGAAGACCACCCGCTTACTCTCACACCACAGTTGCTCAAGGCTGACCCTTGCTTGCTTCCACATACTAATCATAGTAGCAAGTGTCTGTCGTTAACCCACTTTTATTTTAAGCCTTTTAAATAGTAGGTGATCCTGAGACAGAGGCTATTGTTGGTTACTGTGAGCTGTTTCACAAACCTCTTTTAGTGCTATTGTGTCTTAACCTTTGTGTTTGAGTATACATAGACCTCAAAAGTAAGTAAGTAAGCCACATAAGCCAGTCCATTGTGTTACATTACAGAAATATTAAATCAAATGGCAGTCATTTTAGGGAAAGATAGCAAAAGAGAGCTTTTTTACCCAAGCACACATTTACATGTATGCATTTAGCAGATGCTTTGATCCAAAGAAACTTTGAACAAAATAATTTTTTCAATGAGCCAACAATATACGACAATATATAATGTCAGATTTATTAAGTCAAGTCACCTTCACAATAGAAATTGTTTCAAAGCAGCTGCATAATAATAAACAGGAAAGTAGCAGAATTAATGATGCAACACTATAAAAAGTGATCAGTAGACTTAACTTTTAAAATGAGGAAAACCCTTGCCTTAAATTTATTACGTAAATAAGCATCATGGTTAATAATAAAAAAAAGTAATATGGAATTGTCAGGTTCACATAACTTATTTTTGTTCAAATAAGCATTTTGTTTATTTACTTAATAATCGTAAGGCAACGAGTTTACTCAATTTCTTTAAGTAACACTTTTTACAGTATGAGACACTCAAATGCTGATTTAAAGCAGCTGTAGCAGGACACTAGTGTTGTTATTCAGCTCAAATCAGCTCAAAGTTCATTCATTATGAAAACAGCTTCGGCTATAAAGCAGTCTCATCATTCAGCTCAATTTTTGTTTAAAATGTCAAGTGTCATTAAAAAATGGCTCAGAAAGTAAAGGTAGTGTTGATAACTCTTGCAGCATTTTATTTTGCTCTGATATTTTTATGTCTAATGGAATGACATTCACGCTTTAAGTGTCCAACTGCGGATGGTTCTGTCAAGGAAAGCACCCATTTAATTGGATGTGCGGCGGCTTTGTGTATTTCTGCACTTTGCAGGTTAATGTGAGCGTACAGAGATGGATCAGGTTAGCTGCGAAGGTTAAATTAAATCCGTTGAATGGGGCTAAATGCTGACGCTGTCTCTCAGCACGTAGGCAAGCGGGGGGGCGGGGAGTCCAGCGACTCTGGGTTCTGATTCACAAGCTCAAGTTCAGCTCCTTGTGCTTCGATCCTTACCTCTAAGCTCCTCAAAACACACACACACACACACACACACACACATGCTACGGCTCAAACTATTCAGCTGCTTGTATGGACTAAAGCGTCTGTGGTTGATTCCTCGTGAGGGCTGTCCTTGACACGCTGCTTCTCGCTTTAATTGGTAGTGATTAGGCTTGTCACAATAGCAACATTTCAGTAGTCAACACTAACACCAGTCCAGTTTCACGAATGATAGTATAAATTCTGAAACCACAGCAAAAATGAATAATGAATATGTATACTACTTTATTTAAAATGTTAATATAAATATTCAAAACAGTGGATATAGCCTTTACACTTCCGTTCAAAAGTTTGGGACTGTAAGATTTTATGTTTTTGAAAGAAGACTTTTCTGCTCACCAAGACTGTATTTATTTGATTACAAATACAGAAAAAAAGTAATATTGTAAAAAATTATTACAATTTAAATGAACTGTTTTCTATTGTAATATATTTAAAAATGTAAATTACAATCAAAAGCAGAATTTTCAGCATCATTACTGCTCAAGAAACATGTCTGATTATTATCAGTGTTGAAAACAGTTGTGACAGTAGAGACAATTAAAATGTTACAAACGGTCACTTTTGATCAATGTAATGCATACGTGCTGACTAAAATTATTCATTTCTTTAAAAAAAAAACGTATTGTCTTTTTAAAATTACTGTGAGTAAAAATAAAATAAATATATTTTACAGAAATAAAATAAAAACAAAGACTTTTTTAGTATCAACTTGTTACCAGAGTACCTGTACTTTTGACATCCCTAGTGCTGATAGATCTTTCTCAGCATGACTGTTCGAAACTTCATTTAGATGTCCTATTCTTGCGTTATTTTCCTTTTTTGCAGAAAACCCAGAGTGGGGAGGGTTAAAAGCCGAAAGAGAGCGAGAGAGGGAGATACGGGCGATCTCAACGCCTCGGCTCACCTGCGCTCAAGCAGTATTTTGCTCTCAGTCATTGGCTTTATTTCAGGGCAGTTTGTTTGCACTTTGTAATCTCACTCAGTCTGCATTTATTTGTACTCATATTCACACTGTTGGCAAAAGGCCCGCAAAGAGGAAAGCAGCCAAAGGTAAATAAACAGTGGTTGCATGGCTCTCTGTCATTATCATACTAATCTGCTGCCACAGCTGGGATGACGCCGCGCTCATGTGATCCTCACCTGTATTCCAGACCCATTGACGTTTCTGACAACAGAAGCTTGAATCTCTTGGAGATGGGCTCTTGTCTGCACTACACTGAAACAAGTTAAAGGGTTAGTTCACCCAAATGATTAATTACTCACCCTCATGTTGTTCCAAATCCGCAAGACTTTCGTTGATGATGAATGAACATCTTTTAAATGAAATCTGAGAGCTTTATGTCCCTCCATTGACAGTCTTTGCAACTACCACAAACAGAGATCGTAAAACTAATTGATATGAATTGAATTGAATTTAGGCGTTTATTCACAAATAAGCATTGATCAGCAAACATAAACAGAAGCTCAACCGAACCTGCTTGAAGCACGAGAACAAACCTCATTGGTTCTTGCTGAAGCTCAAACGTGCTGCGAAACACGAGAACGAACCTCATCGCAAGACTGTTTTAGCTTCCATTCACCAGCTCTTATGTGTGCATTGATGCTGTATATATGTGAATAAAAGCCTAAATCAAATCTGTTCATCATATAAAGCGATTAAGTTTCTTCAGAACATTTTCCGACAGTGCAACTGCGCCTCCGGCGACCCGAGTTTAAAGTCCTTTGCCATTCCCCTTCCGATCTGCCTCCACCTCATGCTTTCCAGTTAAAATCTCTACTGTCCCTATCCAAAAAAGGCCAAAAACATAACTTTAAGAGAAAATTTGGACTAAACCACTCAATTCATATGGATTAGTTTTACGATCTCTTTATATCTTTTTGAAGCGTCAAAGTGATAGTTGCGTAGACCGTCAGTGGAGGGACAGAAATCTCTCTGATGTCATCAAAAATATCTTCATTTGTGTTCTGAAGATGAATGAAAGTTTTAAGGGTTTGGAAGGACATGAGTGAGAGTAATTAATGACAGAAATTTCATTTTTGGGTGAACTAAAACCTGTTTTGTTCAGTTTAAGCAAGTTACACTCCTCATAGAAAAAAATTGTAATAAATAATTTTGTTTACATCGTATTTTCACTTGACACCAGAGTGTTGATGTGCTTTAATTGACTGCAGAAATGATTGTGGACTTTATTGTTTTTTTCTAATAACAGAAAATATGATGCACAATATGAAAAGACATCACAATAAATATAAAGGATTTTACAGTTGTTTTTATTTATAGTAAGTAAAATGAAACACTGACAAACAGTTTAGTTTTATCTTAAGTGAAAAATGTGCTGTCATATAGCTAATTTGACTTTTGTTTATGGTGAAATTAAGTTGCAAAAAGCCTGAAAATTATTATATTGACCTACATTTAGTACAATTTTAGCTTATGTTTCAAGAAATTATATTAATTAAGTATGGTATGGTTTTTATCATGAAATCTACTTTGTATGAATAAATAAATAAATAGTCTGATTAATATTACAACAAAATGTATGGTTTGAACCAAACCAAAATATAATTTTAGAAAAACTGTGCTGTAGGTGTGCTGTTATGCAATTACATTTTTATCAATTTTAGATAATGTGTTTGTACATGAAACCATTTTAGAAATGATTCAACATCGTACTGCTATACTTTGTCAAGTGTCTATAGTTGACCAAGCCGTTTTTGCAAACATTGCTTTTGCGTCATACTGCTTTCAGTTGTGTATGTGAAAGTGTGTATGTGAATGCAGCTGTGTGTGTCAGTCCAATAACTGTTCCTAGCTGAATTCAATGTTGCCACTAATCACCATGTCTCATGTGTGATGGATGGATGAATGAATGGATGAATTCACACACAATCTCAGCTTTCATTCGGCCACTAATGCTAACCATCTTTAAAACTAAGCAAAAATCAAACAATCAAACAAAAAACATATTTTGAAAAGTTCATGCAGTCTGATCCTGTGGAGGTTGTGTGTGACGGCGAGGTGCATGAGTGTGTGTGTGCGTCACTCCAGCGCTGTGCCCAGAAGATCACTAGTGCTTAGATGTCTCTCTCTCTCTCTCTCTCTCCTTTCTGCTTCCCTTGCAGCCACTGTGAGCCTTGCTCAGAGAGAAGAAAGCGCTTGTATGTGCAGGACCCCCTCACCTGTAAATGCTCCTGCAAATTCACTCAATTGCAATGCAAGTCCAGACAACTTGAGTTAAACGAAAGAACTTGCAGGTTTGTTTATGAACTGTCATGACTTGCAACATGCATCTTCTCATCCAGTCCCATCTGAAGCTCTTTCTCTTTGCATGCTTATAGCGCTTGTTGCATTTTCCCGCTTATATGTGCATGTTTAGGGTGACGTAGCGTGTGTGTGTGGTGTGTGTGTGTGTGTGTGGTTTATTGCTGTGAGATTCAACCTTTGATGTCAGAATCTAGTGCATTACTGCCTCGCACTAATAGCGAAATCATGTTTTCTGGTGTCAACACTTGGCGTTACTGACATTAACAAGATATTCTGTCAATATTACATGACTTTGTGTTTTTGAGTAAACAGGCAGGGATGGTGCATATGTGTGTATGTGTTTGTAAAGTGCAATTCACACATCCTGCTCTCATTGATTCATTCTATCATGTCAGTTATTGCCATTTTATGTTCATAATGAGTCAGAACTTAATTTGGCAAGAGCACGTGCCATTAGCTCTTCAAGTTTCAGGTGCATAATATGAGATCATCTTGAATTATACAGTTTATGTGAATATAAACGTGTCCATGCTGTTTGCTTCTCATCAACTGCCCCACTAATTTGAACTGTGTGATCTTCTGAGGCCTTTCCTGGCATTCTGTATATGTTGTCCACATTTTTATTGTTATATTTAGTGGAGATCACAGCATACTTTGATCCTGTGGTCGTTCCACCCAAACCAAATTTTAAACCCAATCAAAAGTCTAACCTCTGAAGATTTTTACATAACGACATAATCCCATACTACCATACGTAGTCACGGTATGCAAAAGAGCACACTGCACGTGCACGAAATACAGTGTCACACAATACAATGATCAGACTGCCAGCGATGCAAAATAACTGTATCTAGCGTAAAGATGATAACATGACACTCTCTGAATAAAAAAAGAAATAATACAAATCTTAAAAGTATGTTTACTTGCAGATAATATAATATTAATAAAATAAAAGACCACCTAAGTGCACTTAAAGAAAGTACACTATCAAATTAAAAGTTATTGTTTTGATAATCTTATTTTGTGCTTTAAATAAGTACACTTATTTTGATGTGTTGATTAAGTGTCCAAAAACATTAGATTTCACACCTAAGTATTTTCTTTTAAAGTATATTATTTCATAAGGCCATTTGTCATGCGCATGCAGTGTTCATTGTATTGTGCCAGTGCTCTGACTGGTTGTGGGGTTTTGGGTTGGTGAAGTCACAGGCTTTCCTTGACATATATTGGCATAGCTTCCCCTGTGCAGATTTCTAACCAATCCACTGTTCTCTTTCAGATGTGAAAAACCAAGATGATGAGCGGCACGCTGGGCAGAACACTGAATGAAGGAATCTTTTTTACAGCACAGCACTTTTTAAACCTGAGGATGCATTCCCTGGACGAACTGCAAACACTACCCTGAACGAAAGACAGAGAATGAAACGAGGGCAGGAGATATCATCCTAATGTATATTTTTAAGATATTAATATATGAATATATAGAATATATATTAAATGACAATGTGTGTCGCTGCTATCACCTGAAATACTACAAACAAGTAAACGAAGACGCTGCTTGGCGTGTGAATGGGATAAATTGCAGTGTCACTGCACCTGGGCCTTTGAATGGACAGAACACAGTGAGGTAATGCTTCACTGGATCATCCGGCTGTGGATTCACATCTAAAGACTCAGATCGAATGTCCAAGACTTCACTGAGAGGTGCAAACGATAACCTTCAACCCTTTATATGAACAGTTACAGACTGTCAATCAAAGGAGAGGAAGTGACATAGTAAAGACTCTTTCCAGACTGTTGGGAACAGTGGGTCCAGGCACGGGATACGAATGCGGAACTATCTATTTCTGTGATGTCACTCTTACTAGGGTGAAGTCTTAGTCAAAAAGACACCTGTACTGACTAACACCCTATAGGACTTGGTGTGATAATACTAAAGGGATATTACATGTATGTATATATGGAAATAAAAAGTGAAATAAAAAAAGGATAAATGTGACAAAACATTTACCAAGGAATGGAATCATTCAGTTCACAGCAGTAATAAAAGATAACTCCAATATTTAAGGTTCATAACGTTTTCCAAAGAGAATATTGCACACAACTTTAGGAACTGTTCATTACCACACAATGTCTGTATATACATATCTAATATCCCTTTATGTAGTTCACTTCATCTAATTTATAATGTTAGAATATGTTCAGTATTCTGTGTATTTAATTTGATCTATTTATATGCAGTGTTATTGTTGATATTGTTTTGCTTTGTTTCCTATCGACATTGTCATCAATCTGAAAAAACTGTGGACGGCTTTTATAGAACGAAAGACAAATGAAAAGAGAGACAAACACTTCAACATTCCTGAAAGCGCCTTTTTTGTTTATTTCAACATTCTTGTATCAGTTTGGTGGAGATATGAGACCTGCGGACGAGAACACTAAACATTCTCTTTGTGTGAAAGTGCCAGACATTTTTGTTTCTTTGTTTGTTTTCCATGTACAGCCACATTTTCAGTATATTTTCACAGTAATATATTTATTGATGCTGTTAAATATTAACATCCTTTTGTGTTTTTAGTATAACTATTAAACATATTTATTTTCAAATGATATTGTTTTTTAATAAAGCAAAAATGGATTTCTGTTTGGTGAGTGTTTTTGTCAGTCCACAATTGGCAGTTGCACCCACTGACATTATGTCCAAAATGTTGATACATTTTTCAAAAGGAGAAAAAAAACTCCTGAATTATCCACTATCTGTAGGACAAAAATGCACAAATGACACATTAAGACAAGTTGCTGTAAAGCAATAAAGAATGCATCAGATATTCCAAAAAGGCTATTAGAAAACAACTACTAGCTTCTCTTTTATATTCAAAAATAGTGAATAGTTATTTATGCTGCCAACCTCCAAAAAGGACCAAAAGACAAAAGCAAAAAACAGTATGGCCTCTATTCCAGGTCTTCTGAACCCATATAGCTTTGTATTAGAAAAAGGTCAAAATTGCTCCATTTTGCATTAGGGTATTTGATCATAACTACTTAAATACATCAATAAATGGACATGAAATATGGATTTGCTTTTAAAAGATTTTAAACAACATAGAGTGCACAGGAGAATAAAACACACATTAAATCATGTACGAGAACCGACAACTGATCTGAACATAACAGAGAGTATAAATACCAGGTGAACATAATGACAGACAGGTGAAAACCATACGTAACCATAGGAACAAACAAATATACAATCAGTAACCATTGAAACCAAACCTAAACAGAGTGGGGAAACAGGAACTAAAGAAAACAGGAAGTCCATACAGGAGTCCAAAACCGTGACATTAGTCTCCCACTACTGGAAGGTAAGTCCTCGCGCCATAACAGAATGTCCAACTGAGGAGGGCGGGGGCCTTGGAGCGGGACAAAGGGCTGGCGGAGGATATGACACAGGAGGAGATGATAACAGGAGGGACCAGGGTGTCGATAGGTGGGATGGGGAGGCTGGATAGGATCTTCAGAGACACCAGAGACTTGGAGCTAGACGGGACAAAAGGAGACTTTGAGTTGTGCGGAGATGAAGGAGACTTGGAGCTGGGTGGGACCAGCGGAAACGGGAGACTCAGGGAAATATCCTCTTCCACTTCCTTATATTAATAATTTCCAGAGGTCAGGTATAGCTCACCCTTAGTGGCGGGAGTGTGGGTGGGGCTAACTTCCACCCCCTCATACTCCACAAGGGGCACCCAGTGGCACAGATTATGTTGCCGGTTCACGCAGCTGGTCAGACTCTGCATTGGGCTCATGCACCAAGGTGATGAATGGCTCAGGTGTGGTCTCTGGCATCGCGGTAGGTTCGGTCTTCATCATATCATCTGTAAGCGGTGTGAGAAGTGGCTAGCTGGGCTCTGGCTCCAGAGAGGGGCTGGTTATGTCTTTCCCCATGGGGCAGGTCCACATCTCACCAGCACCCCATCTCACTCTGCAAAGATCCCTCAAGGACCATCCAGGGACAGGCATGCCTTGGACCACTCGTTGAGGCTGATCCAAGGTAATGTGTGAGGCACGGCAGATCGAGAAAATTCCTTGTGTGGTCCTCCAGGTAACGGTCCTTCTGCTCGAGGCAGAGAAGCCGGAGAAGTCAGTTCTTCTGTAACATGTAGTATTTTTGTAGGCCAATGAAAAAGTTAGCATCACCCTGGTTTCCTCAAGAAAAAAAAGAAAAAAAAACTTTCCAAAAGCTTTCCATTGGATGACTGCAGAAAAACTCTTGTGACCAACAAAACTTTTTGATTCTTATATGTTGAGATGAGTTTACTTGTTCAGTGTGATGACAAATAAAAGCTTTAAAATAAATCACAAAGGTGTATTATGTCACATGTTAGTTTGGACTCGTTATGTTACATTATTTAGAGAATAAACCTTTTGAATTGAATCATATACATCTTCATCATCTGTCTGTCACCAACCACCCGTGACAGAATACCGGACCAAACAAGTGAATGCGTTTGTAGAATTTTCTTTTTAAAATAACGGAGTTTTTGTTCCGTTTCCACCCCTGCTTGCACCATGGACTTTCCAGCAGTAAAACTCATGTGCCTTGAGCAGGAAGAATGCTCTCTTTCAAGGAACATTTAGAAGAATTGATAACACTTTACTTGAAGGGATGTGCATAAGACTGACATGACACATGTTATAAGTTTTATGCATGTTTATGACAACTGTCATTAAGTGTCATTCGCTCAATTATGACATTTTTAATGCAAATATGACATTGTCTTTGTCATGACAACTTGACATAAACTAATACATCATAACCTGTCAGTGTCTTTGTCATGATAACGTGACATTACTAAGACAACAGAATCTGTCATAAATATGTCATAAAGATGACATACCAGACTTAGCTTTATTGGTTAACATTACATTAAACTGTCAGGTGGTTGGTTTTGACATTGGCTGTCATGAAGCCATTATAACTTTTTAATGACAAATTCAATTTCTACCACTGCAGTTGAGGTCAAGAAAAATATTAATGACACAGTTATAATGGCCTCATGACAGCCAATGTCAAAACCAACCACATAACAGTTTAACATATCAGTCTTATGCACACCCCTTCAAGTAAATTGTTAGCGAAGAATTTTGGATCTCGCCCATCAGACCACCTTCCCGGACAACTGCCTGTGCACGTTCCTGTATGTCGGACTCAACGCTGCCACAAGTGCAGTTCTCCGGGGAGGTTCCTCGAGGGAGCTTCGCATCATTTGTGGAGGGAGTGCTGGCATACTGCGGATCTGCGTTCACCGTCGAGGATGCCGCCAGCCCCACTCCCCATCCAGTGCTCAGCCAGAACCACCCAGACGGCAAGGATCGTCGACCAGAGCCTGCCGTAGGAAGTGCGACGGAGACCGCCGCGTTGTATGAACCCGCGCCCACAAGAGCGACCGAGGACCACATAACCACAGAACCCGAGCAACGTGCGCCTGACCAGGTCTGTGAGCCATTCGAGCCATCCATCGCAGAGGGAGTGCTGGTGGATGTTGAGGGTTCAGAATTAATCCGTCTACAGCCTCGGTGTGCTCCGCACCTGTACTCCTTCCACCCTCGACCTCGGCCATTCGGTCTCGCCGGACTCCCTCGGCACGTTGGGTCCACCAAGGTCAGACATCGCTTCACCTCCGCTGCGGACTTGCGGACTATCCGCTGCTCTCTGGTCCTCCACCCCTTCTGCTACGGCTTGCTCCACCCTACCTCAGGCTCCACCTCCGCCGTCGGTCGCTCCCACTAGCCCTCAAACCTCCGGACCCCACCTCGCTCTCGGGCAGTCGTCGCTACGGCTACGTTATGTTTTGTCATCACCTGCCTACGTCACTCATTTGTTGTCACGGACACTAATCACGTTCAGCTGTGCACTCATCAGTCACCACCGTTTAGACCTGTAAATATGTTCAGTTCTCTTTCAGTCCAGGGTCCGGTATGTTCTATGTTCAGTGTGTGTTGCTATCTGTTTGCCTTCCTGTTGGATCTTAAACCTTTTGAATTTAATCGTATACGTCTTCCTCATCTGTCTGCCAGCAACCACCCGTGACATATTACTGATGTATTTTATGTAAAATAATAAAATGTGAAAATATCTTGAGCTCTTGTGTTCTAATAAAAATAATAAAATATATTGTGTTCATCACATAACTTATTTCAGGCAACAGAACTTATTTCAGGCAAACCAAAACAATTGACTTCAGTACCATGGAAACAGAAATTCAAAAACGCACTTAAAGGTGCCATGTGTAATAATTGAGGTAAAAATATCCAAAAAATGAGCTACACGCATCAAAAGAATGAGAAGAAATAAGGGCGATGATGTCATTAAAAAAATGAAAAGTTATAGTGTTGCAGAGATATCAACCTAAATTAGCATTAGCATTACTAGCCCCGGCCCGACAGGTGTTGTAATACCAGTTTCGGCCATGGGAGGCGGTATGCGGGTAACATACATAACCACCAGCCAAACTGCAACACACGAATAACTCGCACTGCTTGTATCTCTTTAATCTCTAAAAATCTCCAAATGCTCCACATGAAACTGCGGTCTTACTATCGTGTCAGTTGATTTGATTAATATGCACGAGGGAGAGAGAGCAGGACCGCTCTCGTGTTGTTTGAAGACGTGAGAGTGCGCGCGCGCGGCCGGGGCTCGCTCGCTCTCTCTCTCTCTCTGTCTCTCTCTCTCTCTCTTTCTGTCTCTCTCTCTGCTCGTAACGCGCCCTGTCAAGCGCAGCGGCAGCAGTCATTCTCTAGTCTACATCCCTCACCGATCAAAATAGGCTTTGGCGGGACAAAGCGGACTATTTTACGGTTTTAGAAGATTAACAACCTGAAACTAAAAAACAGACTAGAGTAGGCCAACTATCTGGAGGTATACTGCCCCCATCTGGTATGGAATATGTGGAGTATGAATTGATTTTTTGACATAGGGCACCTTTAAACTTAAATAGTTTTTTATAAAATCTTTATGCTCATTATTGTGAATATTTATGCATCAGGTATACTCATCTTGGACTGGACTATTAAATATGTATACAATAATAAGAAGACACTTCAATAATGTAGACAAAAAGAAAATGAAATCTATAGAAATGGGGTCATGTTTTATCTGCATGTCCTGCATTGAGCACCAAATTACTGGTTCAAACATTGGTTTACAACAGCCCTAAAATGAAACTGAGAGTTAACTGACCCCATGGGTTAGTTGCACTTCCTTATTAGATCATAAAAGTTACAGGAACAATTTACTTATGAAACACCCTTATTAAGGTTATTGATATAGATTACACCAGGGGATGGGGACTATGCAAAGGATTATAAGCAGTGCTTTATTTCCTCTTCCTTTGGTTGTGTCAAATGAATGTGAGAACCTACAGAAGGAGATATAAATGAATATACACATTCAGAAAGCTCTCACATCTTCTTATGTTTGACTTGTATTTTAACAGTTTACTGTCAAATATTTTTGTACTAATTAAATCTCCTCATAGTTTTTCTAAACATCTCAGGGTTACGTATGTAACTCCGGTTCCCAGAGAAGGTAACGAGATGCTGCATCAATTGCTGACTCAATTGGGACGCAGAACCCGGTGTGCAACTTCATGCCAAAACTTTTGGGCGACGCAGTGGATGACGTCCCATGGAGCACCCGAGCATATAAATAGGGCGCCTGCAAGACGTCATTCAAATTTTCTGAAAGAAGACGTGCAGTCCTGCCTGAAGCATGGTAATGTAACACAGCATCTGGTTCCCTTCTCAGGGAACCGAGGTTACATAAATAACCCTAAGACGTTCCATTTTCTAGGGAACTCGATCCAGCATCAGTTGCTGATGCTCTCAACTAGCTCAGTTCTACATGTGTTAGAACAGAGTCTTAAGCTTCATGCTCAACCGTTTCATGCTCAAAGCCCCTAAGAGCAGAGCTAACAGGAGAGACTATAGACCTAGCCTCAGATAAGTCCATAGCAGCACATCCATAAGCAAACCAGTGAAGATGAAATACAGAGTTGCTTGCAGCAACCTTAAATATGATCCCAGACCTGAACACAAGCCTAGGAGAGCAGCATAGCAAAGGGAGCTTGCAAAGGAATTCCCAACTTTCAGACTAATGATTTCTTCTGGGGAGGCAACAGAGAATGAGTCGTCAATTTGCGATACAAACCCTTCCAACTGTCAAGCCCTGCTCCCACCTTCGAGTAGTATGTTAGGATGAGGGCCAATCCATACACAAGTAGCAGAATCCTACTTCATTTCCTAAAATTGACAAATAGGGAGAATGGCAAGGGAGAGAGTACCAATAATCTCAACTACCAATAGGGCTGTGCGATTAATCATAATTTATATTTTGATTTTAAAGGGCACCTATTATGGCATTTAAAATGTTCCTAATATTGTTTTGAGAGTCCCCAACAACAGTTTTACATGCATGCAATGACAAAAAACACTTTTGTTGTCTTATAATATGCATTTATTTTTACCTGATTTGCTCACCGGCTCCCAAATGATTCATTCAACGACTTATTTTTCTTCATATTCCTCATTTAAAGTAATGTAATCGTTTGGTTTTAGCCAGGTTTCTGTCATACACCGCACATCTAGGTTATAATCTGAAATCATATCATTAACAATAAGTGCTTTTGAAATAAGGGATTAAATATTCCGCAACTCAAGCTTTATCATTCGTTCATTTGTATTAAATCTGTTTTTTATTTGTTGAACATCAATTAAATGTTTAACCTTAGATGGGTTTGGAAGTTTTTTGTATTTCCTAATTCGGGGAACAGACACAGTCTCTATATGATGATATCTAGGTGAAAGAGGCTCTATGTGATGGGATTTATCTGACCTTGGTGACGTAAGACAGCTAGCAGACGGTCGGTTTAGCCAGTCTGTCTGCTTCCTGACCTGAGCCCCAGATTGTCATGTTTCAGCTCTAAGACTATGTGCCATAGAGAGAAGAGCAGCACCATCCCAGGAGGGATGAATGCAATCTCTTTTCAACAGGTCAGGTCTGCCCCAAAAACTTTTCCAACTGTCTATGGATTTTATGTTATTTTGCGGGCACCACTTAGACAACCAGCCATTGAGTGAGGACAGTCTACTAACTATCTCATCACTCCTGCGAACAGGAAGGGGGCCAGAGCAAATTACAGTGCCTGACATCGTACTTGCGAGTTCACACACCTCTTTAACATTAATTTTGGTGATCTTCGACTGGCGAAGTCTAACATAATTTGTGCCGACGTGAATAATAATCTTAAAGAATTTACGATTAGCATTAGCCAGCACTTTTAAATTTGCTTTGATGTCAGGCGCTCTGGCTCCTGGTAAACATGGGACAATGGTGGCTGGTGTCTCTATTTTCACGCTCCGTGTAATAGAATCGCCAATAACTAGGTTACATTCAACAGGATTCTCAGTGGGTGTTTCACTGAGTGGGGAGAACCTGTTTAATGTCGGAAGGAAAGAGCGGTGTTTTGTCCCGCGACTAGAATGCCATCTTATCGTCAATTGCCCTGCTGCACGGGCTCTACTTCAGCTGGACCCGAACAATGTACAGTGTTCACTAAGCTAGTCGCATCCAAAGCAGTATCTAAACCCCTTGCACTGTTACTACCCTCGATTAAAGTTTGGATGCGTGTATCTAGTTCTGAAATCTTTTCCGTCAGCCTGACTATCTTCCTGCATTTATCACATGTAAATCCGATGCTGACAGAAAGGGCTATGGTATACATGTTAATATACAGTCTTCCTGAAGAACCTAAAGCACTGTTTATTTCATTTGTATTTTTTTTATGTTATTTTGTTTCTGTCGATTTTGTTTGTAATTTAGTATATTTGTTCTTATTGTATTGCTGACTGTTAACTTGTCTTCTGTAACTGTTTTGAGGACTTTTACTTGCATTAATTAACCTAGTATTAGGCTATGTTTACACGGAAACGATCTGAAGAGAAAACACAAAAGTGGCGTTGCGTTTTTACTTTTTATTCTGCGTTTAGACGAGCGTTAAGGGGGGGGGGGGGGGGGTGGTTGGTTATCCGCGTGCATATGGTGACGCAAAAGTGTGTGAAATTCGATGTAGTATGCACTCTAGGCGGCTAGGTGGCAATGTGAAGCACTGCCACACAACAACACCAATATCTGAGAATATTTTGTACAACTGCTGAAAAGACTCTTGTACGTTTATCAAAGCTGCTAGGGCAATTTGAAGTTCCAATGTAAGGAAATAATCAGACATGTTGGTTGTTATTTTCCTGTACTGGCGCATGCCTGTGACGTAAACGCGTACGCGATGAGAGCCACCGCGAGCAGATTTGCGTTTTTACGGTTTTTACCCTTTAGACGGGAATGCGACGGTGGAGCGTTTTTAAGATTTCCACTCTGGAGGGGGGTTTCACTTTTTTGCATTTTTAAGCCCCCAAAACGCCCGTCGCCGTGTAAACGAAAGGCACATCCGATAAAATATTTTTACGTTTTCACCCGGAATCGTTCTCGTGTAAACAGGGCCTTAGTTTTTGCTGAAGTATTGATAATTTAGAAATTTCACTGACATTTAAAAGGCAGGCATTAAGCCCCAGAGCCACACCTACCATTTATGTAATCAGCTTGAACCAATGATAGTTCGAAGGCGTTTACCAGAAGGAATGAACGTTTTTGCTTTGGCAAGCTGTTTCAAACTCCTGAAACAAGCTCTAAAATAACTTATTTTTGGCTTGATTTTATTCATAAATGACACACCACTTCTTTGAGTATACCAGGGCCTTTATTGTCTATTTTATCTTCTTTTTGTAGTTTGGCATTATAATTAATACAATTTTAATTCCATTGGAAAGAAGCAGTTTGGGCATTCTGCTTAAAGGAACGGTAAGTGATTTGTTCCAGAAGCATTTTTTGTTATGCTGGTTGAAAGTCTCTTCACAGCCTGACACCAATCACTACGTTAAGTGGTCTAAATGTATTTATATGAATATATCTCATCTGTGGAAGGCGTAGGACCATAATGTTCTTCCAAACATTGCATTTGGTCCGAATGTTTCCACGTCACGTTAGACAGACGTCAGTCACCGAGCACCGCAACCGAAAAGAGCAGCCTTTCACGCCATAACTACCGTAATTAGGAAGAGATGAAAACCTGTGACGTTCTACGTGGAGAGGTTTGTGGCTCGAATTTATGCCTTTCAATGGAAACACTATCACTGTCGAAATGATTCTGCAGCAGTCAGATGGTACAGGTCAGTGCTTTTTAAGTTATTTATGTTCATTATCATTGTAATGTTACGTGCTTTGAGACATGAGGTAGTTTAACGCCGTCTCTCATGACACTTTTGTTTGTTCCCGGCTGTACACGTTCATGTGTTTTGAAGGAGGCATGGTTTTGTAGAGCACTCTGAAGGGAGGGTTGGATCTTATGCTTTCAGAGCTCGCTATTGTTAGCCTCTCCTAAAATGACCTACCCTACCTTTAACATCTCATTCTGTGTTCCACTGGGATAAAAAAGGGGTCATAATGGCATGACGGTAATTACATTTTCAATCAAACATGATTTAGAAACATTTTCTTTCCCCGTTGACCCGTGATCAAGAGGCACCGCTGCTGTTGTTTCCTCTTTCTTTGAACATATCTGCCCAGGTGCATTAAGTGTGGTCCACTGACTCAACAAATAACACACTGAAACCCAGTGGAACTGCACTGTACTTTGTACAGACAGACAAAGGTTTGCTATTTAGTAAGCACTGCATAGTTGCAACGTTTAGTTGTAACAGTCATGTCTCTGGAGGCAGCAAACTCCTGACGGGTAAGAGATTAAATGCTCCCTAAACGGCCCTTGTGTAAACCTGTCTGTTGTAACCATGAACCTTACACCCCATGCAATGTCTAAAACAGAAGCCAGCTATATTAAATCTGTTTTGTAACCAATTATTTTTCAACTAGATGTTGAATGTGTACCGAGTGTGAGTTAAAAGGTGTCGCTTTAAGAGTCCCTCCGAGCTTTTCCAGTTTGCACATTGTCACCAGAGCAACGTGCCTGCGATCAGGTATTCTGCTGTGGAAACTGGCCTCACAAGGATCCAGTGTACGTCATCCAGTCACCTGCTCTTCAACTGACTGCAAGTGTAGCTCAGCAGTCCTCTAGAGTCACTGGTGTGTGTGTGGGTGTGTGTGTGTGTGTGTGTGTGTGTGTGTGTGTGTTGTGTGTGTGTGTGTGTGTGTGTGTGTGTGTGTGTGTGTGTGTGTGGTGGTGTGAGTGAGAGTAAAACTGTTCTCTCATGTTGCTAGACAAGGACTGACCTATATTTAGCTACTCAGGAAATATAACAAGTCATCTGATCTTGAGCAGAACACAGACACAGAAAGGGAGAGGTGTATCTTCCTGTATATCTCGCTCATTCACACTGTGAGAGAAAAATGTACTTCAGCATAATTCATCCATAATTAATCACATTAGCCATTTTACAAACGGCTGCCATTTCTGTCTCTGTTAACCTGTTTTCCATCATATTTTTACAGTAAAATGAAATATTGCATTGATAAAAAAACTTTTTTTGCTTTAATATTTTTCTTTGATTTTTGCTTTAATGTTTTCTGTTTGCCAGTGATTTTAAAACATAAACCGTGTCACCATTATTTTGAATACAGTTGTACAACTACTAAAGTAAAAAAAAGTCTCCTAAAACTCACCAAGGCTGCATTTATTTGATCAAAATACAGTAAAAAAATATATTATTAAAATTTAAAAATAACTGTTTTGTATTGTAATGTATTTTAAAATGAGATTTATTCCTGTCATCAAAGCTGATTTTTCAGCATCATTACTCCAGATTTCAGTGTCACATGATCCTTCAGAAATCAGAATTTTTTTTTTTTACAATCAATGTTAAAAACCATTGTGCTGCTTCATGTTTTGTGTCAAAAGAGTGATACATTTTTCAGGATTCTTTGATGAATATAAAATTCAATAGCAAAGCATGGTGACATTATAAATGTCTATACTGTCACCTCTGAGCAATTTAATATGCTCTTATAGAATACAATGTTTTTGTCTTTATGTAGTAGTATTTGTATTATTTAGATTCAGATGCATTTATTTAATTAGATGTTTAGAATCTTACAACATTAACTTAAAAAAAAATCATTTAACCTGTTCAGGCAACAGTGTTCAAGCGAGTTTAAATTTCCTTGATAAAGATATGTAAGGTAATAAACATACAAGTAAAGCATAATGTGATACTGCAAAAAAAAAAAAAAAAAAAAAAGAATTCACCAGCTAATAAATGAATGAAGAACTAATACAGAGTGTTAATAATATTACAAAAAAATATTTTTCCCTCCTTCACCTTTTGTCAGACTTTGGAGTGGATTGAGTAACTGTAGCTTGTGATACTGTAAATGCTTGAGTAATTGTTGGAGCGTAAAGTCAGTGGTTAAGCAAACAATGCTGGTGTCACATTTTCCTGTCTGGAGGGCAGTTCAAACCAGCACTGACTGGAGATGATGGACTGAATCCAGATCATATATCAGCAGCTGACAATACACTGAAACGTAACAGTGACTTCACACTTCCCTCTCATATCTGACAAGCCTTATGAGAACTTCTATGATCTCCACATCTTATATAATAATAATAATAATAATAATAACACTGCTTTATTTATTCATTTATTTAATCATTTATTTAAAAAAATTAAATCATGAAATTTCTAAATATAGTTTAAATGTATATTTAGACCAGGGGTGTTTCCTTCGTGGAAGCATGGGAGGCACTGCCTTCTAGAAAAATTGGATGAGCAAATAATCCATAAAACAACCCAATTTACGCAAATATTACAAAATGTAACATAAATAGTATATAAGTCACTCGTTTTTCTAAATTAACACTGTCCACGTCTCTCTTGCCTCCCCTGAGCCCATTGACAGACCCCCTAAAGAGTGCTGGGTTTGGTGGGAGGCAATTAAACATGAATAGGGGAAAGTCAAGTGAGAGGAGGTAATGCTTGGTTATGAATAAATATGATTGGTTCGTGCGAACCCTCCTCTTGTTATGAACAAAATGATGCCGTTAAAGGGAAAACTAATGTAAAACTCAGCCATTTAGATATCACGGCTTTATGTCACACCAAAATCAAACTTGAAATGGACTAAAAACTTGATGACTGTGGGGGTTTTAGTGAGCAATCAGCTTGGGGAAATTAAAGGTAGGTCTATATCATTGGCACCACAAATAAACTCCTTCATCGCCTCTAATCCATTCAGAACTCTGCAGCTCGGATTATCACCGGCTCCAGATCAACTGACCACATCACACCGCTCCGTACTCAGCTCCACTGGCTTCCTGTTCCCTAACAGATCAACTACTAAATTCTTATCCTACATAAATTTCATCATTCCAACTTAATTTATAATATTTTTGATTGTACTTATTATTTTGATTATTATTATTTTATACATCTTTACCGAGCTTGATCACTAATGATCCTAAAATTTGTTTATTTAGTTGTGACAACACAAGTGTAACTGGGACATGAATTTCATTATATTATATATATATATATATATATATATATATATATATATATATATATATATATATATATATATATATATATATATATATACAATATTTTCTTAAAGGGCACCTATTATGGCATTTAAAATGTTCCTAATATTGTTCTGGGAGTCCCCAACAACAGTTTTACATGCATGCAATGACAAAAAATGCATGCAATGTTGTCTTATAATATGCATTTGTTTTTACCTGATTTGCTCACCGACTCATTTGTTCAACAACTCATTTTTTCAAACCCCTCCTTTGCGTGATGCTAATCTGCGGTGATTGGTCAGATGACCCAATCAGTTATTGTTTCCGTTAGCCCAACGCATAAACATATTGATAAAGCACTGCAGTACTACAAGGTATCGCTCTATTCTTAATGACAACTCCAATAACAACGACAAACATTTCACATATTTCAAAAAAATTGACATTGGAGACCTAGAAGCTCCGCTCAGCGTAACTTACACAACACACACAAATACTTATTGAGCATGCTACAAAACACATAAAAGCAACAATTATTAATAATACTTACAGGTTGTGATTCGGAGGAGGAAGCTGATCCAAATAAAACTGGTACTGAACCTTCCTTCAGTATCAACCAGCTCGCGAATCCACTCTTGAAATCATGTTTGTAAAGCAATCTTCATTAAAATGACGCGAACACAGCACAAGGTTCGGCTATACTTGTCATTCATTTCATTTTATTGTTTATTTTTACAGGGACAATGCACAATTAGAGTAATTGCACCAGAATTAGCTAATAGCTAGTTTACATCTGCTGTCCCTGGGCAGGTAAACAAATAGAATAACATACATTACCTATGCCCCACATAAAACATCACAATACATACATGTTCAGAATATAAAATTTAAAACCAGAATATAAAACAGATAATGTACAACACAGTCATTAGTGGTTGCAGATCTGTTGTGATAGTAGAAAGTACTTAAGCTTATTTTTAAAAATTGGGAAGCTATTGAGGCTTCGAATGTTTGTAGGTAGGGAATTCCACAACCCCACTACTCTAACTGAAAAGGCTTTTTGCCCAAAGGCTGTTTTTCTGTACTGCGGTACCTGTGTGGTAGAGTTGTGAATATAAACTCTAGCCACTGATTCTTCACATGCTCGTCCCTGGGCAGTGAAAAAAAAGTTTGCTTTTGATTCGCACTTCAGAACACAGCGTCTCGTCGACATGATGTTTTCCGTCTACGAGCACAATAAGTGGGCGTATCTTATTCAAATAACTTGTCAAGTTGACATCATCTAGACAGAGAAAAAGCATCGTTCGTCTATCGATTCATATCAGCGACTCAGAGTCGACTCTTACTTTTGAGAGACAATAACTTTGTATACGGTGAACTTTCATATTTAAAACTTTGCAGGTTGTTTTCGTTCACTTAGATCTATGTTACACACTACATGAAAGGTAATTTTCAAAAATCCATAATAGGTGCCCTTTAAAGTAACACCCATTTATTCACTGACCCTTTAATGAAAGAAAATGGTGGTTTCAATGCATGTTTTCTGTACATGATTTTCTTTATTTTGATTGGTTGGGCAGCACGTGAGAGGAATCAAACTGATTGAACACACACACACACACACACACACACACACACACACACACACACACACACACACACACACACACACACACACACACACACACACACACACACACACACACACACACACAAAGAGAGAGTGTGTTTTGTGGATAAGGGAATCAACATGAATGAACTAATGTGGGGGTTGTGCAGTTAATACGATCCTGTTGTAGACCCGTCTGTTTCTCTGCTGATAAGACAGATGTATGGAACACTTTTCAAGAAAACCCCCTCCTTTCCACTATCATTTGTTATTTTCTAATCTGTCAATCATATTTGCAGGATTGGGCAAAACATTACACATTGTATATTTACATAAATTCATAAGAATAGACAGAATTTGACCCTAATGGTTATTAATGGACTATTAATAAACATCAGAAAATTTGATAATCCATTGCATAATTTCATAAATAGATTAATGATTAATTTAGGCTATATTTACTCTACCATTCAAAAGTTTGGTTTTGGTAAGGTTATTAATGGTTATTGTAATATGTAATGCATTTTGTTCAAAAACATTGGAATATGATTACAATTTAAAATAATGTTTACAATTTGAATATATTATACAATGTAATTTATTCCAGTGATCAAAGCTGAATTTCAGCATCATAGTTTTGTGTAAACTGTGATCATATTAAATACAAACCTTTTGTAACATAATGTCATTTTTGATCAATTTAATGTGATGTTGTTAAATTACTTTTAATTTTCATATACAAATTATAATAAATACAAAATTCTTAATTTTTAAGCACTTTTTTTTTTAGAAACATCACATTAAATTGATAAAAACTTACATATTATTTATGTCATTTTAAACATAATTGATATGTTGGTAGAAATAACACATTTTGTACAATGCAATATTTTTTTTTTATGATAACATATTTGCACATACGTATCATACAACATAGTTCATTAGAGAATACCTGAAAGTATTGAAAAGTACCATCTCATTCTCAGTTCTCTCAATGGAGCCCAACCCTGGGGCCTCATTCATAAAACATGTGTAAGCACAGATTTGATCTTGCTATCCACGCCAACGTTCATATTTATAAAAACGGTCTTTGACATGGAAAAGTGTTTAGCGGCACATCAGGATCGGAGCAGACGTTTGCACTTTCCTTGTGGCAGAGATTCAGAGAACTGCAGGTATTTGGAAATCCAAACAATTCTTGCCGCTCGCTGTTCTTATGTAAAGGATTCAGATGCTGACTGGTGCTCTTTTATATATTAATTAAATAAATTAGGTGGCATTTACAAGGCGGAGATCTGAAACTATTCAAGCTGGGCACAATTTCAAGATCAGTTGCGATTTATAAATTTCACATATGGACATACATTCATTCTCTAAAATGCACAACTTAGAGATGATCGTAAGATGTTTCTACGCAACATTTTATCAGAATCGTCCTGACACATGTCCTTTTCACCCAAGAGTTAAGGGTCTTACACACCGGGACGAATATCGGCTCGCGTTATTCGTCAGCGTTTTTCAACGCGTTTTTTGTGTTCACACCCAAGCGATTTTCGCTGACGATGAGCCGAGTGAACATGCAAATTCATTTCCTGACATTAGATGGCGCTTAATGTAAAACAGAAAAACCCCGGTACACAAAGTGGCGCTGTGCAACTTTACGCTTCTGACACTCGCTTGTCACTCAGAAGAAGAGAGCAAGTTTGTGGCGTTTGTCATATAGTTCTTTATGTTCCAACACCAACGAGACCAGCAGCTCTACATTCATCTTGCCTTGCATCTTCCTCGTCTTATTTCCTCCTCGTATATCTTCTTCGCCGTTATTTATGTGTGCTCGGCAAGACCGTTTTGTGTTTGAGCGCCCCCAAGTTGTGTTTTAATGTAACTTCAGAAGCTCCAGACACGTGAGCAAAAGCGCCAATCTCATTGGTCGGATAGTTTTTGACGCGGCGCGTCAAACCAAAAAAACGAACCCAAAGCGTTTTTTAAAAAATTACGCTTTTAACGCGGCGTTTTACGCGTCGGTGTGCACACTCACATTGGCGCCCTTTGTTTAGTCACGAGGCGTTAAACGTCGGCGAATATCGCACGTGAAATTCGTCCCGATGTGAACAGGCCTTTAAACAAACAAACAACACCATACGAGAAACATACACCATTCACAAGTTTCTCTCCAGGATCTTTATCTTCTCTTCATGTCTACCTCATCTCCATCTTTCTCTCTGTGAAGTTGAAAGTGGTTTCTATCCTCAGTTGGAGACCGTAGAGTTATGAACCTCTCAGCCACTTCATCTCTTACCCAGCATGCCTCTGAGACTCTTAGAAAAATGTCTAGTAGCACAAGCAATAAAAGTGCTGTGCCACAGTGGAGTGACTTCATCTCGCAGTAAAGCTCTTAGTGATATATAACACAGAGGGCGAGAAGGGGATCCCAGTGTGAGTGTGGGGTACCATGAACCTTATCACCCCCGTGTGCCCCTCTGTAATTTAATGGAGAGCAGCTGTTACTCTGTACAGAATCTCTATGTAAACTGCTGCAGTGTTTAGCCCCATAAATTTGCTAAAATCCACTGGGATCCTAATTTTACTACAGGAAGGTGTTTTTAGTGCACTTCACATGAGGGCTCTACACTCATACAGCTTTTCAGAGGGCTCTCAACATGATTGACCTTTTTGCAACTAAAGGTTAGGAGTGCATTCCCATGCCCAGAAGTTAAGAGTGTGAATACTTAATTATCTTAATTATCAAAAGTTTCTCATCCACGCTGAAACATTGGAAAATGCAAATTTCACCGTACTGAGCATGTGGAAACCTTCAGAAAAGCTCATTGAAATGATACAGACAGAACAAAAAATAAAAGTTGTCACGCAAATCTTCTGGCAGGATCATTTAGCAAAATATCTCCCCATTCACTGATGTGTCCAGGTCGCTCTCATTCACCATTATATGTTTGGTCTAAAACGCAACTGCACTCATGTTTCGCCGCCGGACAGCAAATGGGAGTGAATTTTTTTCTGTCATCTTTGCAGGACTGTGAAATGAAGAGTGTGCAAAGTAACTTCTCGGTTACGTATGTAACTCTCGTTCCCTGAAGGACGGAACGGAGACTTAGTCAACGTGTCAACTGATTGGATTCACACCAGAGAATCTGTCATCTTCGAGTACTGTTGAAAACGGGGAAAACCCGCGGCGCGGGTATAAATACGGAAGTGGATGCACGCACTAGTTGTTTTTCGCTGAGGAGCCGAGCGTAACTCGGAGTCAGTGGTGGTGCAGAAATAGTAGCGACGGGACTTCAGGGAACGGGACATTCGTAACCAAGACGTTCACTTTCGCCGACTGATTGGGATCCCAATTAAAATGCCATCTAGTGCTCCCACCTTCTAGTGCCTAGACAAAAGCCTTCTGATCCCCCCGCATTATTTGTGGCGGACAGGGCTTAGGGCAGGGAAGTTACTGCTGTTCCACAAGACCACTGTGAAAGTATTCTCTTTTTCGTTGGAAAGGAATACGCTGCGGAAGCCACATTCTGTCTGAAGGGAGGTAACATTTTGTGAGTACACATATGGACTGGGCGGAAGACCTGGCAGGACAACATATGGAATGTCACTGGGGTGGGTCCAGCCTATGACAGGGGGGATACTCAACCGGACAGTGACGGCAGAGGGAGCTCGCCGCAGGGAGACGTATCTTGGAAGAATACACATATGGGATCTCCGTAGGGTGACAACATATGGACCCAGCCTAACACAAGTTTTACCAGTGCATACGAGTGAAAACCCTGGCTTCAAAGGGTATGGAGGAACTTGACACGGTTCATCTAATAAGGGGAACTCACTGGAGCAAGAATGGCACACGTATCCAGTCCATAGGAGGGGAATGGCGCAGCAAACCGACATTTCGAACCGGGCTTACAGTGAAACTGGCTTCATGTGAAGGGAGCCCACGGGAAACAGCGGTTCGACACATAGGCTAGTTTCTTTTTCTTTTTCTAGCGAACGTGATAGGTGTCGCCCATCTCCCAACTGTATTTGTCACCTGTTCAGCGGGAAACTCTGTCAACGCCTAGGAGAAAGCAATACACTTACTAGGGAGGAGCTCACCACCCTGGTGGCGCGTGCACCTTGGAAAATCACATATAAAGATGAAGGCAACCACATGTAGTGGGCCAACCCCTGCTTTGAGACAGCCTTCCCTTCTACTGGTCTCCGTAACAGACAAGAGCTGGTCTGAGGTCCAGCCTTTGCATTCTGAGCGCGTACACTCACCTAAAGGATTATTAGGAACACCATACTAATTCTGTGTTTGACCCCCTTTCGCCTTCAGAACTGCCTTAATTCTACCTGGCATTGTTTCAACAAGGTGATGAAAGCATTCTTTAGAAATGTTGGTCCATATTGATAGGATAGCATCTTGCAGTTGATGGAGATTTGTGTAATGCACATCCAGGGCATGAAGCTCCCGTTCCACCACATCCCAAAGATGCTCTATTATGTTGAGATCTGGTGACTGTGGGGGCCATTTTAGTAGTGAACTCATTGTCATGTTCAAGAAACCAATTTGAAATGATTCGAGCTTTGTGAAATGGTGCATTATCCTGCTGGAAGTAGCCATCAGAGGATGGGTACATGGTGGCCATAAAGGGATGGACATGGTCAGAAACAATGCTCAGGTAGGCCGTGGCATTTAAATGATGCCCAATTGGCACTAAGGGACCTAAAGTGTGCCAAGAAAACATCCCCCAAACCATGTTCTCATTATGTTTACGCCAAATTCTGACTCTACCATCTGAATGTCTCAACAGAAAACGAGACTCATCAGACCAGGCAACATTTTTCCAGTCTTCAACTGTCCAATTTTGGTGAGCTCTTGCAAATTGTAGCCTCTTTTTCCTATTTGTAGTGGAGATGAGTGGTACACGGTGGGGTCTTCTGCTGTTGTAGCCCATCCACCTCAAGGTTGTGCGTGTTGTGGCTTCACAAATGCTTTGCTGCATACCTCGGTTGTAACGAGTGGTTATTTCAGTCAAAGTTGCTCTTCTATCAGCTTGAATCAGTCGGCCCATTCTCCTCTGACCTCTAGCATCAACAAGGCATTTTCGCCCACAGGACTGCCGCATACTGGATGTTTTTCCCTTTTCACACCATTCTTTGTCAACCCTAGAAATGGTTGTGCATGAAAATCCCAGTAACTGAGCAGATTGTAAAATAATCAGACCAGACCGTCTGGCACCAACAACTATGCCACGCTCAAAATTGCTTAAATCACCTTTTTTTCTTCCATTCTGACATTCAGTTTGGAGTTCAGGAGATTGTGTTGACCAGGACCACACCCCTAAATGCATTGAAGCAACTGCCATGTGAATTGGTTGATTAGATAATTGCATTAATGAGAAATTGAACAGGTGTTCCTAATAATCCTTTAGGTTGAGTGTATAACCGCAATGGAGCGGACGGACAGAGAAAAGCCAGGGCTGGGTCTATCTCTTCCGGGGCAGTGCTTGCAGACTCACAACCTGGTCTGGTAGGAGAGGTAGGAACCTTGGGCACATATCCAGGCTGGGGTCTCAATATCCTGAGAGTTAGCCGGCCCGAATTACAGGCACGATTCGTTGACCGAAAATGTGTGCAAGTCCCTACCCTCTAGATAGAGACCAAGCAAGCAGGAGAACTGTTTCTCTAAAAACAGGATTTTAAACTCACTGCCTACAGGGCTCATGGGAGGTCTCTGCAGTGAGGTAGCACCAGAGATAAGTCCCAAGAGGGTAAACAGGGGTCTCCTTGCTCGCCTCAGGAATCTGAAGATCAAGTCGTGCATCCCAGAGATTTGTATCCACTGCATCCCGATGTGAGTCAAAAAAGAGGCAACAACATTTTGAGGTGGAGGAGACAGCCCTCACTCCAACCCATTAGCAGAAAAGAAATCACTGAAGTGATTGAACACCTTTGGGATCTCCTCACGGAGAGAAGACTCATTTCAACGAATAGGTTCCACTTCTAAGGGGTAGCTTGCCTCATTTTAGAGGGTGCTCTCACAGAAGTGATGGTCTCTATGCTATAACAATTATTGCGGTAGCAACCAGAACCAACGCGTCACATTCTTTTAGAACCAGATCTATAATTCTCCAAGGACTAAATGTGGGTGCCATCATGCCCCATCCCTGAGAATGTGCTCAGAGGAAGGAGTCAGGAAGGGCAGTCGGGAGGAGAGGTCTGGTTGGGCCGACTAGCAAGACCTGCTCCATCTCTTCGATGACTTTAGCACAGTTGTGTGCAAGAAGGCTCACTGGGGAACGCATTTCTGTGAGGGCCCCGGGACCAGCTGTGGCCAGAGTCTTTCTGTGTCAAGGGGTGTCCACTCAGACAGAAGAAAAATCATCGGAGGGACGAGTCCGGAGGGGCAACAGATGTAACTGTGTGGTCCCAACAGCTGGACCGCCTGGGGGACGGAGTCTCCACTCTCTCTGGACCAGAGGCTGTCGTGAGGCTCGTCAGCGGCACGATTAAGCAGGCCAGAAGTAATAAGTGGAATGAAGCAACCTTAGAAGCTTCTGGCTCCGAGAAAGAGGTGGCGGGCGAGTTGTGACATGCCAGGGGAGTGTAGCTCAACAGTCGCAATGTTGTATTTTCAGACCATACATGCTTGCAGAGCAGTGGTGTCTTCTAAGCAAAGAAACGACAAACAACTCGAGGCAATGGATGCCAATGCAGTCGAAGGGCCGCCCAGACCTCCGTTACTGCATGCCCTTTGTACGTGGCCCTTCAGCTGGTGTTGATGGACACTCATTCTAGGAGCCGTTTGGTCCGGAGAAACAAAAGGTCTATTTACGGGCTGAGGGTTTTGAGTCAGGCCAGGCTGTTTTCACACGGAGCGTACCACTCTGCCACAGCCACCTCGGGACTCTGCCATGAAGTTAGTGCTGAAGCGGTCTTCATATAGAGGAAGCCGTGCGGCTGCGTCTGCTATATGACACAGGAGCCTCTGAAAAGTTTTCAGTGGGACCCTTTCTCACTTCTATACAGCACTGACCAGAAACATTCTTTTAGAGATGCATTGGACCAAGTCCATTTCCAAACTAGAAAAGAGATCCTCAGCCGTGGACGAGTTGCTCTTTCCCAGTTGGCCTGAGGAGTCAACTGGCTATGAGCACTAGAAGGGTAGGAATTTGTAATGATACTTCACACCTTTCAAACAAATTAACACAGGATGGTCTGTGGTGCAGAAGGATAGAGATCTGAAGTACATTTCTCTCAGGTCGAACGCTGCAGACCAACCTTGGGGACGGGGCATTTGGAAATGCAACTCTGTGTAGCGAATTGAACGGAGGCTTTCGAAAAAGGGCCCGTCTCAATTAACAAAGGACCAAGGTGATCGTGACCCATCTCTCTTGGGTACATCGAAGTACGGGCTAATTTTAAAATCCGGCCTTCATATCTGCTGGAGGGGTGGCTGCATCGCGTCCTTCGCCAGTAGACTGCCATGTGCACATACAAGTCAGGAAAACTGCTAAACACCTAGGTGTGATACATATCACTAAATTATTAGGAGCATATCTGCTCAATACCGAGGTATGATTAATATCACTGAGTTTAGGAGGAAGCCGAGCGAAAATAATCACAAGCCAAGTCTGATGGTACAGTTTGGGGCCAGCTGGACTGGTTGGGAAGCATTTTAGGCTTCCAAAAGTGGGCCAGGGAACCACAGACGTACCCGAGGTGGGACAGCGAGGTGGAGGACAGGGTGAGCCCGAGGGCCGCCCGAAGAGATGTCTGAGTGTGCAGTGCAACACTTACCTGACTCCACTGAGCGGCAGGGAATGCGTGAGAACCGCATCTGACTGCCGGCTGGCAAACAAAATGAGGCTGAAGGGTGCAAGGCTTTGCAGGGTCACACACCGCCAGAAAAAAAAGCGGAGCCAGCGTTACCCACATATTCAAAGAAAGAGACACACACATAACAGACACACACATTAAACAAAAACTTCAATTCAAACTTCGGCCCTCCACTGAGTAAAGGCAGTGGATTGGTAATCATCTTCTAAGAGCATTCCTCCATCCCTGGGATGCCTGCTCAGTAACGCTTTCGCTGACACTTGCCATCTGGCTTGGCAGTGCCTGAAGCGGTCGGGGCGCCCCTTCTGCGGCCAGCTCCACGCTGAGACCTGGGTGGAGGCTGCTGCTATGGTCCAGCGGAAGTGGAGGTGGCTGCAGGCAGACGCCCTCGGCGATGAGCAGGTGGAGGATCTGCCTCCGGCAGACGGGTGGAGGCAGCTGCAGGTCACCGGGACAGGGTGTGCCGGATGGCCTCTGTCTGCTTCTGGGCGGCAGAAAACTGCTGTTGTATGCTCTATCTCGTCGCTGAATAGCGGGAATGTAACCCAGAAGAAACACCAGAGCAGGGCCTGGGGATGGGGACTCCAGCTTTGCGAACGAAGGCGAGCCTCGACCTCAACACTGAGACCTGCAATGGGAACATGACTCATCCACAGAGCCCTACCACACAGAGAAATGCACAGATGGAATGGCATCTTGAAAAAGAAGCAAACTTCTTTTGCCCTTCTAGAAAAAGGACCTGTCACCAGTGCTGCAGCACACAGGGAATGACCGCAGCAACACTAAATCAGCGAATTGAAATAGTGAAGCACTCCCTTTTCCGCACTCAACCGGCCATCAACACATAAATCTGCTTGCTGTGAAAACAGCAGTTGAGAGCTTTAAAGGATTAGTTCACTTTTTAAAAAACTTTTGCTGATAATTTACTCACCCCCATGTCATCCAAGATGTCCATGTCTTTCTTTCTTTAGTCGAAAAGAAATTAATGATTTTGATGAAAACATTCCAGGTTTTTCTCTATAAAATGGACTTCAATGGTAGCCAAAACGGTTCTAGGTCCAAATGAGTTTCAGTGCAGCTTCAAATCACTTTAAACGACACCAGACGATGAATAAGGGTCTTATCTAGCGAAACGATGCGATGACTCGGAAAAAGATTTGTTCATTTTGATGAACGAGTTCGAACAGGAGAATCACGAACGTGCATTTCAGGACAGAGCAAGGCAAGCATTTGTGCTAATAATACTTACCCTTTTGGTAACACTTTATTTGAAGGGGTGTGCATAACACTGACATGACACTGTCATAAACATGACATAACACCTGTCATGAACATGAAGGAGTCTTTATGAATGTTCATGACTGTTGTCATTAAGTGTCATTCGGTAAATTATGACACTTTTAATGCAAAGTCGACATTGTTTAAAATGTCTTTGTTATGACAACTTGACATTAACAAAGACAAAAATGTCTTTGTTATGACAACTTGACATTAACAAAGACAAACAAATGTCTTTGTTATGACAACTTGACATTACCAAGACAAAAATGTCTTTGTTATGACAGCTTGACATTAACCAAGAAATCATAACCTGTGAACCTGTCACAAGTATGTCATAACAGGTCTAATTATCAAACTTAAAGCATTTCGCTGTGTAATAACCCTTAATGACATCTTTATAACTAGTACAATGTGTTCCACTTTACTTGAGGACAGGTAATATTCATGACACAGTTATAATGGTGTCATGACGGCCAAAGTTGTGACAGGTTGACAGGTTATGATTTCTTTGTTAATGTCAAGTTGTCATAACAAAGACATTTCTGTCTTTGTTAATGTCAAGTTGTCATAATCAAGACATTTTTGTCTTTGTTAATGTCAAGTTGTCATAACAAAGACATTTTAAACAATGTCAACTTTGCATTAAAAGTGTCATAATTTACCGAATGACACTTAATGACAACAGTCATAAACATTCATAAAGACTCCTTCATGTTCATGACAGGTGTTATGTCATGTTTATGACAGTGTCATGTCAGTCTTATGCACACCCCTTCAAATAAAGTGTTACCAAACTTTTTTATTTATTTTCGAAATGGCGCATCGTTTCGCTAGATAAGACCCTTATTCATCGTCTGGTGTCGTTTAAAGTCATTTGAAGCTGCACTGAAACTGTCATTTGGACCTTGAACCGTTTTGGCTACCATTGAAGTCCATTATATGGAGAAAAACCTGGAATGTTTTCATCAAAATCATTAATTTCTTTTCGACTGAAGAAAGAAAGACATGGACATCTTGGATGACATGGGGGTGAGTAAATTATCAGCAAACGTTTTTTAAAAAGTGAACTACTCCTTTAAAGTTCGCGATCACCGCTGCACTCCACTGTAGAACCACCAGCACCGGGAGAGCCTTTCCAGAAGAACACCGACACACTCGCTTCTTGTATAACAACAGCACTCTTCAGAGACATCAGAACAATCGGCTCCAAAGCGAAAGACAACTAGTGCGTGCATCCAGTTCCATATTTATACCCGTGCCGCAGGGGCGGAGTGTGTGATGCATTTCATGCATGCCAATGTGCATTGGCTCATTTTAGCAGTACTCAAAGATGACTACATTGAGCGTGAGCGACTGAAAGGGAACATATTTTAGCAACTGTGTGAAAGTGAATAGCACATAACGGGTACAATACAGGTATAAACATGAATATCTATTGGTACAATATGCGTCACATGACTAAATAGGCATAATCGGTTTCAAATTGATCCACTTTGGATAGCGTTTTCAAAAAGTTTAGTTTTCGTTAGTAAAAACACCGTCTTAGTGAAGGAAGGCCAAAATGGTGAGAAAATGATGCATTTTAAAATGAAAACGATATCTTGTTCAATCTTTGTCTTGTTCGTTTCTGTGTTACACTACACAGCATATTTTTTGACATTGATCAAAAACATGTGTAATAGCGTATCTATGTGGTTATCACAATTAGAGAACGTAACTGTTTTACAGCTGCAGATTTTAATTTGAATTGAATTAGATAAACAGATAAATATGAAATTTTGCTGAAGATTTTTAGCTCCCATCTTGCTTTGCATGAAACTGGGTGAGAAGAGACAAAAACTGTAACTATTTTGTATATGTTTCTGGGAAAGTGACATAGCGCTAGTAACATAACTGTTACATTGGATTAAGGGGTTATTTTGAGGGTTACTGTTATGGTGATGAGTGGAGACTATGGTTGGGACAGAAACAAGCAGTTATTAGACAAAGTTGTTCTGTAAGTTGTTTCAATGAGCAAGCATTTTCCTTATACACTATGTTTGCTATTGTGTTATTAAAATATGACCTTTTTTTTGTTTAGTTGATTACTTACAATATCCCAAATGTTTCCAACTATTTGTAAATCGTGAGAAAATGGCGATTTTAACCAAGGAAACGGGGCGTGTGAGCAGGGGTGAGGAGTCGCCAGTCAATGCTGTCATATCCGCGTTACCCCCGGTTTCCACTCGTGCTGCAATAGTAACCATGGCGACAGAAGTTGAACTGGGTTATGCCCGTTATGCCTAGCAGGACGCTCACGCTGTTGTTGTTTTGTTTAAACATTATGGACCATGGCAAGCAGACTTTGAGACAAAAAGAGGCCTAAAATGAAGATCAACATCTTTCGAGATGCCGAGAGCTCCACGTCCGCGACTAACTTCCACTCGACAGAGACATGAGTGTTGCATGTACTTTATTAGACAGCTGAGCAAATATACATAAAACTAATCAATGTTATTTAGTTCAACATGATGAAATGTTAGAATATGATATGTATGTTATTCTAATGTTGATCTAGCTTACTTAGTCTCATACAGCCAACAAACAACCTAACTAACAACATTCAACGCACTCAAATGCCGTTTAGTGTGATAGTGTAACCGTTACAGAAAGTGAAACAGCGCTGCGTTACCTCAACGTTAATTTGTCTAATAAACTGACCTGTGTAATTATTCAGCACTTGCGCGTAGTTCGGTAGAATGAAATGTCCTTATTCCTTTATATCCACAGGACTCGCGTTGCTGTGGCGCTGGTATACGTCTAGCAATCGCGCCCTGCTTCATACCACAGTCATGTTAAAAACATTAACTATTCACTCATCCATAAAAGATCCATCTGATTGACGGCAAGATCGATACTTACTTACGCATAATGCGTAACATACGTCATCAATATACGCCTTTGTTATTGTAAGAGGTTAGTGACCCCTGGTGGGAAAATTCCTACATATTGTACCTTTAATTCAATTGTTACTTATTATTTCTTTGCAATTATCTGTAAAATGTACTAGTAAATCCTACTCCAAGTTTTCTTCAGTGTAGTCTAAATCTTTAGTTTTTTAAAAATGTATTCACAAAGTATAAAAACATATTTTGTAAATTCACATAGTGTACAATACTTGGGTGATCTGTTTGTGTAGGTGTAATTGTGTATTTTTTTTGTAAATATAACTACACATAGGGGCTTACAGTGTGTTCAGTGCAGCCTTTCCACTTAATTAATAATAATAATAATAAATAAATATTCCAGTAGGAAAAATAAAATAAAGAACCAAAAGAATCCCAAGAATCTGGTCATTGCATGACTAAGGCATATATACTGGTTAAGGTATGATAATCATTTTAAAGAATGTGAGTATTGTATGTGTGTGTGCTTGTGTGTGTTTAGCTGTGGACAGACCTAATGCCAGAAATATTGAAAAAAAAAGATGACAGTTGGGCAAGTCTAGACCTGCCAAATGCATTCCAGAGCAAAGCATCAGGAAACAACATATCAGAAAACACAGGGGATTTCCACTGCAACAACTCAATTGCTTGGAAATAAAATAAATGAGTTCAGGAGAACATATCAAACACACAGCAACCAAATCATTTAGTTGACCTCTCTTATTATGTGGAGATTGAAGTCTACTTTTATTGCATATTCTAAGAATGGCCCTCTTTAGGCTTCCTGGAAGATATTGTGGAGTAACTGACAGCAAATGCTCCACCTTTACTAGAACACACATTCCAGAGCCCATTCATGCAATAAAACAGTGCCAAAGATAACACCTACACACCAGGCCAATCACTTTCCCAAGACAACTCTGATCACATGGACTATGTAAGCAATGCTCGGAGGCTGGCGGTGGGCCTGTCAGAACACACCTCTCTTACACATACGCTGATAGAATGAAAACAAACTGGAGGTCCTGATTTTACTGGCTGTCTTTTTGTAAAGTGCCGCCTCTACCTGCTCAGGTGATTTCTGACTTCCTGTTGCACAGAATGGTATGAGCCACATGCTTGAGAATGTTACACCCTTTATAAATATCTAAAGAAGTCAATGACCTGAGAGGTACTTCATAACAAACCCTGGTGCCACTGTCACTTCAGGGTTTGTGTCATGTGAAAGTTCAACGGTTCAACAACATGGCCACATATGCCAAATGACAGATCTAATAGTTATGATGAATAGTTATGACATCAACATTGGCAGTTTACAGCACTCTGTTCCTAGTCTAGAAATCTAGATGCACCCTAGCGGCAGCAAAATTTATTTTGTAGCCAGTGTAGTCTAGCAACTCTCCGTTGGCTTTCGAGCTGGAAAAAACTAACTATAGTCAGGCCAATCACATCGTGTATAGAGTTGGAGGGCGGGCTTAACATAATGACGGCAGAGTTGTGATGGTTCCGCGTGAATACCCTGCTACTTGAAAACAAAGAAGATGATCACTGCTGCTGGCAAACATCGGTCTCTCGAATCGGCTTTGGCTGCGACTCTGGAGGACTTGGAGTTAAGCTTTGCTTTGAGAAAAGAACAAAGAACGGCACTTAAGTCATTCTTAAAAAAGGAAGATGTGTTCGGAGTTTTGCAGACCGGATACAGCAAAAGTTTAATATATTAACTTGCCCCACTGCTGGGAAAACACATGGGACTCACTCAGCCACAGCTGTTCGTTGCTCTGGTTGGTTGTAGCGCTATCCTATTGCGTGCAGATAGAATTTGAAAGACAACCGTTTATCCCGCCCCTCGGATTGAGGCATGCCAATGGTGAGTTCCCAGACCTAACATCTTGATGTGGGCTGGCTTGCCAGGCTAGTCTGTTCCTATACTGCATCTTAATAAATATATTATTAATGGATAAATATACGAATACAAATTTTATGTATATTATCATGTAACAAAATATATGTTAGCAAGGTGAGCAAGCAGACAGACAGGTGAAGAAAGGTACGAAGATGAGGATAAAGTTTAAATGCAGAGCTGATAGACTTGAGCGACACCGCTAGCACTGGAGACCTAGGCAGAGTCGTGGTGATGAGCATCTGAGACGAAGCCGGTGTGACAGAGGACAGAGGCAGAGACGGAAGGAAGGAGGAACATGCTGTAGCCGTAGCGGTGGAGAGACTGAGCACAGCAGAAGGCTCGCAAATCTGTGGCGTAGGTGGGACGAGGGAACCCGTTGGAGCCACAAGGTAGAGGGTTTCTGGTGGAGCCTATAGATTGGAGGAGCCAAAGCGGAGCCGACAGGTTAACGGGCCGAGGTGGACCGAAAGGAATCAGAGGCCGGAGGAGGAGGCGGTTGCACGACTTGCTGTTTCACGTCACAGCAAGACAATTCCGGGGAAGACAAAAGGCTGCAGGCTTCCAGAGGCAGGGCTGGAGGACTGGCTAAGCTTTGGGGTGTAGGTGACAGAGGTAAACTTGACATGATCAATAACGGTAATTCCAATTCCCAACAGGTCATTGATACAGTCCATACAAGACTCAGTCCTGTCTTGAAACAGGGATGATTCAGAGCAGACAGATGAAACCAGGTGGGAGACAGAACCTCAGTGTTTAAATCCATCAGCCAGTCCCCTGAGTCCAAATCCACCAGTTTTTACTCTGTTGCTGCTGTCACTGGTCAGACGCACTCTGAGGTACAGACTCCTAGGGATGATCGACGCTGTCTCTTCCTCCTTGGGCTCTGGCTCATGCATCACAGCGGTCGCTCTCCGTCTGCGGTGTGATCATGTGAAGTCTCTTCAGTCGAGGGTGGTGGCGGTGGGCTCTGGGTCTGGATGTGTCCTGGATCGGGGCCAGACACTCTCCAGACACCTGATGATGGCCTCCCTCCAGTCAAGTCCTGATGTGTCTGGGAGGTCTACAGGGTGGTGTAGCTGGCCTCGATCCAGAACAGCGGTTTGAGGGTCTCGTCGTCGTTGGGACAGGTGACAGCAAGACAACAGAATTGTTTCATGTAAACATAAAAATCCACGCCCTTTTGGGCAATCGCCACAAACTTTGCTGCATAGTCCATATTAGAGTTTTGATATACTGTTAGAAAGGTTCAGACTAGTAATGTGACACATGACACTGTAGCTTCAAAGCTCATATCGAGTATGCAGTGCAATTTCTCATGAAGTTCCGTGCCAGAGCACGCATTGAGAACATGTGATCACTTGTGAGAGCCTCTGTCTGAATACAGACCACTACTCTAAGGGTTTATATAAGTTCAAGTCCATTTACAATTTTTTTATATATAAGCCTACAGCCTATATTACATTATCATACAGTAATTATTTTATGTTTTTTATACTGTTTATATATCTGAATATAGAGCACCATTAACTTACATCAAACAACTCTGTTGGTATTATTATTAGTATTAGTATTGTTACATTTATTTTTTTGCGACAATTTGATATGTGAATTATATTATCAGAAAACTGAACATTTAGCATTGTCAGGCTTTTATTTGAGCTGAATGGATAAAAGAAGAACACTGCACACTCAGATTAATGGCTGCTATAAATTTGACCATCCACAAGTTGGCACTGTTTTCGACACTCCTGATTATTTCGAATCTTTTCCCCAAACAATCAGAGAAAATCCTCAAAAATTCAAGAGGCTTAATTTCTCCATCCCTAGTTCAGACAAACAGATGACAAAGGCACGAAGATGAGGATAAAGTTAAAATGCAGAGTTTAATATTAAAACTCTACAAGTAACACATTGATAGATGCTAATGTAAATGAGACTGGTCAAACACTGAGTGAAGGCGATGAACTTAAATACACACGGTGATAATCTACATGACGAACAGCTGTGATGATTAGTGTCCATGGGAACTGATGAGTAGCTGGAAACTCAAACAAAGGAACACGTGGCTAACGATAACAAAGTAGAAGTCAATGAAAATGAAACTAAGAATAAGCACGACTAAATAAGGGTGACAATACATTATATATAATCTGTCTCAATGTGGTGCTGAATGAGGTTCGTTTGACCGGGAAAGGGCGAAAACACATCTGAAAAAAATTCTTGCAACTGGGCTATGTCAGTGAGCTGCAAGGACGAAAGATGATCTCCTCCCGGGGCCAGAGCGAGAGAGGTTTTTTTTTATTTTATTCACTTCTGGCCCAAGATCTTCCTCTCCAATCACTATCGTTGCAAGAATCACTGGCTCCGCCTCGCTTGAGGTGGTAAATTGGATGTGCTATGCTCCTATCCGACCGAATTACCTCATGATTGAGATCCCCCACTCGTCGTGTAACCTCCTTGCCACTTGCCGAGTAATTTTGAACTAGATGTTGGGAGTAATATCAGCACTTTATTTTCCAGTGCAAATTCATGTAGTTTCACCCCCTGTTATATACTTACAAATCATTGTCTTTAAAGAGCCCCTATCATGGATTTTTGAAAATGACTGTTCATGTAGTGTGGAATATAGCTCTAAAGGAATGAAAACATCCTGCAAAGATTTATATCTGAAAGTGCACCGTATATAAAGTTATTGTCTTTCAAAAGTGAGTCGACTCTGAGTCTATGAAATGAATTGTTTTTGAAACGAGTCATTAGCTGTTTCGTAGTGACGATATTGGCCACGCCCAGTTACTGTGTGCGCAGATAGAAGTGTAAACTTGAAGTCTGGAACACATTCAAATACTTCAGCTGAATAGCATCATGTCGAGAAGACGCTGTGTTCTACAATGCAAAGATAGTTCAGCCACTTTGTTTTCATTGCCCAGGGACGAGCATGTGAAGAATCAGTGGTTAGAGTTCATATTTGCAGCGATACCACAACAGTATAGTCCGATTCTTGTGTTGTGTTCTCATCATTTTAATGACAAATCATTCAAAAACATAAATGAATTCAAATGTGGATTCGCAAGCCGGTTGTTCCTGAAGGAGGGCTCACTCAGTACCCAGTATGGATCCGTTTCCTCCTCCGAATCACAACCTGTAAGTATTATTAATAATTGTTGCTTTTATGGGTTTTGTAGCGTCGGGGCTGCGAGGAGGGAAGGCGCAGTAAGTATGTGTGTGTGTTGGATAAGTTACGCTCAGCGCAGCTTCTAGGTCTAGGTCTCCAATGTCAATTTTTTTAAATATGTGAAATGTTTGTCGCTGGACTTGTCATAAAGAAAAGAGCAATACCTTGTAGTACTGCAGTGCTTTATCAATATGTTTATGCCTTGGGCTAACAAACAATAACTGACTGGGTCATCTGACCAATTACCGCCGATTAGCGTCACGCAAAGGAGGGGTTTGGAAAAATGAGTTGTTGAACGAATCATTAGGGAGTCGGAGAGCAAATCAGGTAAAAATAAATGTATATTATAAGACAATAAAAGTGTTTTTGTCATTGTATGTGTCACGTTTTGATGTGTTTAGTTCTGTTTTGTGATCTTGTTTTCCCCTGTCTTTTGTGATTTTTGGTTTAGTCCTGTTAGTTTTCCCGCTCCTCGTTTGTGTTCAGTTTCTTCACCTGTTTTCAGTTTATTATCTCGTTTGGTTCAGTTCATTTAAGCCCTGTGTTTTCCCTCAGTGTTTGTTGGTCGTCGTCAATGTATGGTTGTGTTTACCCTGAAGTCCTGGAGTCTGTTCCTTTGTTCCTGTATGTTCCTGAAGTTGAGTTTTGTTAAATAAATCAACTATATTGAACCTCCCTTGTCCTCGTCTTCGGCTACCTGCACGCAACCCTGACAGAACGACCAACCCTTAAAAAGAAAAGAAAGTGAGCCCCATGGAAATACCTATTCTTTTCCAACAAGAGTGCTCACTTGAGGAATATGCAGGATTTTATATAAAGTTGTATGATGATGTGACTCAGGATGAGGAGGAACTGAAACGGAGTTTCTGGGGTGGTCTGAAGGACCCGCGAGTCCAGATATTTCTGGTAAAGGACCTCCATCTATCCTTCCTGGAGTTTGTGGATCACACGCTGTGGTCGTGTGGATCTGAATATCTCGTGGAGGTTCTCCCACTCCAGCCAGTTCCAAATCCGGTATGCCCAGAGCCCATCGTCTGCCCGCCAGAGCCTGAGCCCATCGCATGCCCGCCAGAGCCTGAGCCCATCGCCTGCCCGCCAGAGCCTGCACTCCGCATCAGCCCTGCCACCAGACCGGTCCCTAGACTTCCCCGGATGATATCTAGTATGAATGATCCCCCGCTGATGTCAGTGCGATCAGCCAGAAAGAGGGCTGCCGAGGCTGGGGTTCATGTCACGCTCACTGATCCTGAGCCTTCACCGCTGGTCCCGTCCAGCGTTGACCCAGAGACCGTCCAGCCAGAGGCCGTCCAGCCAGAGACCGTCCAGCCAGAGACCGTCCAGCCAAAGACCGTCCAGCCAGAGACCGTCGCCTGCCCGCCAGAGCATGAGTCCAGCCCCAAGCTCCCTGAAGTGCTGGTTCCGTCCAGTTCCGAGTCCCCTGATGTGCTGGCCCCGTCCAGTTCCGAGTCCCCCTGATGTGCTGGCCCCGTCCAGTTCCGAGTCCCCTGATGTGCTGGCCCCATCCAGTTCCCAGTCCCCTGATGTGCTGGCCCCGTCCAGTTCCGAGTCCCCTGATGTGCTGGCCCCGTCCAGTTCCGAGTCCCATGATGTGCTGGCCCCGTCCAGTTCCGAGTCCCATGATGTGCTGGCCCCGTCCAGTTCCGAGTCCCATGATGTGCTGGCCCCGTCCAGTTCCGAGTCCCATGATGTGCCAGAGCCTGTTGATCCTGCGCCAGAGCCTGTTGATCCTGCGCCAGAGCCTGTTGATCCTGCGCCAGAGCCCACTGATCCTGCACCAGATGCACCAGAGCCCACTGATCCTACACCAGAGCCCACTGATCCTACACCAGAGCCCACTGATCCTGCACCAGATGTACCAGAGCCCACTGATTCTGCACCAGAGCCCACTGATTCTTCACCGCTGGTCCTGCCCAGCCCAAGACCCTCGTTGCTGCCGGATCCCCCCTTTCTTGTCAATTTCCCCATTAAAATTTTGGGGGGGCGCCCACCCGAAGGGTCCTCACCGCCATGGCCACCCGAAGGGTCCTCACCGCCATGGCCACCCGAAGGGTCCTCACCGCCATGGCCACCCGAAGGGTCCTCACCACCATGGCCACCCGAAGGGTCCTCACCGCCATGGCCACCCGAAGGGTCAGCTCCGCCCTGGACGCCCGAGGCCCCCACAGCTCCGCCCTGGACGCCCGAGGGTCCGACAGCTCCGCCCTGGACGCCCGAGGGTCCCACAGCTCCGCCCTGGACGCCCGAGGGTCCGACAGCTCCGCCCTGGACGCCCGAGGGTCCCACATCTCCGCCCTGGACGCCCGAGGGTCCCACATCTCCGCCCTGGTCCCCCGAGGGTCCCACAGCTCCACCCTGGACGCCCGAGGGTCCGACAGCTCCGCCCTGGATGCCCGAAGGTCCCACAGCTCCGCCTTGGACGCCCGAGGGTCCCACAGCTCCGCCCTGGCCACGCCCACAGCCTGCTCCGCCATGGCCACACCCACAGCCTGCTCCGCCCTGGAGGCTTCCTGGACCTGCACCTTGCCCTCGTCAGCCTCCAGGGCGCCCACCCTCCCACCCCTTTGGATGTTATACGGCGCGAGGACGCGCCTTCGGGGAGGGGGGAGGTACTGTCACGTTTTGATGTGTTTAGTTTTGTTTTGTGATCTTGTTTTCCCCTGTCTTTTGTGATTTTTGGTTTAGTCCTGTTAGTTTTCCCGCTCCTCGTTTGTGTTCAGTTTCTTCACCTGTTTTCAGTTTATTATCTCGTTTGGTTCAGTTCATTTAAGCCCTGTGTTTTCCCTCAGTGTTTGTTGGTCGTCGTCAATGTATGGTTGTGTTTACCCTGAAGTCCTGGAGTCTGTTACTTTGTTCCTGTATGTTCCTGAAGTTGAGTTTTGTTAAATAAATCAACTATATTGAACCTCCCTTGTCCTCGTCTTCGGCTACCTGCACGCAACCCTGACAGTATGCATGTAAAACTGTTGTTGGGGACTCCCAGAACAATATTAGGAACATTTTAAATGCCATAATAGGTGCCCTTTAAAGGGTACCTATTATGGATTTTTGAAAATTGCCCTTCATGTAGTGTGTAACATAGATCTAAGTGAACGAAAACATCCTGCAAAGTTTTAAACATGAAAGTTCACCGTATACAAAGTTATTGTCTCTCAAAAGTAAGAGTCGACTCTGAGTCGCTGATATGAATCGTTTGACGAACGATGCTTTTCCTTTGTCTAGTTGACGTCAACTTGACAAGTTATTTGAATGAGATGCGCCCACTCATTGCGTTCGGAGACCAGTGTTGCCAGGTCCGTATATGCCTGCACTGTTTCCACGGGTTGTTTGTGTAGTGCACGGGTTGACGCGATTGTTTTACCCACTGGAACATGATTGTTATTGGGGAAACACCCGGGAACGCTATTTGACTATTTTTGGCCGTGATTGGGTTAGTTTTGATGAGTTGTCGGAGACGCCAGGGAAAACTAACATCATGTCGAGACGCTGTTTTGAAGTGCGACGCAAAAGCAAACTTTTTTCATCTGCCCAGTGAGGAGCATTTAAAGACTAAGTGGCTACAGTTCATATATATAACTATACCACAGAAGTATAGCCTTGTTCTGTGTTCGCGTAATTTTGAAGATGATTGCTTCACAAACCTAAATGCTATAAAGTATGGATTCGCGAGCCGTCTGATACTGAAGGAAGGTTCAGTACCGAGTTTATTTGGATCAGCTTCCTTCTCCGAATCACAAACTGTAAGTATTATTAATATCAATTGTTGCTTTTATGTTTTATGTATCATGCTCAATAAGTGTGTGTTGTGTACGCACAGCGCATAGGTCGTCAGTTGTATTAAAATATGTGAAGTGTTTGTCGTTGTTAATGGAGTTGTCATAAAGAATATAGCTATAACGTTACCTCTTAGTACTGCATTATTAATATGTTTATGCGTTGGGCTAACGCAAACAAAGACTGAATGTGCTTTAACCACTAAACTTTGGGCTATGGTAGCTAACATATCACCACCCGATTAGCGTCACGCAAAGGCGGGGTTTGGAAAAATGACTCGCTAAACGATTCATATGGGAGTCGGTGAGCAAATCAAGTAAAAATAAATGCATATTATAAGATAACAAAAGTGTTTTTTGTCATGGCATGCTCGTAAAAGTGTTGTTGGGGACTCCCAGAACAATAGTAGGAACATTTTAAATGCCATAATAGGTACCCTTTAAAGTGCGGTTAAACTGCTCCACCAAGCCATCTGTTTGTGGGTGATAGATGCTGGTGAGAATCGATTTAATGCACAATAATCATACAGTAAATGTAAACATAAACGATGTGCCTTGATCAGTGAGGATTTCCTTCAGGATCCCTGCTCAGGAGATTAAACTAAACAATGCATCCGCAACACTTTTTGCCGAAATTCTGCGGAGGGAAATTGCCTCAGGGTATCATGTTGCATAATTCACTAGAACCAATGCAAAACGATGCCCTCGTGCTGATAGCTCTAATGGTCCAATGAGGTCCATGCCAATTATTTCGAAGGGGACCTGCATAAGAGGGAGAGGGTGCAATGGCATTTTTTGACAGCGCACGTTCTCGTGGATGCCCGGCAAAAAAAAAATCTGACCATTAGATGATTTAGTGTCAATGACACGCGGTCGATGATGTCGATGATGTCAATGATGTGGTCGAGGAGCTGAAGGGCCGGTCGTTCTCCCCCAGGGTCAGTAAGCGGAAGAGCTGACAGTGTTGTTCCGGGGAGAGACCGACTCGTTGAAGGATGGCCTGTTTGAGATTGTCGTAGACGTTCTGGACTGGAAGTCGTTGGGCCGCTATCTGTGCCTCGCTGGACAGCAGCGGCATGAGACGCACCGGCCAATCCAGTCTTCCCCTAGCTCAAACCTCCCGGTCCTTTCAGCTCCGCAACAGCTTGCGGTCCTGCTGCGGTTCTTGATCGTCCCTCATCTCTAGCAGCGCCTGGTGTTGTTCTTGGTGAAGCCCCCCGATCGCTTGTACCACTTCCGCAAATGGTGTTGCTGGCGACAGCGTTTGCATTGTGGCGGTGTTAGTCTTCCTCCTCCCGGGTTTCGGCACCACTGTGATAACGTTTGAGGTTGTGGGGAGGAAAAAGAGAAGGAATTGGCTGGCTGGGACTCAGTAGACTCTTTATTAACTTCAGTCTAAGCCCAAAGTAAAGGGCGGGGATTTTAACCCTCTGGGGTCGGCCGTCGCGCGGGCTCGACAAGCTCGATTTTTTCCTTATCAGTGCAAAAGAGAATCAAATTACTCTGTTGATTTTGATCTTACATATAAGTTTTGTACATCATTAGATCCTGTTAAGTGTCTATTTTTTTTGTGGATACTCACAATAAAAACAAAGTGTTGTGCTTTTCGTCAAATAAAGAAAAATAAACATGATGCACGTTTTGCCTTCTCTCTGTCAGTGAAAATGAAGTAATTTATTAAAAAAATTAATATTTCCAGTTTATGTAATCCGTTTGAAACCAAGGAGAGGTATAGTTTTTTCGTTCTTCCTTCATTTTCTTTAATTAGCTGAGGCCGCCACGCCCCCAGAGCTTTTTACATGGTAAATAGGTGATCTATGCTCGCGGCACGCCCCCCGATCAATGCCAAAAAACATGAAGTTTCTTCATCAGATTCACTGATAGTTCATCGCGTTTTGAGGATGGCAGCATGCTACCCCTTCAGAGGATTATGGACAGCGGGGAAGAATTCACCTTTTCCCCAGAGAAAGATTGCAACTCGTACGACCAACGGCTGCATTTTGAAGAACGAATTGACCCCGCCGAGGATAAGTTCGGAGTAAGTTGTTTAGTGTTATATAATTCCTTTTCTGACCATGTAGAGCTCAAATGAAATGTCAGACTATAGTTTGCCTAGTTTTGGCTAGCTTTTGACATAGGAAAGATTTCCTCAATAGTCTACGCTCGTGTAAACTTTTAAAATGTGAAATTACATTTACATTTAGTCATTTAGCAGACGCTTTTTTTTTTAAATGTAAATGTATTCTCTAAACATATTTGTATATTACATATATTTCATTGAGAGATTGAATTGAGAGATTGATTGAGAGAAATATATTTCAGACTCCGGTAAAATATGTGATACTAAATAAAATATATTTTTTATGTATTAATGTTCAGTTTTGGTTAGCCTATGATGCTACATGCTAAAATACTGCCTTATGTGTAATTCATTTTGTTTGCGAATAACTGCTTAGGTTATATAATGTGATTGAGAGAAATATATTTCAGACTCCAGTAAAAATATGATAGGCTATTGTCTAAATACAATATATTTTTTATATTTAAATGTTCAGTTTTGGTTAGTCTATGACACTACTTATCATGAGTAAATACTGCCGTATGCACATATGTTTGTGAATACATGTGTAAATGTTTGAAATGTAGTGATGTGTCGTTCGCGAACGATCCGTTCATTGAGTGAATCAGTAAATGCGTGCGGTCTATATGGGCCATAAACAGATACTCGTGGTGACGCGGTCTACCCATCAATAGATGTGTCTCCGTCCATCAACAGATACATTGTGCATCCATACCCATTAATTGTCCATCAGTTTACTTTGGATAATGTAGGCTATGCTAACAGTTTTTTGTTTTGTTTTTTAGGAATGTGGCTGCATCATGCTCTCCTTCTCCAGCACCTGGCAGAGGAGCACGCAGGTGTCGTTCAGTTCTTAGTGCGATCGAGAATCATACTGAGTAAGTGCATAGACGTAATATTTTACAGATGAAATGTAGCCTAATTGTGTTTACATCATCATAATGTAAAATTCCTATTCTTGTGTGAAATTACAAAAAACGTCTTTTTTTTTTATCCATGGTAATTAGTGATTGATAATATACAGTTTCTTTGATTGTGTTATCAGCATGCTCACACTTTTTCTTTATTCTTTTTATAACAGATGTGACAATGAACCTGTCCAAGCACCAGTTCCGAAGAGAGCCAAGGCAAAGAAGCAGGCAAGCAACAGGCAGTCAGTCATGGAAAACAGAGAGACGATGTTGACATGGTTCCACAGACACTGCGATTCCTTCCTGCACAGGAAACTGGACCGCAACTGAGCTCTGTAGATTCGCATTCGCCCATGAGTCTATTCAAACTATTTTTCAAACAATGGTGGCATGCAAAGCACACACAGGTATGAAACCGTAGCCTACATGAAAGCCAAGCCAACCAGGTGGGGTTTCAAGTTGTTTGTTCTTGCAGACTCATACAGTTGTGCTGTAGTTTTTTAGACTAAACTTTGTAGTTTAGTTTTTTTTAGGATTCTTTGAATAAAATAAAAAAAAAGTTTTTTTTTTATGTTTGTTTTTTTGAAAGGATGTGTTAAGTGATAGGAATGACTTTGTCTTTACGTTCTTAGGAAAGATTTCTATTTTGAATAAATGCTATTCTTTTGAACTTTTTATTCATCAGTGAATCATTCTTAGTTCAGGCTGCCTCTCAGCACCTTGATGGGGCATTAGTCATTGGGGGAGTGTCTTTAGTCTTCCCAGGTGTAAATCACATTAATATTAATGGCCATTCACACTCTCACGCATACAGCAGTGCTGACCCAAATACTGACATAAGAAATTTAAATCATTATATTGTTGTTTGTGAAAGAGTGGTCAGAATGATTTTCACTTCATTTTGAAGTAAAAATTCTAGCCTACAAGAATAGTAACCTCAAAGGTCTTGTGGACAACTATTCAGTATGTGTTAAATGGCCTTATTGCGGTGACATTTTTTCCCCAAAACACACTAACCACGCATAATACTTTTTTGCTATAAAATGCAAACCTGTACATCCATTTTACTCACATATTATTGTAGCAGAGTTTGTGCTGAATACAGCAAATGTATATGTTGGCAAATGGTATGTTTTAAGTAGCTGAAATAAGCACAAATGTCAGGGCATGTCAAAACATCTCAAAGGCCCCAAAAACACCTCCGACCCCAGAGGGTTAACGCACCCAAAATAAACATAAACTCTTGTCGGTTTCGTCATGCAGTTCCTCTCTGCGTGCCAGCGTGTGCTCCCAGTCCCAGCGTGGGCAGCTCTCTCTCTCTGTCACTGCTTCCCAAACAAGAGACAGGTACTTTATTGTAAAGCGACCTTGAGTACTCTGAAAGGCGCTATATAAAATAAACGTATTATTATTATTATAGGTGTTATCACTTGAACTTGATCCACTTACTTGAAAGTGATCCGCTCATCCTCTCGCTCTTTCTCCAGTCACAGACTTCGTTGAGAGTTCACAGTAGGTGAACAACACCCAAGTGAGTGGTTGAGTGGTTTTCAAGTGCAAGTGTTATAGGTTTTGCGCCTTTTGCAAAGTCTGTGTAGGGGAAATATTTTGCCCTCTCGTGAAATTCCCGATTGAATGTAATCCCTATTGAATGAGTACATTTTGACCACCTGGTTTGTTAAATGACTTCTATAATTAATTAAAATATGCATGATGTCCTTTCTTCTTCATAGCAGCATGTTTTAGGGTGTAGCTGCTGACTCATGGAGCAAAGGAGGGGGGAAACTCTTGTGTCGTCTCTACCCGCCTGCACTTGTACTTTCAGAGTTTCAGACAGCTATGTCCAACTTCGGCGCCAGTCTTTTTGGAGCTACTCATTTTCTCTCTGTGCACCATTTCAGCTGGATGAGCACATTCTCGGCATCTCTGTCATAAAGTGTTGTGTGTCCCATGGAGAAATCCCCCCCAAAAATCCAAAAGTTGCTCAAATTAACAATTAGATTAACTGTGTGAAATATATTTAAAAACCTGCTGGATGGCTGTATTTTCTAAGTTTATGGTCAGTTCAGGAAGGATTGCGAGGGACATCTACAACACCCATTGATTTATGTAAATATGTGGGGAATATTTACAATTAATAAGGACATTTATCAAATTATCAATTAGTAGCACAATAAAATAATCTAGCATTTGGTAGTAGGGCACTCAGGCCTCGTTCAGACTGTCAGTCAAAATCCGATTATTTGTGAATCCGATCTGATCTAAAATTATTGATGTCAACACTGTGTATCACAACTGTTCAGATTTGATTTGTGTGTCGATGCAGCTTTTCTGTTTTTCGGAATATCTGCATTGATTTCTATGGAAATGATGTTGCTTTGGTAGGCATACGCCAAAAACCCCAACAACTGCAACATAAAGGGGTTTGCAATAGAAATGTTGTCTTATTTAAATTTTACTATGCCATCGAGCTGGACTATGCGTCCTTGAGGCAGTGGCAGAACCGCGAGGCTGGGATGTATGGCTTATTTCCTTGCTGTCGTCTCCGCCGGTTTCAAAACATGTCTCCGTTATATTGTCATTTTCTGCCTGGCCGGCCCTTTGCAACAACACAGCATTGTTTCTGCAGCAACTTTCAACTTGTTTCCTATAACAACGTCTGACGTTTACGTTTTACGTGCCGTGAGAAAGTCACATAAACCACGCAAAATCTGATCAGATCGTTCAACCTGAGACGGATTTCCAGAAATGCTATTTAAATAGAATTTCAAACCACGAATGAATGTAGCTTGAAATGAATTTTGAAAGATTGGATTTCATATAATTTTTAACCGTTCACACTATCTAAATCTGATCAGATTCCAATCGGATATGCATAAAAATAGGCTATATGCGAGGCCATAGGCTACGTTCACACTGTCAGTCCAAATCCGATTATTTGTATATGATTGGAATCTGATCTAAAATTATTGACTTCCACATTGTATATCAAGACTGTTCAAATCCGATTTGTGTGTCCACGCTGCTCTTTCGTTTTTTGGAATATCTGCATTGGTTTCTATGGCAATGACATTGCGTTGGTAGGCATACACCAAAAACAACAACCGCAACATGGACGCTTTTGCAATAAAGATGCTGTCTTATTTACAACATGAAAATGTGGACTACTGCGTCTTATGAGGCATCGGCAGAAACGTAGGAGGCTGGTATGAGTGGCTTTATTCTGTGCTGCTGTTGTCTCCACCGGTTTCATAATATGTCTCCTTTATATTGTACTTTTCTGCTCGTCCGGCACTTTGCAACAACACAGAATTGTTTCTGCAGCGACATTCAGCATGTTTCCTATAAGATCACATTTCAAGAATAAATTTCAAATAATCTTGAAATTGTGCGCTGCTAAATGGTTTCAGATTGACGCCTTGTAAACACTGCCTGATAAATATCATTAACATATAAAAGAGTGAAGAGTGAACAGTGAAGAATTGCTTAGATTTCCAAATACCTGCAGTACTCCGACTCTCTGCCACAAAGAAAAGTGTGTGCGTCTGCTAAGACCCTGATGTGGTGCTAAACACTTTTCCATGTCAAAGACTGGATTTTTGAGAATATGACGGAGATTCTAAGATCAAATCTGTGCTTACGCGCATTTTATAAATGAGGCCCCTGATAACTTTAAACGAACATTCTGTCAATCTTACTGGAAGAATGTTTGTTCATAACTTTGAGAGAATCTTGCCAGAACGTTTTCCAAAGTTCTGAGAATGTTCCCTGTTAGTGGGATAACAGTAATCCCACTGTAATTGAAATTTCACGAGTTCACACTTACATACAATTAGAGGGGCTAAAGTTTAATGCGTATTTGGCGTGCTGTCCGGGGGGAGGGCGCGAACCCAGAAAACATTTGGCTGATTCTATTGGTGTAACATGGCATTTGTGACTCAGACGGTCCTGTGAACTTATAAATATGTAGTTTTTTTTTTTTTTACAGTGTGAGTAACAAAACCTGTTTAATTATAAAGAGACTTAGAATAATGAGGTTAAAGTTGGCGGTATGTCACAACCGAAGGATCTCTCTTTATAAGAGAGCATGGCTGATGACATCGTACTCAAAAGTTGCAAGTCAGAATAATACATATAGACACGCATGCATACAACAAATGAGCTTTTGGGAAGAGCGCCTATCATATTGCATATTTTAATCCTTTCCTTGTGGGTGCTTGATTCACTGAAGATTTCCATGGGTGGAAACGTAAGTGTGCGTTTACTAACGTCAAGTAACTGTAATCAGGGATCACCCTTCAAAACCCCCCATCCGGATGATGGTGATTATACCTAAGACTGCTCTAAGCTACGATTAAAACATTCCATATGTTCATAGTTCAAATGTCGATTTGTGGCTGTTCACATCATTCACAACTGATCACCTTCCGCTTGAATAAATGCTAATCTGGCTCCATCTCCAGGAGTAAACCTGAACATGGAAAGTGATCCAAGTCCCAGAAGCTCTGAGGAGGTCCAAAGGAATTTAAAGGGGTCATGACATAAGAAATCTAATTTTCTTTGATCTTTTGACATATAAGGGGTATTTGTACCATTAAAACATCATGCAAGTTTCAGAGCTTAAAACTCCTACTCGTTTTAACAAAGCTTCAACAACGGCTCGTTTTGATATTGTGGGATTTGTAACGTCACATAGGGAAATACATTAGCATATGACTTCCTCCAAAGCAAAACATTGACGAACAGTTTTGCATCATCATTACTGTACAGAATTCAGAAGGATACCAGCGTCAGGAATAGATGAATGGTTTATTTTTAATGGCACCCCGGATCGCGTCAGATGATTATATTTCTGTTCAGAGATTTTTGTTTTGTAAAAGAGGCAGTGTAATTGAGAGTTTGCAAAGAACTTAACTTGTTGAAAGATGAAGCAGCCGACTGTATTGGATCTGACTGCAGCTGTATCACAAGTAAACGATTATATAATGCTTTGTCTGTAAATTACCTTTTTTATGGATAATGTTTTCAAAACACTTACTCATGTGCAATAGTGAGTGGGCCTTGATACTGTTTCCTATGTAATAAAGTTGCCAATCATAACAGTGGCCGTTTACTGACAAGCCTTAAAGAAGCCGCCCCTTAAACATGGGTTCAGAATAAAGGTTGAAAAAAAATATACAGAATCTACACAGAGGAGGGCTCAGGTGGAGGACGTGGAGCTGGAGAGGGATGTAACCAATCAGGAGCAGGCAGAGCAGTCCATGAGGAGTGTAGCCAGAGAGGAGCCAGGACCAAGAAGCCAGGCGGGGACCCAAAGTACAACCAGGACAATGGCCCACTGTGGACTCGAGGGAGGGAGGAGGCATGGTGGAGATTTGACTGATGACACCAGGGGGGCGACTGACTGAGATGGAGCCGATAGAAGAGGAGACCAGGGTGCAGATGGAAAGCTGACAAGATCGGGCAACGGCGATGGTCCTGGAGCCCGAGATGTAGCACCAGTAATGAGTGTCCGAAGTGGAGCCAGGGTGCCAGAAGACAGAGGTTGAGCCGGTAGATCTGAGGATCAAGGCAGAGCTGGAGGCCTGTAAGTCCATGGTGCCCCCGGAGCAACGTCTGACCAAGGAGGAGCCGGAGGAATGAGGGAGTCTGGTGAAGCCATAAGGATGATGGTCCCAGGTGGAGCCAAGGGAGGTTTCAGCCAAGGCGGAGCCAACAGTTTGATGGGCCGAGCTGCAGTGATGGGATTGACGGCTGGAGGTGGAGCCAGGGGATCGTCTTGACTGGGCTGAGCTGGAGACTGGAAGAGCCACAATAGATCCACACAACAGAGTGGCATTAGAGGAGAAGTCGAGGGGCTAAAGGGAACCAGCGGAGGTGGGGGCAGATGAACTGGCTGATTTTGGAAGAGGAGGCAAGAGAGGGAGGCTGGGTGGGGACTGTGGGGGCATGATGGAAATATTCGTCTTGGAAATATACTCTTCCAAATCAAAATAACCTGCAGAGATCAGCAGCGGCTCACCCTCAGTGGTGGGAGTGTGGGCAGGGTCTTCCTCCATTCCCTTAAACTCCATTAGTATTTGCTGGATCATGCACCTGGTCAGACGGACCTGGCTCGGGCTCTAGGGCGATGGTTGGCTCTGTTATGTTATTGGTGCTGGCATGTGCATCTTGGCATAATCAAGCTTTCAATCTGCGGTGGGCTCTGGCATCATGTCAGTGCAGCAGGGATTGGGGTTCGAGTGGGGCTGGTAATGTCCTCTGCTGGGCCGATGGTGAATGCAGATCTATTATTCACCAGCACCCACTCCACAAAAGCAGCGGAACCCTCTTGAGGACCATTCCCTGAGAGCTTTGCTTTGAATGTGTGCTTTGAGGATGTTGATGTAAAAACCGAAGGGCAAGTGGTCCAGATATTGTGTTAGGAGGCAGATAAAAAAATCATTTGTGTAGTTCTCCAGGGAACAGTCCTTCTGCTCAAGGCAGAGTAGTTGGGCGGCAGGTAGGACCACTTGTGAGGGGGGAGAAGGGAAAAAAAGAAAGAAAACACAACAAAAATCCATTCTTAGGTCTGGTATTTTGTCATTCTGGCTATAATGAACGCACACAATTAAGATACATAGACAAAACAGATGCAAAACACAACACTCGAATAACGTAAAATGACTACATTAAATGCTGACGATAAAAGACAAAGAAACAGAATGAAACTCAGGGCTTAAATACATAGGGAACTAAATCATGAAGAACAGAAACAGGTGTGTGGAAACTAATTAACAGCCAGAGACACTAGCTAGGAACTCAGGGAAACAGGGATAGATTGAAACAGAGTGAAAACGAAACCAAAAACATGTTATAGATGATTTATAAATATTGTTCATTCATGTTCGTTCATAATACACTAATGTATGTTAATGTTACTATTGAATTAATGTTGTTAGTTCATGATTGTCATGATTCTGCCATCTAGTCCTTGTCTTTCTTTTAGTCTTGGGGCAGAATCATGACAGACTCATGTTTTGTGTACAAGCACATGGCCTTTTGTTTGGGCCATGTGCTTGTGTTGTCTCGTTACGTAATCCCGCCCCCTTGTTATCCTCGTCTTGTCATTATTGTCTAGTCAGTTTCACCTGTTCTTGTCATTAGTGTCTCCCTATATCATCCCCTTATGTTTGCTGTCCTGTGTCGGTTCATTGTGATTCTTACATGCGTGTTACCTTACCTTGTTAAGCCTTGTGAGTGTCCTGCCTAGAGTATTGTTGAGAGAATTCTGATTCTATATTCACTGTTTGTTTGTCTAGTCTTTTGTCAAGTCATAGTTCAGTTCTGTCACTCCTCACCCTGTCCATGTTTTGCCCCCTCGTGGGTTTTGTTTTAACTGTTTTTGTCCATAAATAAACTGTGTGTCAAGCATCCTGTCTGCGCTTGGGTTCATCCGCAAGATCATAACAATGATACCTAATGTAGTTACTAATGTTAACGAACTGAACCTTAATGAAAAGTGTTACCAAAATTAAAATGTAATCCTGAATTTATTTCATTTTCACAGATCAAATCCCATTTGTCATATATAATTGAAGCTTTAACTCTTTTGAAGCACTTGCACATATCTACAGTAAGTACATAAGCAGAAACTCTTAGCATTTGAACATTTATTCAACAATTTTTTTTTTTTACATTTTACCTTTTCAGAAATAATGCAACATTTAAAATTTGTTTATGGTTAGTTCTCGTAAAATTAAGAAAAGTTTATATGTTGTATTTCAAAATCCGTTTTTTCAAGGTATTAAATGGAAATCCTTCAGTGCAAAGCTTGTCCTGCAACTGAACAGATCATGCTGTAATAGTTTCCCAGGCATATAATCTTTACTTGGTAACTTTTTTTCAACCCTGTGTTTTACAAATTCCAAAGTCTCTGAGGAGCCAGTTGTTGCTATAGAGATGTAACATTTCGTTTGTTATAGATGTTATTTGATGGAATGTTTCAAAAGATTGAAAGATTGCCAAAATGTGTCTTACATGGTGAAGAGAGAACTTAACAACTGTGAAAAACTGATAAGAGCAGGATGATAAAAAAAAGTCAAAATGTACCAAAACACAGTTGCATGTTCTACTCTACGATAATATCTGTCGTAAAAGGTTTTTATCCCCCGACAATATTTATATTTGATTATAATAAACAACACTTTTGATTCTAATTGCACCTGTAATTCATTTCTGTAATTACATAAACTGTTGACCCTACCTCCAACCCACCCAAACCTATACCATCAAACTTGTCCCTAACCATACCCGTATCCCACCTCAATAGCAGCAATAAAATTTTGCAATACATCATGAACTAAATAAGTTCACTGTACCTAAACATTTTTATTTATTTATTACGCAAGTACATATAAGTTACTTCCAACTAATGACATTTTAATTCGACTCACAAAATAAGTTACAAAATTTGTGCAGAAAATGTACTATATATAAGGCTTACAATGCAATTTTAATTTCAAAAGTTTGTTCTCAATGAGAAAGACAAGAACAGTAGTAAAAATGACTTATCTCTCGTTTCTCATTCTTCCGTAATGTCTTCTGTTGCACTCTTTCTCCACATTACAATCTGTGAATCACAGTTGCACAGATAAGAATATCAGAGTTAAATCAAGTCTATAGGAGTCTTTCAGATCAGATAGCAGCATCACTGACTCTGTGCCCACCACTTCACCTTATCTCTGAGGATTCCATCCACTCATCCATCTATCCAAGCAAAGAGCAGACATTTAGTCACAGTCTCCCTGATTCATGCACAGCACACCCCACTAACGTCTCACAGACTATGATAACCAGCAAATGCAGACAGACTCAGGAAATTACACAGATAGAGAGTACAAAAGCCAATTTCTTCAGTTTTCACCTCTCAACACATGTAACATATTGTTCCATACCAGGCATTGCAGCGGTGTGTTGTTTTATCTGGCTATCAGACATGATAATCCACTGTTGAAAGCAGTGAAAGAGCATAATTTATTTTTTTCATTCACACTGTTCTTTGTCCAGAGTGACATAAACAAAGTGAACCAGAGCTTTGCATAAACACACTCCAAAATAATACATAATTCCAACCATAAATTACAAATCCTGGAATCTCTTGGAATGCTTAAACCTGTCTTGTAGTATAAAAAGTGAAATTGAGTGAGTTACAAATTGCCTTGAGATTTTGTTGGAAAGTTATGAGTGACATTTGTGTGTGACAGTAAAGACAAAATCTAATTCTTTGTAACATTAAGCAGATTAAAAATAAGCTTCTTTACTGGGATTTAAGGTCCATGAATGGATAATTGACTAAATCTCCAAAGTAAACGAAAAATATGTGGCTAATATGGCTACTGGTCTTTTTCTTTTTCTTTTTTGTTGCCAGGATTATGCAACAGCTGTGGGCGTGAATCAAGTTATGAATACTGACGAATTTCAGTTTTAGAGATGTTGGTGATTCATCGTTCTGAATTTTAATCAATCAAGCATAGTATAATTCATAAATTTGAATATATTTAAAAACTCTTGGATTTTTGTCCCAAGTTTAAATACATTTTAAAGCATCGAAAGTTATGATGCATTCATCAAAACATTTCTTAACAGTTGCAATATTCAATCAAATGATTAGCCCTGTTAACTAATTAAATATCTTCAAAATCATTAAAGTAATTGTTTACTGTTTCACATGCTGTTTGATTCGTTTTTAAATACAGCTTTTACTACAATGTGAACCTGCAATACAATTTAATCCACAAACAGATTATTAGAATATAATTCACAGGCAGCACACTGCATCATTCACACACATTGTAAAATGATGAGGTATTTTTTTCAAGGGGTTAAATGAGGATAAAAATGACATGTTGCTTCTTGACTTCTGGTTGATATTTTCCCAGGAGAACTGTTGTAAAGACACCCAGGAAACTCTTTCTTGACGGAACAGCCATAATTCATTGGAACAGAGATCAAAAGAAGTCAGAAATCTTGTATCATGTTGTGCTGATACTATCAGAGAGAGAGAGAGAGAGAGAGAGAGAGAGAGAGAGAGAGAGAGAGAGAGAGAGAGAGAGAGAGAGAGAGAGAGAGAGAGAGAGAGAGAGAGAGAGAGAGAGAGAGAGAGAGAGAGAGAGAGAGAGAGAGAGAGAGAGAGAGAGAGAGAATGTATGCTGAACATACAACTGAAGTGTAGTTTAAACACATCTGTAAAAGTGGTACAACTACAAAACTAGAACCATTCTGTAATGTTTTATATTATAAGATAACATCTGAGCAGTGAAATATCATTATATCAGGAGTTACTCAACAAGCAGCTCCAGTGCCTGACAACAGTCACAGAACAACTTGCAGCGTGGTCATATGGCTGGGACTGTATGTTTCAGTGAAATTAAACCTTTAAGAGAAATAACTGAAACCAGTGAAGAGATTCCAAATGCCACATCAAATCTCCACCACATGTATTCCAATCATGACAACTCTCAGATTAGTTTAGCATGCAAATGTATATGAAAATGTTCATGCAATATCCCCTAGGGGTATAGCAAATTTACTACGCAGCGCAAATATGTACTTTCTAATGCTAATAGATGCTGCTTTGAGAATGTAATATGCTGCATAAATAGACTTACATAAACCCCGTAGCAGATCTAGACAGGTGGAGCTGGGGGAGGTGGAGGGTTTCAGAGGAATCAGGACCAGCTTGCAGCGAACACTGAATCAGAGTACTTAAATGTTCAAGTCAAGTCACCTTTATTTATATAGCGCTTTTTACAATACAAATTGTTTCAAAGCAGCTTTACAGAGATAACAGGAAAATAATGTTGTAATAGTATTGTTAAATTCAAAATTAAATGTCCCCAACTAAGCAAGCCAAAAGCCAATGGCGAAGAAAGGCGAAAAAGGCAACAGTGGCAACAAACCAAAACTCCATCAGTGACAGAAGGGAGAAATAAACCTTGGGAGAACCCAGGCTCAGTCAGTGGGCCAGTCCTCCTTTGGCCAACAAACGAACAGTGTATGATTATGAGTTAGGCAGCATAATAGGTCAGAAGTCAGATTGGATCGGAACTTTCACGATATTTATCCAGTTCATCTGGTTAAGGTCGGAGTCATCACGCCGGTGTGGAGATGAGTTTGTTGAGGTGTCCATGAGGCCTTCACAGTGTTGATGAGGCTGGCACATCAGGGATGCGTTGTCGTCGTGTCCATGTGATGATCCTTCCTCAGATCTGGATACAGCCTGGAACCGTTTGCGGTAAACCTCGGGATAAACAGAGAGGCTAATATTAGCGTTCAGCAAGCAATCTCACTGGCTGCAGAATCAGAAAAGGCCAATTAGCTTGTGATGTGATTGCTAGAAGATTCATGTAAAACACCAATCAGCCTGCAGCATCTAGAGTTTCATGACTGAACTATATTTCTCACCAACCTGAAATTTTTCTATGCTTCATTCTTCCACCAAACCAGTCATGGTCCATTGAACATAACCAATACATGCCCTGATATATTGCACACAGTAAATTATAACACCTCAGTCATATGATTTTAAAAGTAATGGACTCACCTGCAAATGACATGTACAATAAGTAACATGGAGGGATAGGAAAGATGTGTTTGATTTTGGTTACAGCTGGATTTAACCATACTGTGAAATTTGCCATTGTAGTCATGTGATGACGGAATTTTTGCTTCATGTACTGACGCTCACGCTGTGTTTGCGTACTTTGTCATAGATGCAGTGGATTAAATGCAATATTTGCCAAATACACAGACATTTCAGATTTATTTGTATGTACTGCTTAACAAAGTACCTGTATTTCAAGAATAAATTCCAACATAAGCTAATATTATACCAATAAAGCGGGTCTATATTTTTATTAGTTTCATTTAGAAAAGCATGACACAATTATGATTTCATGAAAGAGTTTTTACTTTTTACTGTTATAAAAACAGAGTGAGCATTATCGAAACTGAAGGTGTCAGAGTAAACATGAAGCACATGTGATCAGTAATCCTGGCTAATCGGGAAACAGCTTTCGTCATCAGAACTCATGGAGCCGCGGTGGAAAAACTGCATCTGAATGAGCTGACGGCCCTCAAATCCCTCTTGCGGTACTTTGATGGCACACGTCTCAGTGCCATCCTAACATTTCTAACCGGCATGCACGTTTCAATCAGTCTGCAGTGCATGAAGTCAAACACACCTAATATCTGGTTTCCGCTGGCTGAATGACAATCGCCTGGGGTCAGGATATTCAGGTGAAGGGATGATGACTCACAGATTATCATCGTTATAACACCAAATGGCCACCAAAGAGAAGAACAGTTAGCCCCACCCATCCATAAACCAGGTCTTAATTATGAAAGAAAATAAAATAACTACATGCGAGTCAGATCACATTTACTCAACTTTAATAAGCACATGTGAACCTTCTTAGACTTAGTACCTGACTATGAGTCAGAGTGTCAGAATAAGATTGATCTCATTCTTTGCAATTCATGTTATATTGTCATATTGTTATATTACAAAATACTTGTAATTAGGTGTGTGTGTGTGTGTGTGTGTGTGTGTGTGTGTGTGTGTGTGTGTGTGTGTGTGTGTGTGTGTGTGTGTGTGTGGTGTGTGGTGTGTGTGTGTGTGTGTGTGTGTGTATTGGAAGTACTGTCTTGTAATTATATTTTCTCAATTTTTCTATTTTTGCAGTAAAGTGCCTGTGTTATAGTCAACTGTGATGTCTTTAAACATGGGATAGGCACAATTAGTGGTATCAAAGAGTGCTGGAACCAAGCGTGAAGAACAGTATGTGCTGATCTCTTGTTAATGGTTAGACAGGATCCGCAAACCTGCATTCTTATTTCAAAGGGATTTATTTATTTGCCGACAGACATAGTTTCACTAATGACACAATTAATCACTGGCAAAACAAAGGGTAATGAAATCCGAAATGTCAGGCAATGGAATAGCAAGTCTGAATGCTAAATAACTGTTCAATAAGGTCACAGCACCGCCACACGATAAGAAATGTCTGTAAATCAAACTGCTGTGAAGATTAATGTGGAACAAAATAGAGCGAATGTTACCGGCAAAAATAAATAAATCAATAAGCTTAAGCTCGGATGAGGCTAGAAGTTTGTAGTAAAGGGCAACAGGCAGCATTTTTCATTTACTATTTTTACAAATTCCCATTCTAAAATTCCACAGACTTATACTCTGAACTTAATCTGAGGCTCATTCCAACCCCACGTGTGGCAGCTCAAAGTCAAACAGGAAAAACTGCACAAAACTCAGAATCATATGAATTATGAAGTGTAATAATTACATCTGAACAACACAAAATATCAATTCATATTGATTTAAAGTGTTAGTTCAGCCCCCAAAAAATAAAAAAATCTGTCATCCTTAACTCATCCTCATGTCATTCCAAACCCATAAGTGTTTCGTTCCACAGATGAAGAATTTTTTTTTTACATTCTCTTATCATTTTTGTCCATTCCACTGAATGCCCATGCAACTAAGCTTCAAAAAGTTCATAAAGGTATGCTAAAAGTAATCTATATGATTGAGCGGTTTAATACAATGGCTTTATTTGATAAACAGATTTAATTAAACAGAATGAGTCAATCATAATGAATCTTAATGAGTTTGAGCAATGAGTTTGTTCTTGCGCATCAAGCAGCGTTGAGATTCTTTACCATATACACTATGTATACTTATTATTTTCCATATTTGCTAAAAAAGTTTGTTTGAAAAAAAATTCAGCTGCAGTGTTTGTCCTAAAAAAATACTATCAAGCCAAATACCTATTATCTAGTGTGAATATCAGTGTGAACTAATGACTTTGTCAACAAAAGCCCATCATAGTTCCAGCATGAAATATTGACATTACTTTAAGATTCCCAGGGGTATTGACGTACCAAGACATCTGTTAGATAGCTTCTCTGTAGTAATAAGTTCCAAGTTTTGATTCTTGCCTGACATACTTGACAAAAACCTCTCAAATCTTAAAAACAAAGATTAAATATTTAGACTAGTCGAAGTTTAGAGGATGAATGTTTAAATCTTAAAGGAGAGCAAAAGATAATAAATACACAAAACAACTGCACTTCACATTTTTTGTGACATCTTTGAAAATTGACCTTTTACTAGTCAGATTAAGCACAGCTGGAATAGTATGTAGTATGTACACAGCTCTTTTGACTCTTTTGCAGAAGGAGCATTGAATACGCTCTCCCTCTCACACACATACACCCTTTCTTTACGTCCACTAATGCCCCACCAGCACATCTCACCGGTCTCATGGATGAAATGTGAGAGGGTCCAGGAGGAGAACTGTGCACTCATTGACACTCTATCACGGTTCTCTTCTATTTCATCTAAATTAAGACTAGCACAGTGGAAAACGTCTTATTATAAATATAGTATGCCTTCTCCTGGCAACACTTAAAGAGCACTGGTCATAAGACCCTTGTGTCTGTTAACTAGGCCTTTCAGTAGGTTATCATGACTGTTTTGCTGGCCATATATTATATAATCAAATGTTATACCATGGTGCACAAAGTGTAACCTGACTAATTCACCTGACTAATTCCATGGATTGAATGAATTACATAACACAAAAAGTAGTATTTTATGACAAAACGTAGCTAGACTTTGTTGCATTTGTTACACAAAGATTTGGGGTTTGCAGCAAAGCAGTATCTGTATCTGTATGTTTTTTATGTCAGTTTTGCCTTTATTGAAATAGGACAGTACAGAGAACTGACATGTTGCAAAATGGGAGAGAGAGATTGGAACAGAGATCAAATGAAGTCAGAATTCTTGTATCATGTTTTCTTGGGTGTGCTAATACTATCAAAAAGAGAGAGAGAGAGAGAGAGAGAGAGAGAGAGAGAGAGAGAGAGAGAGAGAGAGAGAGAGAGAGAGAGAGAGAGGAGAGGGGGATGGGGGGGGGGGGGGGCGTGATCAAGAAACCATGTACCCAGCTAGGACTCGAACTCAGGTCGCCCGAATCGCAGCTGCCTGTAATGAGGAGGCTGAAGCCTTATTAGAATCCATGTGCCGAAGTTTAGAAGTAACAGTCCAAAAAGGAACGTGAAGCCAGACAAAGGGTCAAAACCACATTAAACAGTCTAATAAGCAAACCGACAAAGGGAAAATCCAAAGGCAGGTGTTGAATAGGCAGGCAAGATGATCAATCACAATAAACAATCCAAACAGGCAGCCAAGTCAAAAGGGTAATCCAATAAACAAAAATCAAAGCAAGCAGGCAAATGGTAATACACAAGGCAAACAGACAATAGATAGAACACACAGTGGTAAGGCAGTGGAACTGGCAATACTTTGCAAAGCCTGTTTGGTCATGTCATGTTCAACACCAACTTCTGGCGCTCGATGTGGAGTCCTCGATGAGAGATGCATCCAGGATGTCGTGGGCGGCTACCCATGATCTCTCCACAGGCTCATAACCCTCCCAGTCCACCACTTATTAGATCTGACCCCCTCTGTGTCTTGAAACCATCAACTCATTCACCTTGTATGCTGGTGATCCATCAACATCCAGTCGTGGCGGTGGCTCTTGGTTATCAGCATTGGGGTCAGCATCTGGGTGGACCGATTTGAGAAGTGAGGCATGAAAGGATGGAGATATACGATAATTAGCAGTAAGCTCAAGCTGGTATGTGGCCTCATTAATCTCTCTGATAATCTTGAATGGCCCATAATACCTGGGACTTGGTAGCTGCAGCTTGAGGTCCCTCGTGGAGAGCATTGGCTCTCTTCGGGCAACATTGATAGCCACCTATCATGGTATTTATATAGCAGGTCTCCTCTCACTTCTGAGAGTTATTATGAGACTATAGCTTTGAACTTCAGACACAGAATATTCAAGTGCCATCCCCACGAGGGCTGCCTTTATATCTGGCTTAGGCATGTGTACTAGGAGTTTGTTGGAGATGATCTGCTAGAAGCTTTTTCATCCTGAAACCCCTCAGTATCTGAGCGTAGGCTCTTTCGATTTAGATAATTTACAGTTTATCTCTGTAAGGTCTTGTTTTTTCCCTGGTACTTGGCCTCCTCTTTCTACAAGAGTCGTATAGCTTAGGGCCGTCTCTGCATTAGGCAATTATGCTAGTGAATGTTAAGGGTAGTCTCCCATGCCGATATATTGTGGGTGTTGTCAGACCTGTCTCTCTCTGGGAAGAAATAGGTCTGAGTACACTCCCTTACGATAGGTCTGAGTACACTCCCTTAGAGCTTAGGCATGCCATGGACTGACGCTTTTGATAATTGAAGTTGAAGGCCTTTCTATAGGCCTCCTCGTTAGTCAGGAAGCGTAAGATTGTACTCCCCTTGTTTAATGGGTCGATAGCACTCTAGCTGAGTACAATGTCCATTGGCAATGTAAAGTAGAAAAAACTGTAACGATAGTATTTACATGAGTACATCTATGATATCTGAGGCTAGTTCTGCTAACAAGTATCGCTATCAAGTAGTAGGCTTCCACAGGCCTCCTTGAAGGTGGTTCCACTATCTTGTGGGTTTTTAGTAAAAAATAAGATTGTCACACGTTGTAGGCTCCCTTTGAGCCTCCCTGATTCTAGCACAGAGCCTGGTCAAGTATATATACATTATTTTCCTAGCTAGCCTAAGTCTGGTTAGAAGGTTGAAGACTCTCATGAGGAATCCCTGCTAGATTAGCCCTAGAGCTGGAGGTGCTCCCCTTATCAAGGGTCCCTTTAGAGAGCCCAGCCTCCACAATGTTTTAAAGCACTGTGTAGATCAAGGATTGAGTAGAGTTACTCCCCTCGTTTGCAAGGGTTATAAAGCACTATGTTGAGTTCTACTCTCCAGGATGTCCGTCTCTATGTTCCGGTTTCACTATTGGTTTTGAGAGAGAACAGACAGACAGGTTTTTGGCAATACTAGGTCAGTATATTTGATCAGGTCAGCCTCCCTAGTGGCATGTAGTGTTGACTCTATGTCCCCCTCAGAAAGTGACTGGACGGGACTCCTTTCGGACCCCCTGGCCATATTCCCTTAAAGGAACCCCTTCCTTGGTAGCTATTGGTTCCAAGCCTTTGAGCGGCCTTTGTAGGCATTCCGCTGTTTGGAGGCCTCTTTGAGGCTTATAGCTTGGGAAGTAGGCAATCAAGTCACTAACAGCCTGTATATGACCCGAAGGGGGAGTGTTTTCTTGGCATTTCAGGTTGAAACTGCCAGTTCTGACGTTTTGTCATGAGATATAATTGGCATGCAGTCCCCTCAGCATGGTGGGATTGTACTTCGTTACCCAATAGCGTCATTGACGCAGTGAGAGTTCCCTTTCGAAAGGGAATATCTAGGTTACGACTGTAATCTCTGTTCCCTGAGAACAGGGAACGAGACACCGTGTCATTAGCCATGCCTCTGGGATGCCTGTTGAACAGTCCATTCAGACGAAAGTGGATGACATGTTCTCTAGGTGCCCCTTTATACTTCCGGGTCACACTAGTAGTGACGTCATAGGCAAATTCGATTGCCGTGGATGGAAAGCTTTTCAGACACCGGTTCACATGGAGGGCGTTCGGCAATAGCGTCATCGACGCTGTGTCTCATTCCCTGTTCTCAGGAAACAGAGGTTGCAGTCGTAAACTAGACGTTTTCTTCAGAAAAATGCAAAGGGGGTGGAGTTTACCTGGCTGACCTACGTTGTGAGAGGACGGCTCCAATCCAACAATCCGAGGCGATAACTTCAACCACAAAGCGGAGATTGGGATCAGGATGCTTGAGAATGGGAACTGTGGAAAAGCTGTCCTTGAGTTTAGTGAAAGCTTTGGTGGCTTCTTCAAACCATTTGAGCTTAGCAGGTTTGCCTTTTAAAAGCGATGACAATGGAGAAGCAATCAGACTGTAGTTTCTAATGAAGCGTCTGTAGAAGTTCAAAAAGCCTAGAAACCTCTGCAATTCTTTTATGGAGAATAGGTTATGGCCATTCAGTGACTGCTTGAACTTTGGATTCGTCCATCTTTATACCTTGATGGCTGATGTAATATCCCAAGAAGGTTGCTTGTTTAACAAGCTTGTGGAACTCGCATTTCTCAGCCTTGACAAAAATCTCATTAATAAAGGACTGAAAGACTACAGGGGCATTAGCAAGTCCACAGGGCATGACCAGATATTTGCGAATTCGGATGAAGTTATAAGCATTTCTGAGATCAAGTTTTGTGTAGATATTGGCTTCACGTTGTTGTTCTAGGGAAGCAGGAACCAGTGGAAGGGTGTAACAGAATTTGACTGTGACGTTATTCAATCTCCTGTAGTCGATAAATGGGTATATTTATAGTTCATGATCTCTACTATATACTCCTCCATAGCTTGAGTTTCACTACGTGACAGAGGATACACTTTGCTTTTAGGGGGGGTGGCATTGGGCAACAGGTCAATGGCAAGTTACGTGGCCTTTGTTTTACTAAAAACGTCGGTGAGGTCATTATAACAGACTGGAAACTTCGTGGTTTGCTGGGTTTCAAATGCCTGTAGTGAAACATGGATAGACTATGGTGGAGTGCATGCAATGGACTAGGCAAATTTCATATCAAAGAGTCAGCTCATCATGATGCCAGGAGATAACTGAGTCGTGGACAGATAACATATGCCTCTGACACCGGCTCAATCAAGCAGTTGAGATTTCCCATAGCGTCAAGTCATGTTGCAGCATCTCGTTCCCTTCTCAGGGAATCGAGTTACATATGTAAACTGAGATGTTTGATTCCCAGGGTCTATATATATATATATATATATATATATATATATATATATATATATATATATATATATATATATATATATATATATATATATATATATATATATATATATATATATATATATATATATATATGGTAACACTTTATTTGAAGGGGTGTGCATAAGACTGACATGACACTGTCATAAACATGACATAACACCTGTCATAAACATGAAGGAGTCTTTATGAATGTTTATGACTGTTGTCATTAAGTGTCATTCGGTAAATTATGACACTTTCAATGCAAAGTTGACATTGTTTAAAATGTCTTTGTTATGACAACTTGACATTACCCAAGACAAAAATGTCTTGATTATGACAACTTGACATTAACAAAGACAGAAATGTCTCTGTTATGACAACTTGACATTAACCGAGAAATCATAACCTGTCAACCTGTCACAACTTTGGCCGTCATGACACCATTATAACTGTGTCATGAATATTTTACGTGTCCTCAAGTAAAGTGGAACACATTGTACTAGTTATAAAGATGTCATTAAGGGTTATTACACTGCAAAATGCTTGAAGTTTGATAATTAGACCTGTTATGACATATTTGTGACAGGTTGACAGGTTATGATTTCTTGGTTAATATCAAGTTGTCATAACAAAGACATTTCTGTCTTTGTTAATGTCAAGTTGTCATAATCAAGACATTTTTGTCTTGGGTAATGTCAAGTTGTCATAACAAAGACATTTTTGTCTTTGTTAATGTCAAGTTGTCATAACAAAGACATTTTAAACAATGTCAACTTTGCATTAAAAGTGTCATAATTTACCGAATGACACTTAATGACAACAGTCATAAACATTCATAAAGACTCCTTCATGTTCATGACAGGTGTTATGTCATGTTTATGACAGTGTCATGTCAGTCTTATGCACACCCCTTCAAATAAAGTGTTACCATATATATATATATATATATATATATATATATATATATATATATATATATATATATATATATATATATATATATATATATATATATATATATATATATATATATAGTTTGAATGCACTGTAAGTTGTTTTGGGTAAAAGCATCTGCAAATTCATAAATGTAAATATATCTGTAAATAGTTTGATATGATGCAGGTAGAAGCTTGTCTTTTTTCCCCTTTACTTAAAAGGAGGTAATTCCCTCAGCCATGCTGTTCCACCTCCGTCAAATGAAAATATCACCACCATATTAGATTCTCATGATGTACCTCTCCGTGTTATCAATTTACTTGCTCTCCATAAATGTCAGATCTTCTTTTGGCTGACCTCTCAGAACATAGGCATCCCCTGGCAAAGACACAGGGGTAACTCTGAGTCATCCATGAACCTAATGTAGCAACCACAATTCCACCCCAGATTGATTAATAATTTCTGGGGTGGTTGTAACTGTGATATTAGGTGTGGTCTGTAAGGTAACAAGAGACAAACTTGATTTTGCTTCTTGATTTTGAAGTATATTTTTTCTTTTCATTAAAATCTGTGTTAAACGTTATTTGTAACCTATTTTACCTGTATTATTGTAACCTAATCTCCTGTATTAGCAAGTGAAACAATATGAAAATCTCAACTGCTTGATTGTTACATTGTCGAAAAATGTAAACTATATTATTGCCAAGCGATATATTAAAAGTTTAATATAAGCAGTTTATGTACCTGCGTTGGACATATAAGAATGTCCAACTTTATCAACATATGTACAGTACTCACGTAAAACAATTTATATAGCAAATCTCAACTTCTTGATTACTTGTCAAAATATAAACTATGGGTGTGTTCACAATTGTAATTAGGTACTCTTGGTCCTTTTAATCGAGACAAAAAAACTGTTACATTTATTCCTGGTTCACTTAGTGTTCACACTGTCAATTTTATGACGACTTTTATGACATATATTGTGCGACGGAACCTACTGAACATCACGCTCGTTGTATATGCGAACATATGATGGTATATTTACCAGCTGAGAACTCAATGAGTTTATAACATGTAAAGGGCACTAGGAATTCCTCCTTTACACACATAAATAAAAATCTGCAGCAAGAAGACACAAGTTCCAATGCCTGCACTGAATTGTAATGGGCGACAATGACATGGAAAACCTTGAGCATTCTGTACTTTTTTGGGTTGCATCTTGTGACATCACATCCTGTTTAGATCGTTTAGATGTCTTTAATCTGTGTTGCATTCATAGATGATGTTAAGATATTCTAAACATTAACATCATGATTTTCTGTGAAGCTGATTTGAAACAAAATTTATTGTGAAAAGCGCTATACAAATAAATTGAAAAATATTGTGGGACTTAATTTCATCCTTCAGGAACTGATTTCAGGAAATGTGGGCAGAATGGCTATTAATACATTACCATTTATGCCACTGGCTGATGCTTTTGTCCAAAGCAACTTACAGTGCATTCAATGTATACATTTTATCAGTTCATCCATTCCCTGGAAATCGAACCCATGAACTTATCTCACAAGAGGTTGAGATACTAGCAATAGATTATTTTGAAAAAGAAAGTGATGCATACTTTATTAAGATGACATCCTTATTAATTCCTATGGTTACATAATAATTCTCTGTCTCAAATGCCTGAGGAAGCAGTGAGTTTGTGTACCGCGGAACGCCTCTCCGTTGTCCAATATGCGACGTGGCTCCTGTCTGTTTATTTGTAGACGTCAGAGATTCTCAGTGTGGTCAAGTGACTGCTGACTTCATGGACCGTGTGAGTTCTCCATTGCTCTGAGAAGGTGACCTTGCCCTCATTGTCTATAAACATCTCCTGGAGGTCAGCCAGCAGTCAGACCACACCGAGGAACATTTCCCGACTTGACTGCCACCACAGCACCCTGCTCTCTCAACTGTTGACTAAAACCTTGAGGATCTACTTGATCCATCTGTAAAGAGCATAAAGCTTTGCATATTTACAGAAGCAAATGACAAATATCAAGAGGCTTCCATGGCATTATTCCTTAATGGGTTTAGCTGTACCAATACGTCATGAGTTGAATGTTTTCCATCATCTTGTGACTGAGCCAACACCAAATATAACCAGGAAAGTAATTAACACCTGGTAAAGCAGTAAATAGAATTCCTCAGATGTCACCACAATGGGTTCATGATTTATTGCTATTCATTAAATCATTCAGTGTTCAGTGTGTTTTATTTACTTCATGCCATACTAATTTCAAAGGGGAACCAATGCACTAAGAGTGTTGTATGTATGTCAGCAGTGAGAGATGGGTTTTGAAATGGTTACATAATAACTGCATAACAATTCTGTTTCTTACCTTCACTTTGAGAGTTAAGGTGACTTTTGAAGATGCCTGTGTTTGATCCAGCATTGACGACATCTGAAAGTATCACAGCAGCCTATTCTACTTTTAGCATATCCAGCCTCATGACTGGACTCACTTGTCCTGGAATCCATCCAGAATATCCCTGCAGAATATTTCACAAGGTCCCATGTAAACACCATCCACTGGAACTTTGATAAAAAAGTATACAAAAATTCTCAAATTCTTAAAAAAAGTGTACAACATTAATTTAGTCGAAATCTTGAGAATAATTAGACTACATGAGATGTGTTATAGCTCAAATAACAAATAAAAACAAACAGTAAATACGGGATGGAACATATTAGGTTGGACTTGTTGTTCTTTGGCATCCATGACTGCAGAAGCCCTGAAGACTTCAGAAAGCGGCTCATCTATTTTTCTATTAATAAATCAAGAAGGCCTGATGACAGACTGCCAGTAGCAGTGGTGTTACCAGTCTTTGCTGGTTAAGCAAGGAAAGGTTAGTCAGGAAACCTGCACCAGCATCCAAACACAGCAAAGAATCTAAATATAGTAACCAGAACAGCAATCCAAATATCCTAATAAAGTCAGTGAGAGATAAACTCAAGAATAAGTCAAAACTCACAATTACTTTCTGATGTTGAAGACTGTACTTGACATAAAGCTCTGAAAATATGAAACTATTTTATTGTATAAAGCTCTATATAAATAAAGGTGACTTGACTCTGAGCTTGTTTTCATGGATAGGGATTATCTTATCCATGAAACAAATGATGTTGCATAAACGTCTGGTACCTCTGCTAACTGCATTTAGGAACCATGTTCAAGTTAATATTGTTCTACAATATTAGGAAACTTAGGTAGGAAACTTATTAGGTTTTGATAATCACTTGGGATTAACCCATTACTGGGTGTGGGTGTGGATGTTGTTGTGACATAACCTCCCTCACTTACGTTGACTCCTGACATGTGTATCTGGCAAATCTTGGTGAGTTCTGACAATGTAAGCTGGGCTGCTGTCAACATCTTGTGGACTGTGGAGAAAGGGTTCAGGATGTGATTGTGTGGGTTTGACGGAGGGCAGAACTGTTTTTTAGTAAAATAAATACACAATAGACCTTAGGTTAGACACCATATTGAATTAAACACAGATGAAACCGAGGCTATGAGGGAGATACAGTCTTTACAATGCCATGCACTGTAAAGGTACTAGATCACATAGTTTTTACAACTCACAACTTTGGTTTAGTTATTTTAACAAATTAACAAAAAAAAAACTGTATGGAGTTTTTGTCAACTGAACCTTTTTTCTATTTATTCTATCCCTCACAGTCTCATTTTCATTCCCATCAAAAATGAAATATGGTGCTACCCTGACCAAGGTCTATGTCAACAGCCTGACCTCTACTGTTACATTGTACCCAGTCATCAATGGCATAAAACAGTGGAGAGTGGTCTCTTAAAATGCATTGAAATATAATCATAGTGAATGGACTGGTTTGGGCATTCTGGGTATTTTCTGCTTTGCGAAGATACGCCTACATGCCTTTGAAAAGATATCAATAGTAATTAGATTTGTAACCCCTAGGAATACCGATAGATCAATGATGAACAATGAAAGAGGCCTGTGCGGAAAGCATTTGTTTACACAGGCTACTACTTCTTAATCCACAATTAGCCCCTAACCTTTTCCCTGATCAAATCTAGTTTAGAATCTAGCATTTTTAATGATTATTATTATAAATGTTTTTAAGCTCATAATTACATGTATACCCATTTTCATTCTCCATTCTCCATGGCTGGTCTGAATACAGCAGGTTACCTGACACTGCTGACTCAGACAGCGTTGCTTAGGGTGATAAACAGGCATAAGTGAATGTTATATTGACAGATTACTTCCATTAGTGATGTTTGCTATGAGCCACACATCACCAAGCAGAGGCAGTGTGGCGAGATTTTGCCTATGGAAGTAAATAGAGTTTTCCCATAAGTACACAATACCATCTGTGTGGGCAATATGAAAAAAGTTAAATACTAATAGCACATCTTGCTCACTCTCAGGCTGTGTCCCAATTCTCATTAAATAAGTTCTCATTCCTACTCATGTATCATTTAAACACAGTTGCTTTCGCATATATCCAGAACATATTTGGAAGGAAATTGGGTTTTCATCCGCATATATTTATAAAAATTTAGGGTTTGCACAAAAAAAAACATAAAAATGCATGCCCTCAATTGAAGCTGATAATTTTTGATTCAGTTAGAAAACATGCACATAAATTAAGATGGAAAAATATTTAGCCAATAGATTTCCGGATTACATTTTAAATATTGTTTTAAATACTTAAACTATTTCATTGGGCCAAAGTCATTTATTATTTAGGAAAAAGGAGCCACAGGCTTCTTTCATTACTGATAGTTCTCGCCATGCAGTTTCCCAGGAAGTGAATATTTTTGTCTCTTGAGCGTATGGGATGGGAACGGTGCCTTGTTCGCAAATGCTTTATGTGATATACCATTTTAAATGCACAAATTTAATTTGCAACTTCTGATCGAAACAAAGCTGCTAAATCATAGCACAAAAGGCTATGGGTAACATTATTCAAGAAAAGACACACAAACATACAGAAATAGCCGTGTGTTCAGATGGTAAATCTGAGTGGTGCTTACATGTGCAAAACTCACCATCACAATATAAGGGTTTGAGCAAAAGTAATAGCTTGCCTAAGCAAACACAACTAATTACTGTAATTGTTTTAGTACATGAAAGAGCACGTTCTGGTAATATTCATGAATCAATCTTGTGCTTGCATGATTTTCCTCATTACATTTCTGTCTCTCATATTTTATTTGAAATGGGTGGCACTATATCTGTAACCATGCAGTTATGTCTAAATGCGTCTATGCATATTTGTGTGGGCGGCTTTTGTTGATTACAAGAAAATGGTCCTAACATGAAATGGGCAAATTCATGCTTCTCAGAGGTTAATGAATGGTTGAAACGCGAAGCTGTCATCTGCAATGCTTGGCAACCCTCAATCGCACCAAATTTGCTCACTTTCCCTTCATGTAATGTTCCTGTAAAAGCACAGTCTGCAAGAATCAGCAATTATAGAAAATCGCCTGTGTGATTATGACCTTTAACAGAAGCATGTTGCATAGTTGCCAACAGATTAAGAAGATCGGTATGATGCATTTGCCTGGTTATCCATGTCCCACATCACAATTGTGTCTGCTGTCAAAACCTCAATGACTTGAGCCTTAACTAGACGAGTTTTGTAATATTCATGATACAGCATATTTTTTGAGTCCCAGTAGACACTGAGTTGTACACACCACAATAAGTTGGTTGACCAAACTATTTAGCAATGCTGCTGCTCCAATAGAGCACAACAGTGACTGCTCTCTTTAACAGCGGCCTTAGTTCGGGAATTGTTTTCATTTTTTTTCTATGAGGATTTCAAAAAATGTTCCAATAGGATATTAACCAATTAACCACAAGTCGAATCAGAACACAAAAAAGTTTTCATACATTGCATTTCGTGATTCAGCATGTGCCACACATCTATTACTGTATGTTATAATATAGAATAAAAACATAATTTATTTTATGATTGAATGAACTGCTCATCCCAAGAAGCTTTGTGATTAACGCCATCGAAACTACCAACAGTGACGACCCATGTTTTCTGTGAGGCTTTCCCCAACACTTTCTATTATTTATATAGATGACTTGTCCACCAAATTGCTTCATAGTTTTATTGTAGACGGCTGTTGCTTAATTCACTATAGCGTTGAAGTACATCAGAATGTTCAATAACATTTACAAATCAGCTGTTTAATTAGGGCAACACTAAATTATTTAACCCAGTAATGCCTTAATTAGTAAATAGTAGGCAGGAAAAAAAAATCTTTAACAAAATCTTTAAAAAAGGCTGCATATATTTTTTATATTTGATACATCAGGCTTTTATGTCTAATACATTATGATACAGTGTCATGTAAATGAATTAGATGTTTATTTAAATGATGATATAAGAGATGATATTTAAATGCTTAGTTTTATTATCAAAGCTCTGTAGTTTTAAAACATATAGGCCTGGTTTCACAGACTGGGTTTAGATTAAGCCTGGATTAGGCCTTAGTTCAATTAGGACATTTAAATAGCTTTTATAAACATGCCTTAGAAAAAAACTTAATTGGTTACATCTTGGGACAAAACAATTGCGGTGACATATTTTAAGATACTGTAAGTTAAAACAGATCAAACATCCATTTTAGTCTGGGACTAGTTTTAAACCTTGTCTGTGAACCTGGGGAATAATGCAATTCCTCAAGCCTGATGGATCATGTTTGATACTCACATTTTAATATAATGTGAAAAAAAGATGTATGGATAATCTAGTCCAGTTCATGAACAATATAAAGTTATATTTATGTTTAATTTATAGAAATCAGTAAAGATTTCACAGTAAAAAGACACGTGAACCACAAGCTGAAGCGGATGTTTACGTGGAATTATACTAAAACTTTTACCTGCTAAATTTTTATTTTATCTTAAATTAGTCATTAAAATCATTGTAATTCATTTGGATGGTGTAATGAATTGTCTGGAGTAGGCATTCTTCCAGTAGAGACAGCTTTATTCATTAGAACTGGAGTGATGCACTTTCAACATGTTGCAGCGTGTCGCTCCTGTCCGGTGTGATTGATGGAGCATTATTTCACTGAAAATTACACACTTTTTAAAATTAAAGTTGAAATTACAGACTTATGGCCTCTACTGTAGCATATATAAATAAAGAATTGTAAATTATTTAATTTTGGAGATCGTTTAAATGTTGCTAAATAACAATTTCTCTTGGAAGAAAATAAATGGGATTTTTTACCTAAAGAACTCTAGAAATAGTACATAAGTTTCAAAAATAAAAACAGTAGCCGTGGTCTTTTCTGAGCAGTGCATATTGCAGAATTAGCATCCTAATAGTGTCCTATAAGGTTAACAAATCCTAGACCATGACATAGTAGGTGGGCTATGTGGACACAGATGACACAGGTCAAAGGCTTGAAATGCCCTCATTTAAACCTGTGACCTAAGTGTTTCTCTCGGGTTTAACACATACACAGACACACACACACAGGTTCAACCACCGCTGCCCACACAAGCTGAGTCATTTTCAAAGTAGCCGTTAAAATCAGTTGGCAGAGACCTCACAGCATGACACAAAAGACCTCACACACCCTCTCTGGAGCTGTCACACTGAAATACACACGGTGACCTTAACAGGTGTCCACTGTGGTCCAGGACCCATGTGAGATTCAAACTTGGCCTGGCTAAATGTCTTTAAGTCAACATGACATGCTGTTCTCTTCCGAGTGAAACAGGATTTTAAAGAAGAAAAATGTAGGATGGAACTGAAAAGATCTATAACACCTGGAGAAGTAAATCATTAGTGTTTTTATTGATCTGGCAAAAATGCCACCAAAATACTAAAATGTCCACAAAATTCAGGAACAAATTCAGGAAATCTGCCTTTGTTCTTGTTTTTGTTTTGTTTTTTTAATTAAAGGTACAATATGCAATAATTTTGTATCAAAATATCCAAAAAAACACTTACACAGTGTTCTATAACTCTTTCAATTGTGTACTTACATTATCCTAAATGTTTCCAAGAATTTGTAAATTCAGAGAATTTTAAATAGTGCCCATCCCTTGTCGCCTGTCAATGATGTAATATCCGTGTTATCCCTGTTTGCGCTTGTACTGCCATAGTAACCATGGCGTCAGACGTGGACAACGGTGTAACTGTCTAGCAGCACGCTGTTGTTGTTTCGTTCAAACATTATGGACTATGGCAAGCAGACTTTGGAACAAAAGGAGAAATAAAACGAGGATCAATATTGACTTGGGCGTTTTCGAGATGGCACTGATATCTGATATCTGATATATCATAGTCATGTTAAAAAAAACATGAATGTATTCACTATTATTGATATTATTATTTCCCCTTAAACATTATTAACATTAGATCCATCGGCATGATGACAAGTTAAGTGATTCCACGCTCATATAATGCGTTATAAATCTACGCCTTTGTTATTGTAAGAGGTTAGCGACCCCTTCAGGTGAAAAAATGACAGATTGTAGCTTTAAAAATATCAGATGAGTGCTGTTTTCTCGCGAAAACAGGAATTAATATTGCACAACTTACAGTTCCACAATATTTCCTGTTTTGAGTGTCAACACAATGGTGTTTTGTTACTGAATGAATCCATGGTTTTGAACAAATCGGTTTAGTGAATGATTCAACATCTCATTTATAAAGACAGTCCCTTATTGCTTCATTCCTGAATAAATCCGTCATTTTAAATGAATCAGTTGAATGAATAATTCAATGACTCAGTCATTAAGACAATGACTTGCCACCACCTACTGGCTGGTTTAGTTTATAAAAGTATAATAACTATAATTATATATTTCTATGTTAAAAAAAAAAATATTTAAAACAATAATCCCATAGCATTATTCATGCAAAGTAATTTGGCCATTATAATGCACGTATAATCTGTTCAGCTAAAATGCGACAATAGCTCTGCTAGGGCATGTCTGTAGCAAATGTGCTTAATCAATGTTTTTTTTTTTTCAGTTGACAACCAATATAATCAGCATACATACTAATGATGACTGCAGTTGGAAAAATGTAAGGTTGGTTTGTTTCTAAATGTGCAAAGTAAGAGTTTCGCAGAAAGAAAACGAGAAAATATATCGTAGCCTACACTCCGACTTTTTTTTTTTTTATTTATGCAGAAACCCTACAAACTACAAACATGAGATAGAATATGATTCTGTACAAATTTCTCACTGACATTTTGGACTGGGTTTTTTTATGATCACATAAATTAAATAGTCAGGTACAACAATTATCATGTTTTGACATCACAACAGTGTTGTTTTCTTGTGTTGCATAGTTATTAGTCTGCAAACTGGTAAAATGGTTTATTTCAAAAAGCTGATTTTTGGTCATCATTGTTGTTCATGTAAACATGATTATTGTGTCTGCATTGGTAACAAATGTCTAGATATTGCTGTTTTTCAGTCAGTGATTTTGACCATTTTACTTCCTTCTGATGTAACCAAAATCTGCGATGTTCCTGCAGGATAATGAAGGGTCTGCGATCCTATTGGTCTCATTCAAGACAGATGCATTCATGCCATTATGTTATAGCTCCCCCATGTGGTCAGGGTATTGATTTTAGAAAGACCTTAGAATTGGGCCTGGGGGGGTTTAAATAGTTTTTAGTGAATATATGCCTCTGCATTCATAGATGGAGGCACCTACATATGAAGCGAGTAAATATAAAAGATGATATAACATGCAAATGAAAATTATTAAGTGATTAAATATTTGCACCTATAACCGCGATATCTTAATGTCTGTGCCAATATGGATATTCAACTAAAAATAAAAACTGAGCCAACCAACCACGGTCTCTCCTACATACACCACATTAATTTATCCTTGAAATATAGGAACAAAACAGTTTTTTTTTTTTGCTTTGCCAGAAAAAGTGACATAACGTTGGTGTATCTTGAGACAGAAAATTAAATATAAGATAAAAATACACTAATTTTAGTGCATACTGTTTAGTGCAACATTAAACATCTTTTAAAGCATTATTATCATCTAAAATGTTCAAAGTTCATAGCATTATAAGCCGCATGCAGGAAGTTTAGCTGTAGAGTGTTATCAAGAGTTAAGACTAAACAAGACATTTATCCTTGTTCTGCAACAAATATGAAATCACTAAGTTTTGGATGATATGGCTACTGCTGTGGATGATATGATTTCCATTTCTTTCAGCCAAAATAAGAACCAAAATTAAAGTATACAAGCACATGCTCTTTAGAGGATAACAAGAGATAGCAACCAATGAGAATAGTGTAATGTAGTGGTTACAGATCTGAAGCATGATCCATGCACTATCATCATTGTGTCTTCGAGCAAGAGTTACTCAGGGAGAATTGTTAGGTGTAGGCCTATTGTAAGTTACTCGGGATAAAAGTGCCCGTTTAATTAAAGTTTTTTAGTGGTTCTGATTCAGTGATCTTGTGAAGCATAAGACAATCAAAGCACTTGATAATGGGTGCTACAAGGTATTCTGAACAGATTAAAAAAATATATATATGTATATATATATATATTCACCACATGTTGTTTTGAACCTGTATGTGGTTATTCTGCATTGTAAGAATAAAGGTTAGGGTATGTATGGTGCTTTTATTGTATTCTTTTATTGAGCTTGATAATCATGTCCACTATGAACTGTTGTTGTATGGAAAAGGTTGAATGGTTTGCACAAAAACATTAAAGGGATAGTTCACCCAAACATGACAATTCTGTCATTAAATACTCACCCTCATTTGTTGTTCCAAATCCGTGAGACTTTTTTTCATCTTCAGAACACAAATGAAGATCTTTTTGATGAAATCTGATAGATTTCTGTCCCTCCATTGACAGCTATGCAACTTAAATGTTGGCGCTTCAAAAAGTTCATAAAGATTTAAAAAAAAAAAAATTGGTGAACTTTCAACTGTTTTCAACACTGATAATAAGAAATTTATTGAGCTGCAAATCAGCATATTAGAATGATTTCTGAAGGATCATGTGACACTGAAGCCTGGAGCAATGATGCTGAAATTTCAGCTTTGCATCACAGGAATACATTACAAGGCAACATTTATTACAATAGAAAACAGTTTTCTTGTTGATTAGTTATTTTATTGTTCCCAGATGTGTCTTGTTTACCAATTACCCCTTGTGTATTTAAACCCTAGTGTTTCTTGAGTTCCTTGTGGAGTCTTGTCCTTGATGGCAGTATTACCGCTTTTCCACTGCATGGTACGGTACGGTTCGGTTCGGTACGGCTCACTTGTGGTGCTTTTCCACTGCATGGTACGGTACGGTACGGTGCGCTTCGGCGCGCTTTAAATGGTACCTGATCTGTTGAGGTTCCAAGCGTACCGTACCGGTACTAAAATGTGACGTGAAACACTGCAGATCACTGATTGGTCAGACAGACAGAATCGTCACTACCAGCGTCATTGGATTTGCGACACGAGACACTAAACACGCTATACAGAGTCATATAACCAGTAGACAACAGCCAACACGGTAGCACCTGTGTTTTACTTACTTGAAAAAAAGAAGAAGAGATCAACACTTTAAAAAGGAAATGGCTGAATCGTGGTCGAGGTGCAGACGTTCCTCTCGTTGGTTGCCTAGGAGCGGGTCCAGCGGATGGGGCAAAACAGAATGAAAAAGTGTTCCAAGAAGTAGCAGCTAGCTCAGCTAGCCGCACACGGCTATCACCGGACCTACAAACAGTGTAACGATCAGTCCCACCCACTTTGAATGGGTACTAACTGCAGTGGAAAAGCAACCGAGCTAGCGAACCGTTCCGCGCCGAATCGAACCGTACCGAACCGAACCGAGCGTACCATGCAGTGGAAAAGCGCCATATGTTTGGTGTGCTCATTCTGTTCCTAGTTCTCTAGTTTTGTGTTTGTTTATTTTTTGTAAATAATGCTCCCTACGTTTGGATCCAGCTCTCCCTTTGTTTCTGAGTTTACCCGACATTACAGTTATGTTCTGTTTATATGGACTTTAGTTAGTTTTACCTGGTTTCCCTGTTTCGGTTTCATTGGCTTCTATGTTGTCCCGGGATGGTTTGATTTTGGTTCATTCACACTGCCAGTGATTTTCCGGAATCTGTGAGTGCATTCACACACATCCCGTAAAGATCCCGTAAAGAAACGTGACGTCAGGATGTGATAACACTTGTCAGATGTCATTTCTGCTGATAACTCCTCGAAGACGAGTCCATACTCCCCAGTAGCTCCACTGGGTTTGCAGAGTGACTCGTTCCTCATATGCTGTAGTATAGAAAGGCCCGTGCGATGGCACGTGCGCCATCACAACGACACACCCCTTACGGTTCTGGCTTTTGTTCACAGAGAGCGCTTTCCGGGACTGATCCCAGCAAAGTTACTAGGTCCCCATCCCAGTATTGATCCCGGGATCAACACGCTGTGTGAAAGGGGCTATGGTGCCTTCAATGTTCAGCTTGGTTTGTGTTGCTCCTGTTTTCTTCTCCTGTGCCTTCCTGCACAGTGTTTTGTTTGGTTTATTTAGTTTAATAAAGTTTGGCTTCATTGTGGAACCAACCCATGACAGTAGACTTCAGAACGTTGTTTTTTTTTATTTTTTTTTATCCAGCGGCCAACCAGCTGTTGTCTCTATCCAAAAATGCTCGCCCTCTAGAAGAATATGTTTGGGAATTATGTGAACTTCATTGAAAGTTTGAGTTTAATGAAGTAGCATTAATGAACTGTTTTCATTCCATTTTGGATGAGCCCCTGTATTCTCTGATACCATGGAATACAGGCAACTGCACCCTGGAGCAATAGATCATCTATGGGTGTGCTAGTGCCAGCAACAAAGCAACGCAACAACGCGCCACCAACACTCCCACCACTGAGGTTGAGCTGCCGCTCTGCACTGTCCTCAGGCACCCTGGCTCCACCTCAGCTTCCAGGACCATCGGTGTCACCCAGCCCCATCTACTCTCAGTCTGTGCCCTGGACTACACCTCCATCGCCTTCATCTCAGTCCATCGACAGCCAAGCCTCCACCATGGCTCCTCCTTTCAATGACTACGCTGTAGGCTATCGTACTAGCTGTTCTCTGGGTCCCCTCCTGGCTACTTCTGGCTCCTCCCCGCCACCATTGCCTCTTTTCTCCTGCTCTTCACCAACCCCTCGTCGTCCTCCAGAGCTCCAGCCCTCCCTCCTCAGTTGACTTTTACTGCACGAAGATGCCATAAACTACCTGTGTCTAATCATCTTGTATTTAAACCCTCTGTTCAGTTTGATTCTTCTTGTCTGGTTCCTTCAATTTTAAGTTTGGTTTGTGTTGCTACTGTTTTCTTACATGTGCCTTCCATGGCCATGGTGTTTTGTTTGGCTTATTTAGTTTAATAAAGTTTGGCTGCTGTTAATGGATCCTCTATGTGCTTCCTTGTGGAACCAACCCTTGGCAACTGTTCAAAAGTGTGGGGTTGTGGTGTTTTTTGTTATTGAAAGAAGCCTCTTGTTCTCACCAGGGCAATTATTGGAAAAAAATATATATTAAATGTACAGTTTTCTATGTGAATATAGTGTGAAATGTATTTATTTCCTCTGATTAAAAGCTGCATTTTCAGCATCATTACTCAGTGTCACATGATTCTTCAGAAATCATTCTAATATGCTGATTTGCTGCTCAAGAAAAACAAGAAAGAAAAACAAAAGCTGTTTTATTGACCCCAAGCATTTTAAAAGGTAGGATAGCAATGTTTGGACATGTTTAGTTCTACACAGAATGAAAAAGAGAAAGGTCACACAAGGTCAAGTCCATGAGTGAAAACCTGTCTCATAACCTTGAAATGTTCCTCCTTTAGTGTTTGTTCTTCCAGTACTAACCTCTAAAGTTAGACTAGGCATTTGTTAATCAACCTGTTATCAAGTGTACACAGACAAACATAGATGGAAACTTCCAGAGTTAGCGACCAACACATTTGGATATTGGAAAAAACATATGGAAAATTCAGAGGAGGACAGTACATGGGGGGCAGCCAGTTGTCCTAGGCCTTGTGATGAATTGAAAATGTATATTTTCTAAATGCATGTTCATCTTATTGTGTACAATTCATCCATGTTTCTTTTTTTCTTGAACCTTGCTATGTTTAATCAAGTGGATCTTCCAGTAAAACACCAAACTTCTCTCTGGTGACATTTGCAGGACTTCTATCATTTAGTCTGTTAAACTCCGCCCCTTTAAGCACACGCTCATCTGCGTTCATTTTTGAGAGCCACACTCACATCTTAACTTCCAATCATCAACTGCTGCATAGAACCAAGTCCCGTCTACATTTTTTTTTTTTTTTTTTGATAACCTATCACCCTCAGATGTATCCTACAGGGCCATTGGGAGCAGATTTGTTTGGTTGTCCTGATTCAGAGAGGAAAGTACAGCTTACAGGAAGCCTGACCAGAGATGCTGTCCACATGTGTCATTCCTCGAAGTGGGTTTGGCAAAGCATACCTCTTCAATGTGACTGTCAGCCACTGCTGCATTTATTTATAAAGGTGTTTATCAAGGTTGGCTATTTCAGCCTCTAGTCTTGCACATTCTTTTGCACAGCTGATCGTGTCCCTCGGCTGACAGTGTGAGGAACAGGCAGAACAGAATAGCTTGTTCCTCAGAGTGTTTTGTCTTTGGTTTTTATGAGGGTGACAGCACATGTGATGAAGTAATAAAATTAAAGAGCAACATGCAGGTTGGACACCCCTATTTAGCATAGTGTATTTGATGATAAAACAACTAGATTTTCTTAACTGGAGTAATATATATTTAGCCATTTAAGATATTTTGAGATAAATTGTGATAAAATAACCTCCGCGTCTATGAAGCACTAACCGGAAGTGACGATGGCGAGGGAGTCTGGTCAAGTTCAAGGTCAGGTTACAATGGATGTGAATGAAGAAACCGAGTTGTCCGATGTTGACGAGCATGCCTATGATAGCCCACAGGTAGGGATGGGATCTGATCCAGTATCGGTATCGGGACAGATACCAATGTAACTGATTTTCCCGATCAAACCTGTGGAGATATCCGATATCCTGCTGAAATGACTCCAAAAGTTTCCCGCTGGCCAGTCTGCTAGCTGGCTGCAAACTGTGGAATGGATTTCCTGAACGGAGGCGCGGCTCAATGAGACACAGAGACCCCCCTCAGGACATCCATTCCGCAGTTTGCAGCCAGCAAGCAGGATAGCATTGAGCTGTGTGTAAATACTTCACACTGGAAACACCGCAGAGCAAGACAGCAAAATGCAATGTTTGCAAAGCCGTATTAATTAAACCATCTGTCTGTGATGCAAAAAATCTCCAGGTCTATAATTCTCCGGAGTGAAATGTGCGTTACAAACGACAGAGTGTGTGGTGACAGAGGCGGCAGTGAAGTCTACTCTCTTCACCTGCACAAAACGCACCCAAGAACGAAAAGCCTTGTTTTTCCTAGAAGGAAAATGATGGACACGATGTCCTGACAGGCTGTAATTTGTGCAACAAGCACAAACACAACAATTTACCATTATGGCATCTCTAAAACTCGATCTAAAACTTTCTCTGTCTCTCACTACCGCTCTAACTACAGCTGAACGCGAGCTCTTGTTTGCCTCGGCCTACGTCATATGACGCATTGCTAGCGGGAAAGGCGTATTCCAGAGCCTAGCACATTTTCATCAAAATCTCTACATCAAATAAGATTTCATTAGTAATTTCTACATATGTGTTTATAAAAGACCTCTTCAGACAATATCAAGTATTAATTCAGTTATAAATTCAACCTGCACGTTGCTCTTTAAGTGTTTTAGAAACTTTACAGACTTTATCAAAGAATTTGCAGATTTTTTATCGGAGTTAGTACTGGCTGCAGATAAAGTCCTAATTGTTGGTGATTGGCATTTAGAGACATTCTGAACTCTGAATTCTGAATTGGAGTTAGACAACATGTGTCAGGACCCACTCATTATCATAATTATACTTTAGATTTAATATTGTCACAATGAATCAATGTTAATACCGTTGAAATTCTGCAGCAGAGCGATGACATCTCAGATCATTATCTAGTCTCGTGTATACTAGCCATAGCCGTATACATTTAGCCAAGGTTGCAAAGTCGACTCATGTTAATAATATGTAAGAACTAAATAACTAAAATATTAAAATATACAGATTCCTAATCTAACTGTAATAAAGTCCACTAAATGCGAGTAGAGTTACAGAACCCAAGCACAGTTTATTCAAATAAACAAATGCTAAATACACAGACTTGACTTGAAACATGAACTTGAACTTGAACTAAACAAACTCACCAACCGCAGTTATAAGGAACAAACCTAGAAAAGGTAGCAATGAAACACGAGGCCTATTTACACACTAAGTCTTACGAGTCAAGTCAAGTCACCATTATTAATATAGTGCTTTGTACAATACAGATTATTTCAAAGCAGCTTTACAAAAGGAAAATGGTGCATTTCTGATGTTCAGCTGAAGTCAGTTCAGCATTGATTTAGTTCGGTTGTGAAGATCATCAATTATTAAATGAATTCATTTAATCTATAAAGCAGTTCTGCAAATAAATATGTTATAGTCCAGTTCAGTTCTCATACAACTGTGTCAGTACAGTCAGATCAATAATATTGTTAAATATTAAGTGTCCCCAACTAAGCAAGACAGAGATGACAGTGACAAGGAACCCAAACTCCATCAGGCGACAGAATGGAGAAAAAAAACCTTGGTAGAAACCAGGCTGAGTAGGGATGCCAGTTCTCCTCTGGCCAACAAACACAGTGTCATTATGAGCAACAAAAAAACACCGGAAGCTAATAAAACAGTTAACCAAACAAAAAGTGACACTAGGAAGAACCAATGAAATCAAGACACTTGAAGAGGAGAAGCATATAACAGGATCACATGAAAGGGTGAAGGAAATAGGGCTGGGGTAAACGATTATTAACTAAACGATTAGTTGGGCGATTATTTTATCGATTAGTCGACTAATCTAACGACTAATTGGGCGATTAATATAAAGATTATTTTTCTGCTCCTCGATTAATAAAAAAACATAATGTATCTCAAATAAATACGAACTAGCGTACTGAATCATGATACTGTAGCTGGCTAACGTTAGTCTAATGTTATGTATTTGAACACTGTCATTAGAACTCTATAACCGCCAAAACCGTGTTATTAAAATATTTTGTACAAACTATTTTATCATAGAGAATGTTTAAATACTAATATCAGCTTACGAGGGAAACGTAGGCGGAGAGTGGTGCTTCTGCTTCTGCTGGAGATGATTCAGGAGAGTCTGTTCCCCGTTACCGATCAGAGCGCGCGCTGACACGGAGCAAAGCCTTGTTTATACTCCACGCGTCCGCACGAGCGTGCGGCAAATATGACACGTTGGGCGCGCAAGACCGGCAAAACCCCATATCGCGTGCACGGCTTCTTTTGTAACAGCGCGCTCGGCGCCGCGTCCGCGGATGAACGACTGCATGCCGGATCTGCCCGAGCCGTACTTCTCACCGCACCCGCACCCAGTTTGCGCGTCTAAATTGCAAAGGTTTTTTTTTGGTTAAGGATTTGTTTACTGTGTGTGATTCATTTAATGGAGAGCACATTCACTTCTAGTGGTCTTCGTCCTCCATTCTGCAATGTTTCGTTCTCCCACGTGTGTTGGCGAGCTGTACTGCCGGAAACGGTGCAAAAAATAAATAAATGAAGAAGCGTCGACGCAAAAATATGGCGTCGACGTAATTTTGACGTCGAAGCGTCGACGTCATTGACGCGTCGCTACAGCACTAGAAGGAAATCACATGACAAACCAGGCACATGACAATGGGAAAACTTCTAAATAAAAAATAGAAAACATGAACATGAACCAAAACCAATAGAGGCCTGCATTTCAGCCCAAGCCCGACGGGCCCCGACTTATTTACGCTCCTAGGGCCGGGCTTCGGGCCAATTTTCACGTCATAGTTCACACGCGGGCCGGGCCGGGCCGGGTTTTAGGCTTATCTTTTTTATAGCATATTTTAGACATTAATTAAAATAAATATGAGAAGATGACGATTGAAACGCAAACATAGAAAGACGTTTTATAACCTATCACACTGACATATGACTGACATGACAGTCTGCTCACGCTCACGCTCACGCACACACACACACACACACACACACACACACACACACACACACACACACACACACGCATGCGCACAGGTTTCCCGGCGGCGCGATCTGAGATTCGCGCGACCGGCTCGTTCTGTGTTTAGAGTCCCGGTAGCGAGCGTGACTTCAGCGCAGCTGGAAAAAGTACGACTGGATTAAAACCTTTCACTGTGGATGCTGTGCTTTTTCTTCACGATGCTCTGAGACTGTTCTTAGCCATGTTTGGAGGCTGTTTTTTGTTTGACTTCATTTTCATGAGTCTGTTGGAAACAAGGATGTAAGGTGGAAATAAGAATGGCCATGTTCTGTAGTGAAGACTTGGTTTTTGAGGTAAGATAACCTGCATGGTTGTTTTTAATGTAATTTATGTTGATTTTTTTAGATTGCGTTCTCTGTATTGTAGCCTATTGTATAAAGTCATTTAGTTTGCGAGCGCTGTTGCTCTGAGCAGCAGAGCAGTTTGCCTCAGCTTTTCAAAAATGACAAAAAAACGTTTAAACTGTCTGTGTGATATGCTTAAGTTGTTTTATATCTATGGATTTTATTGTAGCCAAGTAAAGTGTTGATTTGAGAGGCTATAAATCAATGGATCAAACATGTTTAACTCGCTGTCGGCTACTTGGTCGTCATAAAAATAAAAAACATTTTTTTTCTTAATTAACTTTATAAAGAAATGAAAATAAACCGGTAAATACTTTGCCTTTGAAAACGAAACATATCTGGTTTACTGACTGCAACATAGGGCAGGCTGTGTATTATCCCATTTTTTTTATTTTTTTTTTTTATAAACGGGCTCGGGTCGGACTCGGGCTGATCATTCTGATGAGCTGTCGGACACGGGCCGGGCTAGGGCCTGAGCGTCTCGGGCCATGGCCGGGCTAGGGCCTAGATTTGAGGCCCATGCAGGGCTCCAAAAACCAACCCCCAGGAGGGTGGAGGAGGTGGATGTGGTCAAGAGGGAGGGATGTAGAGCCAGGGCCCTGAAGAGAACAAGGATCTGGATCATGGCCTAGATCATGAAACTGTGGTGGGCCTGGGCCGTATATCAGTGTCTATGACCAAGGACCGTGGAGCATTGGACGGCCTGGACCATGGAGCGAAGGCGGGTCTGGACCCGTAGACCACCAAAGTAGAACAGAAGGCCTCCAAGGTGGAGCTGAAGGTGCAAGAGACCATGGCTGAGCCGACGACTGCACTGAAAACCACTGCGCAGGGCAGAAGATCACCACAGATAAGGAGGCCATGACAAAGCAGAGATTTGGATGGCCCACCTGGTCGTGACAGAGCAGACATGGACAGACTCCATGGCATGGGGCACAGTTATTTTGTGGATGAACTCTGTGGCCATAAACTCCTCCCTAAAGGGGGGATGGGGTGGTGGTGTCCAGTGTCTGAAACTAGACTTTAATAACTACATGGCAAAGGTAAGACACAGTTGCATTCGTCTCTCTGCTAGAGTACAGTCCAAGTTGGCTGAGAGAATCAGAATACCCTAGAAACATTTAACCAAGTATGATTTTACAAACACGTTTCTGAACAATTTGCAGCCTTTTAATTTGGTCTGGAGTTCAAGAACTGCCAAACAGTAACTGCATACTCCAGCACAGGGCGCACATGCCCTTAACAGATGGTAACCAGTTCAGGGTCACAGACATGTGACTAAGGAGAATGTCAGAAAACAGTCCTGGAAACATCCTGCGTTGATACTCACAAATCCATGGTACGTTTGCGACTTGTTAATGTTAATACTCTCACCACCTCTGCACACGCCCCATGCACACAGAACATGATCATTACAGGTCTCCTTTACTCCATCACCGATGCACTGTGATCCCTGTGTGCATTAGCAGCAGAAGATGCGAGCCAGATCCCAAGCGTGGACCTCTTCCCCTCCACCGCCCAAAATCTTTGCAATCTCCACCGGCAACCGCTTCGCCCCTCTTCGCGAGACTGAACATCATGCTCTGGTCATTGGCGACTCGTTCGGCACGTCCACGCTACCTGAGCTAAAGGTAAGGTGCGAAGTCACTGCTTTCCTGGTGCTTGTGTTCTCTGTGTCCTTGCACAGGTGCCCACGATCCAGAAGGGTGGCGAGAGCATTTGTGTTCTGTCGTGCTGCACGCGGGGGTTAACGACATCAGGCTGTGGCAGACGAAGGCTCTGAAGCAGAACTTCAGGAGCCAGAACTTCAGGAGCCTGATCGAGACGGTACAAGGCACATTGACTGCGACGAGGATCATTGTGTCGATCAACATTTTAGCATTTTCAGAAGAATTGGAGAAGAGCTAGAATCTTGTGGGATGCTAAGCAAGCATCACCAAATTTATATCTTCCAGTATGTCATGATGGCTTTGTCTTAGATTGAGTTATGACTAGCTGAACAGAATTAAATCTGGATGACTGATTTAGCTTTGAACATCACAAGAGTCAAATCATATAACCCAACCAAAAGCGTGTGGTTGATAGTCTATGATAGTCAGGATATGCCCTTCATTACAGATAAAATAAGATTGTGCTCCGCTCCCTCTGGCTCGTGCTGTTTTAAAGGTGTTAAAGCGTGTGGGTTCATAGAATCTGCCCATGACAGTGACATTGTCAGTCGAGCATCACATCTGTCTTTGTCCATCATTCTACACTCATATTTGCACTTGCTGTGGTCAACTCAATGTAGACTTGTAAAACTTGGACCATTTACTTAAAAACATTTTGAAGACATGTTTACTGTTTAGATTGAGAAACATTACTATCCAAAGACAATTTAGACCATACAAAATGTAGACCATGTATTTAAAATTAGAGCTTTTAGATTAGTGCTTCCTGTCTTGATAATTGATTAATCTAAAAAAACATTTTTTTTTCTATTAATCAAAGGATCTGACATTCTAGAACTGCATTGAATTATAAATCAAATGGTAACTTAGACATTTACCTCTGATAACAGATCACTCTAAATTGTACTCGGGTAAAGTGCATTTTCTGTAAAGCTACTTTAGCCCCTTTCACACAGCACTTTGAACCCGGCAAATTGCCGGCAAATTGCCAGAGTGCCTTCTGTGTGAACGCAAACACGACCCGGGATTGATGCCGGGATCGATCCCGGGTTGAGGACCTAGTAACATTGCCGTGTTCAGACCCGGAACGTGCGCTGTGTGAACAAAAGCCAGAACCAATGCCGCAAGGGGTGTGTCATAGTGATGACGCATGTGCCATCGCGCGACTCTGTTGCTCTTAGAAGAAAGTTTGTGTTCGTCATTAACAAAGAAAGAACGAAAAAATGTCTGCAAACTGGAAAGAAGCAGAGACAGCAGCTCCTCACAATCCGCGCTGAAGCTGCGATCGTTCGCCAGCTCTGTGGAAAGGTGCGCGAGTGCACATGTTTTCAACGCGTACGTTACACGTCTCATCCTGACGTCACGCGGCTTTCCGGGACATTAACGGGTTGTGTGTGAACGCACTCACAGATCCCGGCAAATCACTGGCAGTGTGAATGAAGCAAAATCGAAAACGAACCCGGGTCAAATCCCGGGTCACATTATCCGTGTATTTTCCGGAATCTCTGTGTGAAAGGGGCTTTTGGAAGTAAGTGTATTGTGAAAAGCGCTATACAAATAAATGTGAATTGAATTGAATAAATAACTTTTGCAATGTCTAATATATATATATATATATATATATATATATATATATATATATATATATATAATATATATATATATTCTTAGTCATTATGACAGTTGTCTTGTAACTGTTGTATCTCACAAAACGAGTACAAACCTAAAGGACTTAAACTCACTGAACTGCTGCAGCTTCAATTTCTTTTCACTGCACTTATTTTCGTCAAACATCTTGCAATGCTGGAGTGATGTGCAGTGACTGGTGGGCAAATTTCTCTCTACTTCCTGTGAAGTGATGTACAGTCGTGCCCAGAATTAATCATACCCCTGGTAAATATGATCAAAAATGGCTGCAAAAAATAAATCTGCGTCGTTTATCCTTTTGATCTTTCATTCAAAAAATTAGTAAAATTCTAACCTTTCATTGAAGTAAAAGAATTGAAAGTGGGGGGGAAATCACATTATAAAATAAATATTTTTCTCCAAAACACGTTGGCCACAATTATTCATACCCCTAGAATTTTTTATGAATAAAATATTTATGAAGTATATTCCCATTAATATTTACCTTTTTTAGCACACCAGGGTGACTAGGAACATGAAATTGTCCAGCCATGACTTCTTGTTTCACAGGAGTTTAAATATGAGGAAACACAAAGGCCAAATTCCCTTGATCATCCATCACAATGAGTAAAACCACAGAACATGGTTCTGATGTGCATCTAAAGATTGTTAAGCATCACAAAATAGAAAGTGGATGTAAGAAAATAGCTAACGAATTGAAAAATCCCATTTTGACCATCAGGGCAATAATTAAGAAGTTATAATCAACTAAAGATGTTACGATTCTGCCAGGAAGAGGACGTGTGTCTATATTTTCTTAATGGACGGTGAGGATGAAAGTTTGAGTGGCCAAAGACTCTTCAAGGATCACAGATGGAGAATTGCAGAGATTAGTTGAGTTTTGGGGGTCAGAAAGCCTATTAAAAAAAATCAAACGACCCCTACATCACCACATGTTGTTTGGGAGGGTTTTAAGAAAAATGCTCCTCGCTCATCCAAATACAAACTCCAGCATATTCAGTGGTCAGACACGACTGGATCTTCAAACGGCACAGGCTTCTGTGGTCAGATTAAACTAAAAAAAGAGCTTTTTCCCAGCAAACACGCTAGATGGGTTTGGTGCACACAAGGATAAAAAGTATCCCATGTGTACAATTTAATATACCGTTTGATCTTTAATGTTGTGGGCCTATTTTTCTGCTGGAGGTCCTGGACTTCTTATTCAGATACATGGCATTGTGGATTCTATCAAATATCAACAGATAAAAAATCAAAACCTGACGCCTTCTGCTAGAAATCTTATAATGGGCCGTGGTTGAATCTTCCATCAGGACAACGATCCAAAAAAAACATCAAAATCAACACAAAAATGTGTTAGGGAGAACAAAATGAAGCTTCTTCCATGACCGTCCCAGTTCCCTGACCTGAACCATATAGAAAATGAGTGGGGTGAACTGAAGAGAAGAAGCACAAACATGGATCTGGGAATCTGAAGGATCTGGAGAGATTCTGTATGCAGGAATGGTCTCTGATCTCTGGTCAGATATTCTCCAAACTCATCAGGCATTATAGGAGAAGACTCAGAGCTGTTATCTTGGCAAAAGGAGATTGCTAAAAGGTATTTAATAAAAGGGTATGAATAATTGTGGCCAACGTGTTTTGGAGAAAAACATTTATTTTATAATGTGATTTCCCCCCCACTTTCAAATCTTTTACTTCAATGAAAGGTTAGGATTTTGCCAATTTTTTGAATGAAAGATCAAAAGGATAAACGATGCAGATTTATTTTTTATAGCCATATTTTATCATTTTTACCAGGGGTATGATTAATTCTGGTCACGACTGTATATCAGTTTTCTCTCATTCCGCATGCTGTTTGCAATGCCCTTCTGTGGAGAGGGGGGCATGGTTCCGCAAGGTCTGTAACGGGAGAGAGAGAAAGGAGACGAAAGGAGATGAACAGTGCGTAAATGATGAACACCTGTGTCTTGTTGCAGTAATTGGCGTGAGAAACCGGATATGGAGTAAGAGACGAGAGAGAGAAGGACTGAGGACTCCTACGCCGTCAGCAGTGGAAAGAGTGATCGACAAAGTGGAAAGAGACTGAGCTGATCCAGCGGAAAGAGTATTAATGTGAAAGTGTTTTGTGCTGTAGCGTGGCTAAGGTGAATGCGCTGTGTGCTCGCATTTTGATTAGTTTATTTGAGTATGTACAATAAATTCCCAGTCACACCAACCCTGTCTTCTTTCTTCCAAACACTGAACCTCATCACACTGGTGCCGAAACCCGGGAAGGAAGAAGATCGTTGGGTTTCACCAGGAACATCATGAAGCACTGCTGGGCATGAGGGACGACCAGGAGCGACGGTTCTGAGCCCTCGTCCAAGCCCAGCAGGAAGACCGCAAGCTGTTCTGGAGCTGGATTGACCGGGGGGTTTGGACCACTCCACCTGCCCCAGCCCCGCCCACTCACGTGCCTCTAAATAAATTGGGAACCCAGGATGATCCAGAGGCTTTCCTTGACCTCTTTGAGAGGTCTGCTGAGGCCTGTGGGTGGGCACCCGTGGATTGGTCAGTGCAGCTGATTCCTCTGCTCTCTAGAGAGGTGCAGGTGGGTCACAGCAACTACCAATCCAGAACCTCCTGGTCTATAATGACCTGAAGTGCGTCCTCCTGCAGCGGGTCGGCCAGAGTCCAGAACAACACCGACAGAGGTTCTGATTGCTGGACCTCGGGGAAACTGGCCAACCCTTTGTGATAGCGCAAAAGGTCCGGGACTGAATGGCTGATGGCCGGGGGAAGCGACGGCGAGGAGGTCATCGACAAAGTGGGGCTGACAACTAACAGCACCACCACAACTCCCGTTTCTCCAGCTCTCTTCATGCAAATTCCTTGACCCGCTTCTTGGCACTAGGGCGACGGGGAGGTTTGGGCCGGCCTGTTGATGTTGTGGGGACCCGGGTCATTTTATTGATCAGTGATCAAGTGATCAAGTGTTTATTGATTTTAGTGTCCAGTGATGGAGGTGGGGACAATGATTCGGGTCCCGGACACTCCACAGGCCGCCCCTGATCAAGCTGGCCTGTATCAGATACCTGTGAGTGTTAAGGGGGGTACGTATCAGGCTTTGGTGGATTCAGGATGTAACCAAACCTCCATTCATCAAAGCCTGGTTCAACCAGAGACATTGGATAAGTTCGGCGTACGCACGGGGACCTGGTGAATTATCCCTTAATGTCGGTGGCTATTCAATTTCGGGGCCAAAAGCATAATGTAGAGGTGGCGGTTAGCCCGTACCTCTGTCATCCACTAATTTTGGGGACAAATTGGCCAGACTTTAGTATATTATTGGGATATTTATGTGCAGATGTCTCTTGGAAGGAAAGGGGCGGTTGCTCAGGTGGGTGAACCTGAGCCGGGACCAATGGGAGATGAACCAGAGGAACGGAATGCTCTTGAAAGGAGAATCCTCTCAGAGCGCAATGATTTTACACTGGAACAGTCCCAGGACAAAACGCTCAAACATGCCTTTGAACAGGTCCGTTCCATCAGACAGCTTCTCCAACCAGATTGACTGCTCTCATATCCTTATTTCGCTATTTTAAAAGAAATGTTGTATCGAGTGACCCAAGACACTCAGTCAAAACAAAATACGACTCAGTTGTTGATTCAAAAAAGCCCTCAGGAAATGCTTTTTCAGGCGGCTCATTGAAATCCAATGACCGGGCATTTGGGACAATCACCAACACCTTAATCGTCCAATGACCCGATTTTTCTGGCCGGGCATTCACGAGAACGTGCACGAATGGTGCGCGTCTTGTCGGGATTGTCAGTTGGTAAATCCACCGGCCACTCCAAAAGCACCATTGTGCCCACTTCCTCTTATACAGGTCCCCTTCGAACGAATTGGTATGGACCTGATCGGGCCATTATAACGATCTGCACGGGGGCATTGCTTTGCATTAGTTCTAGTGGATTATGCAACACGATACCGAGGCAGTGTCGCTACGCAGTATTTCCATAAAGAGCGTAGCGGGCGCACTGTTTCAGTTAAACTCCCTGGTGGGAATCCCGAAAGAGATTCTCCCCGATCAAGGCATGGCGTTTATGTCACGGACTATTCGCAAACTTTACGAATTGTTGGGCATTAAGTCGATTCGCACCAGCATCTATAACCCACAAATGGACGGCCTGGTGGCCACGTTGAAAACCATGATTCGAAAGATATATGATACCTCAATTATGAGGTAACATGAACAGACAGGAATGGGGCACATCAGATTTATCATCTCAATCTCCTTAAAAGGTGGAGGGAGGCGGAATCAGTGATGCTGGCAACAGTGGTGTGCACTGGAGGAAGATCTCGGGCCAGAGGCGAACACAAAAAGGCAATCTCTCGCGCTGATCACCTCTCACCCTTCCAGCTCACTGATATGGCCAGTTTACAGGCAGAGTTTGCCGATGTGTTCTCGTCCCTGCCTAGGCTAATGGACCTTATTCAGCACCATATTGAGACGGAGCCGGGCGTGGTAGTGCGCAGCCAGCCATATCGATTGCCTGATCGATACAAAAAATATATACTTTAAACAGTTTGAACACAGCAGAACAGCTGAAATAACCAAATGTTCCAAAGCACAAAGTGGTACTGTACAATAAACCCATTTCTTAATAAATACATTTAAAGTTAGAAATCATAAATATTTCTAATTACTTACAATGTTTATAATGGGTTTAATTTGTGGTATATATGCTCTATGAACATTTAATTATATTATATCTTACTGTCAGGGTGAAACTGTAAATATAAATGCTATATTTACATTAGGTCTGATTCCATTATGCTCTTTACACAAATGTGATATTGGATCTTATAACCAAGTTTACACTACAGGACTGAATATTACTACCCTGTCTTGTTTTAAAGGGATAGTTCGCCCCAAAATAAAAATCGTTCACTCAATCTCATGTCATTCCAAAAATGTGATAGATATTTCAAAGGTATGTTTTAACTGCTTTTGTCCATAGAGTGAAAGTCTTTGGGGTTCAAAACAACAAAACCACATGCAGGGTGAGTGCATGATGATAGAATTGTCCTTTTAGGGGGGAAACTAGCCCTGTAAGTTTGCATCATACTGTACATCTGTACAGCAAAGGTCTGTTTCAGATATACTTGCAGATGCAGACAATAAATTTCAAACTGGTTTGAAATCTGGCCAACCAGATTGGCCATCAGGCATTCTCAATGTCTGACTACCGGGGAGCCAAAACAATGAACATGCCATCAAATAGTCAGTTAGCTGACTCCATATAACTGTCTCCATATTTTTCAGGTAAATGTGTTTTGTGCAAAATCCCTCGACCACAAACCCTTCCTCCAATTTAAACTTTTTGGAGTGTTGTTATGAATCAGTTATATCGTGTTGCTATGTACGTGAGTCTGTGAAAGAACTGATTTTCAGGATCATAACAACAGCGTGCAGCAACATGACAGAAAACAAGAAACTGTGATTTTTTTTTTTTTAAACGTGTGCAATTGTGATGAGCTTCAATCTTGTAGCATGTGCTTTATGGCAAGCCGTTTTAACTTTTATTCATTTCCAGGATATGAATCCTTGATATCAACAATTAAATTTTCACTAGTTAAAATGACAATTGTTGATATCAGGAATAACATTTCTACTAGTAACAATGGCAATTTATTTCTTACTAGTTGAAATAGTCACTTACTAGTCACTTATCAGAAATACAATTCCTACTAGTAAAAAACTTTATTTTTGATATCAAGAATTCAATTGTCACTAGTTGAAATTCTTGATATCAAGACTTCAATTGCTACTAGTAACAATGTTCATTTTTGGTGAAAGCCATTTTTGAAATCTGAAATTATATTGATATCAGAAATACTTTTCAGATATCAAAAATTAACATTTTTACTAGTAGCAATTTAATTGTTGATATCAAGAATATACATTTCAACTAGTGACAGTTTAATTATTGATATCAGGAATTCGCATTTTTACTAGTAACAATGTAATTATAGATATCACAAATTATATTTCTACTAGTAAGAAATCAATTCTTGATAATCAGAAATTGATTTTGAATGGCAGCCTATGGTGACTATTTCACTAGTGAAAATACAATTGTTGATATCAACAATTCATATCCTGGAAATGAATAAAAGTTGCCATAGGCTTGGCCTAAGAGCACGCAGAGGTTATAGAGGACAAAATCAGTTAGTGACCTCCTTAGTCGTAATATTCATAACAGACCTTCAGCAGATATCCTCTTGTTTTAAATATTAACCTTGCACAGCTGCCTTTATCTCAGGACCCTGGCAGGAATGTGTTAGGGAGGAGGAGGGTGCTAAAAGAAAAGAGATACGGTCCAGATGATCTTCAGGCACTGACCTCGCCAGTATTTCCCTAACTGCGATGTGGCACAAAGTGGATCTCATAACAATATTATTTTTCTTCTGTAATCCCTCACCCTACCTGCTGCTCTCCACCAATGGCTGAACTATATAAAGCAGACAGTCTAAACTCTTCATTAATCAAGTTTGAAATTCCCATCTTGTCCCATGACCTTTCTAGAAAAATGTATAATTAACTGCTTATATTTTAAATGATTATGAACGGTTGTTGCAGTTAGACAAATATTTTGCTTCCAATATACATTTTTACAGTCTATTTCGAGAACAAAAACACAAATTGTCTCAAGCAAGACATAAAATACAGAGATATAAACCCTTAAAACAATAGAATCAGTAAAAGAAGAATGCTGTTTGAGTCTTTTGCACACACTGGTAAACATAACAAATGTACATAATACATTATTGTTGACTTAATTGTGTAAATCTTGCCATTTATTTGCATACTATCCCTTGGTTACTCAGAAAAGTTCCCTCTAGTTTAGATTTGTACAAATACCATTTTTGTGATGGAAGTGAAAGTTTTTTGAGGCGGGGCAATCTCAATTGAATTATCAATAATTTTCCAGAATTATGCAGTTATTTTTCTCTTTAGTTTTGATCACTTATTTTCCAAAGTCAGCTTGAATTGCCAATACAAAACGTCTCAGGTTACTGTTGTAACCATAGTTCCCTGAGAAACAGGGAACGAGACGATGCGTCGAACGACACAGTGGGAACGCCTCTTGCGGGATTGCGTCTGAAGCATCTATGCCAACTAGTCCAATGGAATGAGAGAATGAGCGTCACGGGCGGGTGACGTCATGAACCAGGAAAGGATAAGAGCACTTCCGCTGCTCGCCGGCATTTAGCTTCGACAGTTGCCGAAGCAAGCCGATCGCAGTGCTCGCACTGGACACAAAAGGTGCAGTCTTTCCTGGTCCGCAGTTGCAAAAGGAGGAGGACAGAAAGCCTGCAGCACAATAGGCCTCGGAGTCAAGGCTGGAAACTTAGGGACGTATCCCTGTTTTGGATATAGGAACGCCTTGACCATCCCCGGTGCAAATTCAAGGCAGGTGGGGGAGACCGAAAGAGCCTGAAGGTCACCAACTCTCTTTAGGGACGAAATAGCTAGCAGAAAGATAGTCTTGAAAGTAAGGAACTTTTCTGAGACCGACTCTAAGGGCTCGAATGGGGCCCTAGACAGGCCTTCTAGAACTATAGTCAAATCCCAAGCTGGCACCTTAGTGCAAGTTGCAGGCCTCAGCCTCAAAGTGCCACGAAGGAAATGTGTAATCAGGGGGTCTCGACCCAAAGATATACCTCCCACCATGGTATGGTAAGCCGCAATGGCTGCCACGTAAACTTTTAGTGTGGAAGGACATAGACCTGACACAAAGCGCTCCTGCAGGAACTCGAGTACTGTGTTGACAGAACAGTTAACTGGATCCCACTGATGTCGGTGACACCACAGGGAGAAAACTCTCCATTTAAGCGCATAAAGTTTCCTCGTAGCCGGAGCTCTGGAGCTTAGGATGGTCTCAGCAGCCTCAGCTGAAAGACCACTATCTATAAGTTGGGCCCCCTCAGAGGCCAAACCCAAAGATTCCAAATGTCTGGTCGAGGGTGAAATATTGTGCCCCCGGCCTGAGACAGAAGGTCCCTCCTGACCGGGATCTCCAATGGAGGCCCGTCTAGCAGAAGGATCAGGTCCGCAAACCAGATCCGACTTGGCCAGCGTGGTGCTACTAGCAGTAGGCTTATTCCATACCGACGGACCCTCTCCAGAACTCCTGGGAGCAGAGCAACAGGGGGAAAGGCGTACAGACGTAGCCTCGGCCACGTCTGCACCATGGCGTCCAGCCCCAGGGGGGCTGGGTGCGTCAGAGAATACCAGAGAGGACAGTGCGTTGTGTTCTGAGACGCGAACAGATCCACCTCTGCCTGACCACATGCCTCCCAGATTTTCTCCACCGCCTCGGGGTGGAGTCTCCAATCCCCTGGCCTCAGCTCCTGCCTCGACAGGATGTCTGCTCCTATATTCTGGTCCCCAGGAATATACACTGCCCTCAGAGAGAGTACCTTTCCCAGAGACCACAGGAGGATCTGGTGGGCCAGTTTGCAAAGCGGACGCGAGCGCAGACCCCCCTGGCGGTTCAGATAAGAGACCACTGATGTGTTGTCTGTTCGAACGAGCACATGATGGCCTCTTAGGTCCGGAAGGAAATGTCTCAACGCATTGAAGACGGCCATCATCTCCAGGCAATTTATGTGCCAAGAAAGATGATGGCTTTTCCACAGACCCTGAACCGAGCGGCCTTCCATTACCGCTCCCCAGCCGGTGAGAGAAGCATCTGTCGAGATCACTACTCGATGGCAAAGAGCTCCCAACACCGGACCCTGGGTTAAGAACCAGTGTTTTTTCCATATCTCTAAGGCACGAAGGCATCGCCGCGTAACCTTGATCATACGAAACGGGTTTCCCCTCGGGGAGAACCCCCTGGTTCTGAGCCACCACTGTAAAGGCCTCATGTACAGCAGGCCAAAAGGTATCACGTTGGACGCTGCTGCCAGTAGACCCAACAGTCTCTCGAACTGTTTTACAGTGCGTGACTGACCTAGCTTTAGCTCTTTGATGGCTGACAGGATAGCAGCTACACGAACGGGCGACAGGCTGGCCCTCATCGTCACTGAATCCCATACCACACCAAGGAAAGTGGTTCTCTGTACTGGAGAAAGTACACTCTTCTTGGCATTGAGCCTCAACCCCAACATTCGTATATGAGCGAGAACGACACCTCGGTGTCGAACCGCCAACTGTTCTGATTCCGCTAGAATCAGCCAGTCGTCGATATAATTCAAAATGCGTATGCCCTGAAGCCTGAGAGGGGCTAAAGCTGCATCCATGCATTTCGTGAATGTGCGGGGTGACAGAGCTAGGCCGAAAGGAAGAACCCGATATTGGTATTCTTTGCCCCTGAAAGAAAACCTTAGGAACTTCCTGTGCTGAGGGAGGATGGAGATATGGAAGTATGCATCCTTTAGATCTATCGTGACGAACCAGTCCTCGGATCTGATTTGGGTCACGATCTGTTTGATGGTCAACATCTTGAACTTGAGTTTCTGAACTGACCGATTCAACAGGCGAAGATCTAAAATGGGACGCAACCCCCCATCCTTCTTTGGAACAATGAAATAACGGCTGTAAAAACCCGATCCTCTGTCGGGTGAGTACACCTGTTCTATAGCTTCTTTTGCTAACAGGGCCTTTACTTCTTGCTCCATTACCAGAGCCTGCTCGGGATGCACCACAGTGGGCAGCACCCCGCTGTAACGAGGAGGATGAGAACCGAACTGGATTATGTATCCTTTCTCTACAATCTGCAGGACCCAAGGAGAAATATTCGGCAGAAGCTTCCACGCTGCCAGAAAATTTACTAAGGGAACCAGCCTCTCGAGGCTGGTCTCTGGTGTTACTGAGAGAGCCAAATCTGGAGCCTGAAACATAATGGCAGGAACTACCTGACCTGACTGCTCTAAAGCCCCCCTCAGAGGGCGCGAAACCGATGCTGTGCCGCAACACAGCATCATCGACTCGCTGGAGACCACTGCGCCCTGAAGCACCGGAGGTGGCAGGGTTGGCAGGGGGGCCTCGTGAGGACCCCGAAGTGGAACGGGCACCGTGTGATGAGGTGAACACCACTCCACTTCGGTCGGGGCTGTCCCCACAGGCCTGGTGCCTAAGCATCAGGACCTTTTTTTTTTTTTGAGCCGAAGCCTTCTTCGTCTGAAGAACGGTCCTCAGATCCGGCTTAGGCTTAGTCGACTTCGGTTGAGAGGGTTGCGTCTGTCTCCAGTATCTACGTGGAGGTGCACGAGAAGCAACACTCTCTTTTTGTTGCACACGATATGATGAGCTAGGCAGCTGGGGCTGCTCACGCCCAGCAGCCCCAGGGGGCTGGACACGGCGAGGGATAAACTTTTTAAACGCATCAGACTGTTTTTTAGTCTCCTGGAACCTTTCCACTGCAGCGTGGACTGCGTCACCGAAGAGACCAGAGGGTTCAAGAGGAGCGTCTAATAAAAAAGTTCGATCTTTATCTTTAATCTCAGAAAGATTCAACCATAAGTGCCTCTCAGTGGCTACCAAAGCTGCCATAGACCGCCCAATAGCTCTAGCGGTCTCTTTAGTAGCCCTGAGAGAAAGATCGGTCGCCCTACGAAGTTCTCGAACATCATCATGACCAACACTCTCACTATTATCCAAATCCCCCAGCAGGTCAGCCTGATAAGCCTGAAGCAGTGCCATGGTGTGTAAACACGCTCCAGCTTGACCTGCCGCCGCATAAGCTTTGCCCACTAAAGTGGATGTAGTTTTGAGCGGTCTAGTGGGCAAAACTGGGGCTCTCATAGCAGATGCTGGACCAGGCGCGAGATAACTCGCTAAATTTTGCTCAGCCTGGGGCATCGACTCATAACCATATTCTTTTAGCCCTCTAATTCTTGAATAAGTAGTGGTTTGAGGGCTAAAAACACGAGAAGAATACGGTTTATTCCAAGATCTAGATATTTCACTATGTAAATCAGGGAAAAATGGAAGCCCTCGTGGTGGACATAATGTGGCTGAAGAGAGAAATCGCTCATCTAACTTGCTTTTAGGTCGAGTGTTTTTATTCTCAGATGGCCATACAATATTTAACTTCTCTACAGCTCGTGACATGACATCCACCAGCTCATCATACGCCGGGGAAATAAACTGTGTATCCCTTTCCCCCGTGTGTGCATTCTCACTTTCGACACTCATAACATCAACTTCCTCAGAAGAAGAACAATGCAGAAAGGGAGAGCTCTCTTCCCGGGCGGGAGAAACCGCAGAGCGTGCTTCCGACACCGGGAGAGGAGAGCTAGATCTCCCAGGTAGGGAAGGAGAAAAGGTCCGAGGACCCGTCTCCAACCCCTCCGAGAGATCTAACTGCGATCCCCAAGAATGCATTCTCCGCGTTGCCTCGGCAGACGCGGGTCCTGATCCTTGTGGATCGCGAGCCTGACCACTCACACTATCAAAGAGTGACAGGCGGGAGCGAAGCATGCGAAGCGGTAGCTTCTCACAGTGTTGGCACTCAGCCCCCTCGAAGGCTGAGGCCGCATGCTCCGCACCCAAACAAATCACACAAAGCTCGTGTGTGTCCCCACCCGTTAAATAACGCGGGCAGGGAGGAACACACTGCTTGTAAACTTGTTTCGCCATAACGTTTCCGACAATATTGTAACAGACAACAATAAATAGACAGAGACAGTTTGACACAGATCGCTTGCTGAGGCAACAGAAACTAAATGCCGGCGAGCAGCGGAAGTGCTCTTATCCTTTCCTGGTTCATGACGTCACCCGCCCGTGACGCTCATTCTCTCATTCCATTGGACTAGTTGGCATAGATGCTTCAGACGCAATCACGCAAGAGGCGTTCCCACCGTGTCGTTCGACGCATCTCGAAGTTCCTTTTTTCGATAAAGGGAACAGAAGTTGACTCCACACATGAATGTTGTCTTCCTGAAAAGTGTTTTGTCACCATTAGTGATTAGTGTTGATTAGTGTTTACTTTAACTGGGGCAAGAAATCATGTTCTGGAGGCTGTCAAAGGAAGTATATGGGATTGGCTACTTCTTGAAAACTTTTTAAATAATTTGGCAATTTACGTTTAAAGTCCCCATAAAAATCAAAAGATTTTTGGCTTTTAGTATGAATATGTTAGCCTTACTGTTATCTATAAGCTAGTGTGCTCTGTCTAAAACAATGAATTCCCATTTAGAAGATATAAGCATTCAAAAGCAGCCTCACACTTTCTCCAATATGGATCAATGATTTTGATGACATCACTCTGCACTTCAGCTTCTCTTCAGATTTTTTCTGTCCAATCAAATGCTCTCTAGAATCTGAAGCGCCTCCCCCTACTTTATAAATATACGCTAAAGCTGCAGCTGAAATCAATCACTTGTTCACAAATTTACTATTTTCTACATGGTGAATATCACATGGATAAGGGATAGAGAATGATTCAAACAGTGTAAGGCCCCGTCCACACGGACACGGGTATTTTTAAAACCGGGACTTTTTTAACGCGGTTCGGCCGTTCGTCCACACGAAAACGCACTGAAACCGAACATTTTTGAAAACCCCTGCTGAGGGTGAGTATTTTCAGAAACGCCGGTTACGTGTTGTCGTGTGGACAGTGAAACCGGGTTTTTGCCTTGCGACGTCAGAGCGTGCGCCGTTATCCGCTGTGTTTGACGTCAGATTTGCGCCTACCGGAACCGGTAATAACTTTTTGTTAGGCTTCTGATTGGCCAATGTGGCTTTACGGTTAGGGTTATTTCGCCGCCTGCTGGCGTGGCATGCTCTTGACCACGCTTGATAGCGTGTTTTTGCGTTTTCATGTGGACGGGATTTTTTTTTTAAACGCTGGAGGAAAAACTCCGGTTATAAAAATACCCGTGTCCGTGTGGACATGGCCTAAATATGTGAGGAGATCTTCACAGACAGGCACTCAACACAGCTGCATCACATTCACCCAACACCCGGGATCACATGACTAATCACGAAGGGATAAGTGTTGATGCTAGACACTGGTGTGCGAGTTGGTGTGTTTTGTTTCCTGCTTTATCTCTCGTTCCACACTCCAGTCCAGATGGTGGCGGTAATGCACCGTTAAACTGGTTTGCCAACCGCCATTAAACCCTAAAGAAGAAGAAGAAGAGTTGGGTTCCCTTTTCATGCAGGTGAAATATTTTATATTTTTTAGTTATGTTTGAGCTGACAATGCTATGCGGTTTAATGAGGTTGGCAACTAACATGCTTGGTTTCTCTTGAAAAGGGACCAGGCCAGCCACTGTTCCCTTTATCGAGGGAAACTCGACAATGCATCGAGAAATTGATACTTTGGGGACGCTCCCTAAGCGTGCGCCTCTGAAGTAAAATGAAACTAGTCCAATCCTGATTGGTGTTGCGTCGTGACGTAACATGTGACGGCATACCCGGAAGTATAAAGGTCACGCTGATGCATAGCATGCCAGCTTTCGCTCTTCAGCAAGCGCTCTGTGTTTTGACTGTCTGTCTTATTTGGTGTTGTTTGTGATTCAGTATATATTATATCAAAAACTATGGCCAGTGAACAGTTCAGGAGATGTGTGCACCCCTGCCCTCGTTTCATCACGGGTGGGGACACGCATGTTTTATGTGTGAACTGTTTGGGAGCGCAGCATGCACAAGCAGCTCTTGAGGGAACTGCTTGTGCAGACTGTGAAGCACTGCCTATGAGAGTGCTGCGCTCCCGGCTGGCATGTTTCAATGAGCATGGTCAGGCTCGCGTTCCCCATGGTTCTGGTCCCGCGTCTGCTGAGGCAGCGCGACGTTTGAGATCATGGGGTTCGCAGCGGGATCTTGCAGATGAGAATGAGACTGCTGAGGCACTTTCTCATTCTTCGTCTGAGGATCCTGAGCCTACTGTGAGTGGTGCAGAAGCCCGCGTTGCGGCTTCTTCTGCCCGCGATCAGGTACCGATGCTTGAGCTGTCTGCTTCCGAGGAAGTGGACGTGCTCAGTATCGAATCGGACGACCATGAGTTAAACACACCCACACATGCATATGATGAACTGGTAGAGGTTGTGACTCGTGCTGTGGCCAGACTTAACATCAGCTGGCCACAAGATGATCAGGAAACGCAAGTAAAGAGTAAATTAGACGAGCGTTTCCTGAAGCATAGGTCACAGCCTCAGCGCCGGGGTTTGCCTTTTTTCCCCGATCTCCATAATGAGATTTCGAGATCGTGGGATAAACCATATTCGTCCCGTATCTCCAGCCCCACTGTGGTGGATTATAGTAATGTTCTGGGGGCACGGGATATGGGTTATGGGAAGATGCCCATTGTCGAGGAAGCTTTAGCTAGCTATTTATCTCCAGATTTAGCATCTTCCTTGAAAACCCCGGTGCTACCTAGTAAGCCCTGCAGAGACACGTCTAATTTAATAAGCAGGGCTTACATGGCGGCAGGTCGAGCTGGTTCATGCTTGCACACGATGTCTATTTTGCAAGCATACCAGGCAGACCTCCTGAAAGATTTAGACGAGGGGGAGGGGCCAACTCCTGAAGATGTGGCTGAGTTACGTAGGGCTACAGATCTGTCTCTCCGGGCTACCAAAGAGACGGCCCGCGCTATTGGCCGCTCTATGGTAGCAATGGTGGCCACGGAGAGGCACCTATGGTTAAATTTGTCAGGCATTAAGGAGAAAGATAAATCTTTTTTGCTTGATGCACCACTTTCGCCCTCTGGTCTGTTCGGCGACGCTGTTAATTCGGTCGTCGACAGATTTCAGGAGACTAAAAAACAGTCTGCAGCGTTTCAGCAGTTTCTCCCCCGTAAGGCTAAGGCCAAGTCTAAATCGAGTAGGGTGGGGCAAGTGTAACCCTCGACTCAGGGTTTTGTTATCTAATTCTAAATATCAACTGTCTAAGTTCGGTCAAGGAGCTTTGGGAAATTTTCTTCTTTTTTTCCTTTAAATACTCAGAACTAATTGAATAATCAAAATCTCATAAAAAAAAAAAGAAAAAACAAATAAAGTAATGCCACACACACAGGAATTCGGTTAACCAGAAAATATATATTGTGAGGCAACTAAAATGCTCTCTGTTCTGGCACTTCAAAACACCAAAGTGATAACCTCAAATGACAATCAACTCCCAATAATTAATTGAGCTTGTTAACAGAATTGAATACAATATAATTGTAACCCAAAAAAAATCAAAATGTGGAAAGTTCAGTTTTCTTTTCTTGGGGCAAAAAAACAAAAAAAAAATGTCTCAGTCCTACCACTTTCCCAAGCAAAATATTCAGTGAATCAAGGACGAAGGAATGAAGAGCTGAAGAGTTGATAGTTTGGGATGAGATGATGAAAAGGATTTGTTCTGGATGAATCCACTCAAATGATCCTGGTCCCAAGTGTATCACCAACAACCAGTCCAAGGGAAAAACCAGTCTGTACAAATATATATTTCAAATTGATTACATCAATAACATCAGAACACTTGAACCATTCCTTGTAAAAGAGATCACATGTATTTTTCTTACTGTCATATCTTTCCTTCTCTTATGAAAAAAATATGAAACAACCCAGCTTTGAATCATCTTACTGACAATTGAGAACTACCAATACACATAATTTACACATAAATCAAATTACAGTTACATTTTATGTGTTTTAACAATTTCACTCGACATGTAAAACAATATACATAGGCATCGCACACCTCGTGCTCTCCGTGACTAGCAAAGCTAGCATTGTGGTGCTGTACTTAGCTGCCTTTTTAATGGCTTCAAAACACATTACACAAACAATTTAACACATTTGTCCTCGACATGAATACATTCTGACTGGTTTTGCTCAAATGATAACACAATATCTAGTTACAAGCAGAATACACTCACCAGAATGTCTCAGAAACGATCACAGAAAGCAATATTCATCGACTTCTCTTCCACAGTGATTCAATTCAACTTCCTGGCTGATATATGAAACAATAAATCAGCTATTCAAATAACACTATAAATGCTCATTTTAGTCAGCAAGTCAAAATTACTCACACGCTATGTGTTTTTCTCCGTGCTCCGTGCACATTCACTCTGCGCGCTATTGCTGTGCACTCACTCCTTGCATGAACTACCCTATCTCTTAAAGGGGCAGTAACAAGTTTTAAAGAAATACAGCTAACTATTGAAACAGGATATAAATCTCAAGGGTTACACTCTCCCCTTCTAAATCGCATGAGTCCCTGCGTGCGTATTAACAGGAAGACTGGCAGAGAGAATTCCTCCCAAAGAATCAAAAAATGTCATTAGGGCAAGAATTATGGGCTTTCCTAATTCCTCATATTCTAGTGTCTTTGGTGGGCGTCTCTCCCGACCTGAACGTCTGAGAGGTACAGATTCAGCCTCAACTGAATTGTGTGACAAATCTTGGGATCCTAGCCCTGCCTCTGGTAAAATCTCCTCTGGGATCTCAATGACAATATGACCAGGGGAATGTTCAAACTCATTAGCCTCTGAAACCAGAGTGACAGGTGTGCCCCCAGTAACAGCTTCTGAATCTTCTTGTGGAGGTTCAATCACAGGCTGGACAGACTCTGATCTGGGAATAGTTGAAATACATGGAGAGAACTCAGCTGCGTGAGGGTTCAATGAGTTCGACGTCTTCCCAGAAAAATCATGTGATGTGAGTGGCTCATCATCTACTCGTATAATGTAGGGACTCCTTGTGACTATTTCAGGAGTGGGTATTTGAAGGAAACTTCCTTCCTCATCACTGGACAGCTCCTCAATATAGTCACATTCCTTCATGTCTGTATTTACTCTTGTTCTCATCCCACGTTTCCTGTTAGCTGTGTGTTTTGTTCCAGGCACCTGCTCTTCTGGGCTCACAGGCAAAAACCCGCAAGGCAACAAGAGATCCCTGTGAAGGGTACGATTTGGACCATCACTCTTTTCTGGCTTAACAATGTATACTGGACCATCTGATATCCTCTTGACTACAGTGTGGACAGTCCTTTCCCATCGGTCTGCAAGTTTGTGCTTCCCCCTCAAACTCAAGTTTCTCACGAGGACCCGGTCACCAGGAATCAGTTCAGCTGCTCTGACCTTTAAATCAAACCTTGCTTTGTTCTTTGCATTCATTTTGCGAGAACTTTCAACAGCCAATCCATAGCTTTCTTGGAGACGCTCTCGTAGCTTCTTTACATACTCGGAGTGGGTTTTGTGTGTTCCACTTGAAGAACTGATGCCAAAAACAAGGTCAATTGGTAGCTTTGCTTGCCGCCCAAACATTAATTCATAAGGTGAATACCCTGTGGTGTCATTCCGGGTGCAGTTGTACGCATGCACAAGGGGCTTTACAAAGTCTCTCCAGTGAGACTTACCTTTCTCATCAAGGGTTCCAAGCATACTGAGAAGAGTTCTATTGAACCTCTCCACAGGGTTCCCCCGTGGGTGATAAGGCGTAGTCCTAATCTTGTCAGCTCCAATAAGGGCACACAACTCTCGGATGGTGTGAGATTCGAAATCCTTTCCTTGATCACTGAGGAGGCGACTTGGAAAGCCATAATGGACAATGAAATTCTCCCAGAATGCCTTTGCAATGGTCTTAGCTTTCTGGTCTTTTGTCGGTACCGCCACAGCAAATTTGGTAAAGTGGTCGGTCATGACCAGTATATTTCTAGTGTCATGACTGTCAGGCTCGAGAGACAAATAATCCATACATATTAGTTCAAGGGGATAAGTTGTCTGTATGGATTCCATGGGAGCTGCTTTCTGAGGGCACGCTTTCCTCCTGAAACATCTCTCACAGGTGTAACATCGATTTTCAACATCCCTTGCCATCTTCGGCCAAAAGAATCTAGCACGAGCTAGGTCAACTGCACGCTCATAGCCAAGATGGCCCACCTCATCATGAACACCATTCAATGCTCTCTCTCTGCACTTTTGAGGCAGAACCAGCTGGTACAAAGCAGCCCCGTGGCTTGTCCACTTCCGGTATAACACTCCATCTCGTAGCTCAAGCCGTTTCCATTCCCGCAGGAGCAGTTTTACCTCGAGGGGCTCAAACTTGGTTTGTTGGAAGTTGGGTTTTTGACCTTGATCCATGAAAGAGATTATCCTTCTCAGAGTTGAATCCTCCCTCTGAGCCTGGTACCAATCGTCACGGGTCATTCCAGGAATAGTCTCGTACCCTGTGGTGGTGAAACCTTCAGGAACAGATGAAGCATCCAAAGCCAAGGACTCTGCAAGGACAACAGACTCTGATTCCTCGGACATGTCACTCGACAAGACAAACGAATGACGTTCACACATCGCAGAGAGTAATTCGGGGGAGATCACCTCAGTTTCCTTGCATAATCGCCGTTTCAAGTCTCCAATAGCCCTCTCTTCTTCAAGGAACGCATCATCTTCCTCTGGTGGATTTTGCGGTCTTCTGGACAATCCATCAGCATCCTTATTGACGGATCCAGCTCTGTATTTTATATTGAACCTGTAAGTAGACAACGCCGCAAGCCAGCGATGTCCTGCTGCATCGAGTTTTGCCGTGGTCAGCACATATGTCAGTGGGTTATTGTCTGTGAGAACAGTAAATTCAGTGCCATAGAGATAATCACTAAATTTCTCACAGACGGCCCATTTCAAGGCCAAATATTCTAATTTGTGGGTAGGATAATTTCTCTCACTTTTTGAAAGACCCCTACTGGCATATGCGATCACGCGGAGCTTGCCCTCCTGCTCTTGGTATAGAGCTGCACCGAGGCCCTCCCCACAGGCATCTGTATGCAAGACATAGGGAAGTTCTGGGTTTGCGAAAGCGAGAATTGGGGCAGATGTCAATTTCTCAATCAGGGTCCTAAATGCATTCTCACACACGGCTGTCCACTCTTCATCAATGCGGGCATTGGTATCCACAGGAGTGCTCAATTTCTCTCTCTTGTAAACCTTCCCCTTTTTCCTTGGAGGACTATATCCTGCAGTCAGACTGTTTAATGGCTTTGCTATTTCAGAGTACCCCTTGACGAAGCGCCGATAATACCCAGCAAAGCCAAGAAAACATTTTAGCTCTCGCCTGGTTGAAGGACGAGGCCAATCTTTCAGAGCGGAAATCTTTTCGGGATCGGTGTGAACCCCATCAGCATCCACCACATGTCCCAGATACTTTACAGATGATTTGAAAAAGTGGCATTTCTCAGGAGATAACTTCAGTCCACACTCCTTCAGACGAGTCAACACTTTCATCAGCCTGGCTTCATGTTCCTCAAGTGTTTTAGAAAAGACGATGAGATCATCCAGAAACACGAGTACTTCATTCAAATGCAAGTCTCCTACACACTTCTCCATAAGCCTCTGGAAAGTGCTAGGTGCATTTGTGACACCTTGAGGCATACGATTAAATTCAAAGAAGCCCAGAGGACAAACAAAAGCGGTTTTGTGTTTATCTTCTTCGGCTACTTCAACTTGGTAATATCCTGATTTAAGGTCCATGACAGAGAACCATTTAGCCCCACTGAGTGCAGAGAAAGCTTCCTCTATGTTGGGAAGTGCATATGCATCTTTTATAGTGTGCACATTAAGCTTCCTATAATCGACACAAAGTCTGATCTGGCCATTCTTCTTGCGAACCAAAACGATTGGTGATGCGAAGGGGCTCTCTGACTCTCTGATTATCCCAGCATCTAGAAGCTCTCTGAGATGTTGCTTAACAGCTTCCCGGTCACTGGGATGAATTGGCCTAGGTCGTTCCTTAAAAGGTGTCTCATCCTGTAGTCTGATGTGGTGTTTCACTGCAGTGGCATGACCATATGACAAGTCATCAACAGCAAACACCTCTGACATGGAATTGAGTTTATCAGAGATGCGTTTTTTCCATTCTTCCGGAATGGGCGAGTTATCAAGTTCGAACACCAGCTTCCCACAGGGTACCTGAGCAGAACAAGACAAAAGCTCAGTCTTCAGAGGCAGAACATAAGCAGCTGCCATCTCTGCGATCACACGCTTGGAATGAAGGATAATATCCCGGTCAGTTATGTTTTTTATTATGACAGGAATCTTTGAACGAGCCTTGTGTGGGGCACTAACCACAGCACACTCAAGCAGAAGTCCACCCGGCAAGGGAAAAGACTCGGGTTGCTCTAAGACAAATAAGGCATTTGACATTCCCTTAATCCTCACTTGACCAAAGAGGCATTTTTTCTGTTTGGCAGGGATAGTGATTTGGCCTTTCCCTAGTGCTTTCACTTGAAAGGATTTCCTCCCACTCTCATAATTCTGAGCCACATGTTGAAAAAGCAACGCATAATCACTACTGCCACCGGGTTTTTGGAAGAACTTGGCCCCTTTTTTTTCTACCCTTGCTGGTATAAGCGGTCGAGAACATTTGTCCCAATCAACAGTGGGACCTTACTGTTGAAGTGACAATCCGGGACAACAAGTAGGAGAGAAGAAAGCTCCTCCTCTGCGCCTGTGACAGTACTAGGGAAGGTTATGATGGCTTGGATGTAACCAAGGTATGGAACATTCTGTCCGCCGGCACCCTCAACCTCAAACAACGCATGAATTGGCTGAATGGGAACCGAAGAAAGATTTGTCAAGTAAAACGCCTCTGAAACAGTCGTAACTTGTGACCCGGTGTCCAAGAGAGCATCACACCGAGTGCCTTCAACAAGGACAGACGAAACACAACGTTTGCCAATAAGACCTTGCGGCAAGAATTCATCCTTAACCCTGATGTTTGTTTGGGTTTCTCTCGCCCAATGGACTGTATCATGAACCATCATTGTGGGACGAATATGAGTGCTGGCAGCTCCTGAGTGTCCCGCAACAGAAGCTGTTAGAGGTTTAAAGAAAAATGTGATGTCCCATGCAATTTCCGGTAATCCTCGCGTCTCTCCCTCAGCTGTGAATTCTTCTTCCGAACAAGCTCAGGGTTGGGATCATTACTGCAGCGAACTGCAATGTGTCCATCTTCCCCACACTTGAAGCAGAACCAGGGCTTTGGCATAGTTGTAGAGCCAGATGTCACATTGGAGCTGGACACAAGGCAGTCACTGGTAATTGCACTTCCTTTAGCGTTTTTTCCACTTTTTATCTCATAGTCTCTAGTTTCACCTTTCCTTGACAAGTATGCAACTTGTTTTTTCAGTGCAGCTATCTCTCCTTTAAGCTTCTGGGTTTCATCCTGTTGGCATTTATCAGTTGGCTCAGGCGAAGGTTCTACGTTAACAGGTATACCATACACTGAGTGAGCATGAGCAGCTGCTTTCGTGCTGCCAAGATGTTTCTTCATTCGATCTAGCTTTGCTGCTTTTTTGTCTTCCTCTGTTCTCACAGAGAGCAGGAGTTCAGGAAAGGTTGGTGGATTGTCTTTACGATGTTCAAGCTGAAGTCCTATTATCATGGCCTGGTCCCAGCACCCTCGACAGAACTGGCGGAGCAGATGCTTACGGGAATCTGCAGCACTGGCTCCCCCTCTGGATATTGCTCTGGTAAGAAGAGTATGCAGTCTTTGCAGATATGCTGAAGACTTTTCTCCTGCATTTTGATTTAGGTTAAGAAAAGTGGCAAAGAGCTCCTCTCCATCTTCTACTACACCAAAGGCTGATTCAATCTGGTTAAGGTAAGAGCTGGGTGAAGAATTAACACCTAAGGGCTTGACAATGTCCGCTGCTGGGCTAAGCAGGCTCTCTAGGATCATCCTTACTTTTTGAGAATCTGGCGAAGAGGGGTCAGAAAGTAGGAGATCAACTTGAGTACGCCACGTTTCATAGTCGACTTCCCCATTTGGCTTGGGGGTCCGTCCGGAGAATGTGCGGATACGGCTCTGCCTCAAAGGTGAATGCGCAGACTCATTACGAATGACGTGCTCCACAACAACCCTTTGAATCTGAGGGGGGTTAAGCAGACTTTCATCAACATGCAATGGACTTGGTGGAGCATGCAAGGGGGAAAGGTTTGGAATCCTAGTTTGAGCTTGACTTAACTCAGCAGGGTTAGTTCTTCCTGAGTCACGAAGACTTGGGCTGCGAACAGTTGTATGTGGATCTGCTTCAGCAGCTTGGGAATCATCCGAATGAAGCTGAATGCTCTGAAGTTCATTCTGAAGAGCAAGCAGGAATCCTGCTCTACCACTTCCGGAGATAGCGTTCAGTTCATCTAGATATCTTAATGCCAGTTCCCTGCCTAGCCTCTGCTGACATAGATCACGGACTATTCTTACATGCCATGTCATGGTAGGGTCTTTTGGGCTTGGCAGGTCACCTAAACAATCAGGGCTGATACTCAGAATAGATTTCTCAGACAAATACTGAATTAGGACTCTCCCAGCTGGCTGATCTGGCTCATCAGGAACTCTGACTATTTTCTCAATTTCCCCGTGTGTCTCAAAAATATTCTGAATATCCTCAACGTCACAAGTTTCTTCTACCCCCGTAATATACAGACAGTTCGGACCATGTAGATCAAAGCGGTCACAAAGATCCATATTTTGTTATGGGACATAGAATCAAGCTCAAAATAACTTTGAAAAAAAATGTAGATCCCACTCTCAAAATATTGAATGAAAATCAAATCACACAAAAAAAATAGTTCTTTGAGGTAATTAACAAAACAAGTAAAATTTAACCCAAGCTCCTGGCTGCTGGCTCGCCACTATTTTATGTAACCCTCGACTCAGGGTTTTGTTATCTAATTCTAAATATCAACTGTCTAAGTTCGGTCAAGGAGCTTTGGGAAATTTTCTTCTTTTTTTCCTTTAAATACTCAGAACTAATTGAATAATCAAAATCTCATAAAAAAAAAAAGAAAAAAACAAATAAAGTAATGCCACACACACAGGAATTCGGTTAACCAGAAAATATATATTGTGAGGCAACTAAAATGCTCTCTGTTCTGGCACTTCAAAACACCAAAGTGATAACCTCAAATGACAATCAACTCCCAATAATTAATTGAGCTTGTTAACAGAATTGAATACAATATAATTGTAACCCAAAAAAAATCAAAATGTGGAAAGTTCAGTTTTCTTTTCTTGGGGCAAAAAAACAAAAAAAAATGTCTCAGTCCTACCACTTTCCCAAGCAAAATATTCAGTGAATCAAGGACGAAGGAATGAAGAGCTGAAGAGTTGATAGTTTGGGATGAGATGATGAAAAGGATTTGTTCTGGATGAATCCACTCAAATGATCCTGGTCCCAAGTGTATCACCAACAACCAGTCCAAGGGAAAAACCAGTCTGTACAAATATATATTTCAAATTGATTACATCAATAACATCAGAACACTTGAACCATTCCTTGTAAAAGAGATCACATGTATTTTTCTTACTGTCATATCTTTCCTTCTCTTATGAAAAAAATATGAAACAACCCAGCTTTGAATCATCTTACTGACAATTGAGAACTACCAATACACATAATTTACACATAAATCAAATTACAGTTACATTTTATGTGTTTTAACAATTTCACTCGACATGTAAAACAATATACATAGGCATCGCACACCTCGTGCTCTCCGTGACTAGCAAAGCTAGCATTGTGGTGCTGTACTTAGCTGCCTTTTTAATGGCTTCAAAACACATTACACAAACAATTTAACACATTTGTCCTCGACATGAATACATTCTGACTGGTTTTGCTCAAATGATAACACAATATCTAGTTACAAGCAGAATACACTCACCAGAATGTCTCAGAAACGATCACAGAAAGCAATATTCATCGACTTCTCTTCCACAGTGATTCAATTCAACTTCCTGGCTGATATATGAAACAATAAATCAGCTATTCAAATAACACTATAAATGCTCATTTTAGTCAGCAAGTCAAAATTACTCACACGCTATGTGTTTTTCTCCGTGCTCCGTGCACATTCACTCTGCGCGCTATTGCTGTGCACTCACTCCTTGCATGAACTACCCTATCTCTTAAAGGGGCAGTAACAAGTTTTAAAGAAATACAGCTAACTATTGAAACAGGATATAAATCTCAAGGGTTACACAAGCAAATCAGCCCCAGCCGTCAGCCAGTTCATCTCACCGCTCAGAGCAGAAAGAGAGCGTTTCCTCTAGAGCCCCTCCCCCAGGAGCTTGGCAACAGAGGAAACGTTCTCAGCAGAAGCCCTCCAGTCAGAGGGGCGACTTGAGAGACGTCATCCAGGCTAGGAGGGCTTCTGGAAAGAGGTCCTAACCGAAGTGGTAGGACCTCCGAGGACTGCCCCCCCCGCTGCAGAGCAACCGAGGTTGTTCTCACAGCGGAGTCCTCACGAAATCGATGTAGGTTTCCCGCCGTCTCTGACGCTTCGGGCCACATCAATTTCCAGCGAACGCACATCGTACCGTTCGAGTCAGAAAATAAAAAACGAGTGTCTGTTATGGTCACAAAAACCGTTTCGATTAAATCCTGCCGGTCTCTCGCTTCAGGAGGTCGAGAACAGTGCTCGAAAAACACCCGAGGCCAGCCTCGAGAGGCTGGTTCCCTTAGTAGATTTTGTAGAGGCATGGTATCATCTTCCCAACATATCTGCATGGGTCCTGCGTATAATAAAATCAGGGTACAGACTGCAGTTCGGGCACCGCCCCCCCAAATTTTCTGGGGTGGTGCAGACTACGGTGGTTCCAGAGCAGGCTCAGGTGATGGAACAAGAAGTGCAATCTCTGCTGTTAAAGGAGGCCATAGAACGTGTTCCTCTCTCAGACAGGGAGTCCGGGTTTTACAGCCGGTACTTTATAGTTCCAAAGAAGGATGGGGGGTTAAGGCCGATTTTAGATCTCAGAGTTTTGAACCGGTCTTTGAGGAGGTTCAGGTTCAAAATGCTTACAATCCCTGTTATCGTGAATCAGATCAGATCCGAGGACTGGTTTGTCACATTAGATCTAAAAGACGCTTATTTTCATGTATCCATCCTTCCATGTCACAGGAGGTTCCTGAGGTTCGCTTTCGGGGGCGAAGCTTACCAATATCGGGTTCTTCCGTTCGGCCTAGCACTCTCTCCCCGCACATTCACCAAATGTATGGATGCAGCTCTTGCTCCACTGAGACTTCAGGGCATCCGCATACTAAATTATATCGACGACTGGCTCATTCTGGCTCAGTCTCGAGAGATGGCGGTTCGGCATCGAGATGTCGTCCTTGGCCACATTCGGAATTTGGGGTTGAGACTCAACACAAAAAAGAGTGTGTTAGAACCGTCCCAGTGCACAACGTTTCTGGGCGTCGTGTGGAATTCGGTTACGATGCGGGCACGCATGTCTCCTGCACGTATCGAGTCCATTCTGGCGATGGTGTCCAGGTTAAAGCTAGGCCAGGCCATCACTGTAAAACAATTTCAAAGATTGCTGGGCCTCATGGCAGCGGCATCCAACATTATACCTTTGGGCCTTCTTCACATGAGGCCCCTCCAGTGGTGGCTGAAAGCCAAGGGGTTTTCCCCCAAGGGGAATCCGTTTCGTATGATCAGAGTAACGCGCAGATGCCTTCGTTCTCTAAAAATATGGAAGAAAACTTGGTTTCTGTCCCAAGGGCCAGTGTTGGGAGCGTCATGTCGCCGGAAAACCGTTTCGACAGACGCCTCTCTCACTGGCTGGGGCGCGGTCATGGACGGCCGCTTTTCCAGGGGTCTGTGGCAGGACCATCATCACTCTTGGCACATAAACTGCCTAGAGATGTTGGCTGTGTTCAGGGCTCTGAGGAGCTTCCTTCCAGACATCAAAGGTTATCATGTCCTAGTACGTTCGGACAATACATCAGTGGTAGCCTATCTGAACCGACAGGGGGGACTCAGATCGCGCCCTCTGTGCAGATTGGCGCATCAGATTATTCTTTGGTCCCAGGGGAAAATACTATCTATCAGAGCGATGTATATTCCGGGGGTTCAGAACCAGGGAGCAGACATCCTGTCGAGGCAGGGGCTGAGGCCCGGGGAATGGAGACTTCATCCAGATTTGGTGAAATTGATATGGGAGAGGTTTGGGCCAGCGGAAGTGGATCTATTCGCGTCTCGAGAGACGTCCCACTGCCCACTTTGGTTCTCCCTCTCACATCCAGCCCCACTGGGGTTGGATGCCATGGTACAGGCCTGGCCGAGGCTTCGCCTGTACGCTTTTCCCCCGATCGCTCTGCTCCCGGGAGTCCTGGAGAGGGTCCGTCAAGAGGGCATCAGTCTACTTCTGGTTGCCCCAATGTGGCCGACCCGAGTGTGGTTTTCAGACGTGATATCACTCCTGACAGCTCCGCCGTGGCAGATTCCTCTGAGGAGGGATCTGTTGTCGCCGGCGGAGGGCACAATCTTCCACCCTCACCCAGAGCTGTGGAAACTGTGGGTCTGGCCTCTGAGGGGGTTCAGTACTTAAATGCTGGTCTATCAGCTGGGGTGGTTGAAACCATACTTAGCTCTAGGGCTCCATCTACAAGGAGACTATATGGCCTCAAGTGGAATGTGTTTGTCACTTGGTGTAGAGAACAGGAGTTAGATCCAGTCAACTGCCCGTTGGCTTCAGTTCTGGAGTTCCTTCAAAATCGTTTCTCTGCGGGTCTCTCCCCTTCCACGCTTAAGGTGTATGTGGCTGCCATTGCGGCTTTCCACGCACCATTAAGTGATGGGCCTCTGGGGAGGCACCACCTGGTTATTCGTTTTCTCCGTGGTACCTGGAGGATGAGACCGACAACCAGGTCCAGGGTTCCTACCTGGGACCTGGCAGTGGTTCTCGAAGGGTTATCCCTGGCCCCCTTCGAACCCCTTCAGTCGGCTTCGCCTAGGGATCTTACGCTAAAAATGGTATTTCTCTTAGCTATTACCTCTCTTAAGAGGGTGGGAGATCTCCAAGCCCTGGCAGTAACACCAGCTTGCTTGGAGTTTGCCCCTGGCAGAGTTAAAGCCTTTTTGCACCCGAGGCCGGGCTACATTCCTAAGGTTCCTATGAATACGGCTCGGTCCACGGTCCTTCAGGCATTTCATCCTCCGCCTCATGTGTCGGCTGAGGAAGAGAAGCTTCATTTGCTCTGTCCTGTCAGAGCTTTGAGCGTGTACCTTGAGAGGTCCTCTTCCTGGAGGAGGTCGGAACAGTTATTAGTGTGTTTTGGGTCACCTAAGAAGGGGCTCCCTGCATCCAAGCAAACTATTAGTAATTGGATTGTTCAAACTATTACTTTAGCCTACAAGGTGCGCGACTTGCCTTCACCTTTAGCTGTTAGGGCTCATTCGACTAGAGGCATGGCTTCCTCTAGGGCCCTCCTTTCGGGAGTTCCCCTCCAGGATATCTGTGAGGCAGCCGGATGGGCTACCCCACACACTTTTATTAAGTTCTACAGTTTACACCTCCCTAGTACACCTGGTGCACATGTCCTTTCGTCCTAGTTGGGTGCCTGAATCAGCTTCACTCCGGGACGGGCCTATTCAGTGCGTGGCCTAGTGGGCATTCGTTCCCCAAAGTATCGATTTCTCGATGCATTGTCGAGTTTCCCTCGATAAAGGGAACGTCTCGGGTTATGACTATAACCCTTGTTCCCTGAGAGGGGAACGAGACAATGCATCGTTCTGCCACGCCCCTCCAGGCCTTAGAGCGTCTTGCTTCATCGCGAGGCTGGCATGCTATGCATCAGCGTGACCTTTATACTTCCGGGTATGCCGTCACATGTTACGTCACGACGCAACACCAATCAGGATTGGACTAGTTTCATTTTACTTCAGAGGCGCACGCTTAGGGAGCGTCCCCAAAGTATCGATTTCTCGATGCATTGTCTCGTTCCCCTCTCAGGGAACAAGGGTTATAGTCATAACCCGAGACGTTTTCCTGTGATTAATAGGCATTTCTTCATTGCTTCTTGTTTTTGATCATTTGTTTGGTTATCTGTGATTTTGCTCCTGGGCCTACCACTCATGTGCCACATTTATAGTAGCATTGTTTTTTTTTCTTGACTAAGTGTTGCCATTAATGCTGGTGGATCTCCTCCCCTCCTTAATGTCTTCTGTACAAGGCCGGATCCACACTGATGCTTTGCCCCCTTTCGTCAGGGGACCACACTGGAAGAGACACTGTATGGGTGTGTACTTATAACTACGACACTGTGATATTTTGTAGTGGTATCTAAAGATCTTAAGTGTGTAGGGCTTGCTGTGTTGCGTGCTTCGACTGGTGTTGGGTCCCCTGAGCAGGGGTTTTGCATTGGCTGATCCGACCTTCCTAAACTGAGGAAACTCCACCAGTCATTTATCGCAGTATTTTTTTTTTTTTTTTAGATCCGTCCTAATAACTTTTCTACTCTTTTTTTTTTTTTTTTTTGTACTAAAATAGAATCAATTTGGAACACATTTACGTATTTGCCTCTTGTCGACTGTCCCTGTGGGGGAAAAACATAGAATTACCCACACTATATTCTCGGGAAGATGTGTGGTTCCTCCTGGCCATCATCAGGTGGTGGCGTAGTCAGACTGAAGAAGGTATTCTGCTTGGCAGATACTACCTATGCTTTCCACAGGGGCGAAGACCTCAAAACATAGCGGACCAATTCAAATTCTGCACAGAATGCTATATTTTTAAGTGATATGGAGGAGATTAGGAGGAAACTCAGGCCCCGTTTACACGAAGGGAAAACGCAGATATTTCCCTGCGGTTTGGCCTCTCATTTACACGAAAACCCCGTTTTTATCGCAGAAAAAGATTACTTCTAAAAACTCCGGCCAAAGTGGAGATTTCTGAAAACGCCGGTAATGTGTTGCCGTGTCAACTGGGAGAAATGGGGTTTTAGGTTCGCTCTTGTCGATTCTGAGGATTCTGATTGGCTAGCATGGCTTTATTCTTCTCCCTACACTGCCGCCCATAGGTTTGGCATAGTTATGATGGCACTCGTGGCGTATTTACAGTATGCGGGTTGTGTGCACGATGTTATTATTGAAAACGGTGGGGGGATGGGGAATATTTGAAGAGTTCAGATGCAAAAGCATCTGAAATTTACTTCTAAAATTATCATTTTTATCAAGCTCGTATATTTAAATTCAGTAATTTCACTTAAATGACAATGGGTAATTTTTCTTGCCATTTAAGTGAAATTATTGAACATAAATATACGAGCTTGATAAAAATGATCATTTTAGAAGAAAATTTCAGATGGCATTTAGAGGCTTTTGCATCTGAACTCTTCATTTGTTTCTCTAAATACCCGGCTATGTGTAAACGTAGCCTCAACTGCGGCTTTTTCGAGCTCAACGGCTCTGGCCTGAGCTGTGATATAAACTAAACGCTATTGGCTATTTTTAAAAAGGCGAGGAGCAGTTAAATATGTCCCGCCCCGTCTTCCTGTGTCAGTGGAATTACGTCACCACATTAAATAATGCTGCGCGTTTCAAGCCACTTCAGTGGGCCTTTAATATTGTAATCTAAAAGTATGATGTACTGTATCAGCTTTCAGCTATAACATCTGTATCGTGGACAATTAACATGTGTAACAAAGAGGGCTGATAAAGGACCCATAAAATTCTGACAATACCTTGCAAATGACCTCAACAGGATTTGTGTTGAAACACACAGGCATCAACATTCAGCATGCACAACCCCACAATTGTAACATTAAAATTCTTTTATATAGTTAGATAAGACTTTGGACATTGGACAACAGTTTGGTAATAATGACAACAGACAACAACAGCAAATAAAACCTGAATGTAGCAACTGTGATGTGCTCGTTGCTGAAAATAGATAAAGAGTATACTCATCCGTTTAGTCCAGGGTTCCTCGAATATTGTCCCCGGATTTGAGGATCCCTCCCTGGTTTATACAGTGAAGAAATTACAATATCTTTAACATCACAAGTTAAAAGTGATATGGTGACATGTTTTACAAGTTATTGTGATGCCACATAAGAAGAAATCATGCTTTCTGGATGATGATCCAGTAACGTGTTGTACTTGGTGAAATCAGATTCTGCATATTGAGTGGCACTCTGATTCTGAACATAAGTGTTATATCATGTTTTTTGGGTTACAAGTAGCTCAATACATTCTAAAACATTTAACACAAAACTTATAAAGTCAAAGCCGTGTGGCATAAAAGTAAAACAGTAAAGCAAACATGGCAATATACATATTTACTACTTGAATCCACATAAGTAATAATATTTGACAATAATCAGACACTATTTAAACATACAAGTAATTAATTTATTAATATATATTTTTAAATGTTCCACTGACTACATTAGTATCATAAATTTATATTCTTTAATTCATATCGAAACTGTATTTTTCAAACTGATCCAGCTAATGACCATTTGCGTTCCAGTGTTATTTTAGCATCATTGATATACTAATATAGTTTTTGTTATTGTTTATTTTGTTTAAGGTTTTTTTATAACGTCCACTTAAACTAAACGAAAATGAGAAATGCTGCCTTGGCAACTTGCTGAATTTTTATTTTATTTATAATTTAGTTTTAGTTAATGATAATAACCCTGGTTCATTTTAGAGTTTGGTCTTTTCTGAAGGCCAATAAAATGAGTGTCGCACATTATTTTTCTTATCCTCCTTGTCATGCTGTTTCTTGACAAACTCAGGTTCACACAAGGTTCAAAGCTGTTCTTTTTTTCCCAACCATTTTTACATGGAGGCTTCTTTTTGACGGTCTTGAGTCACTCCATTATTTTAAACCAGTGAATGCAATATTGATAATTTCCTTACAGCAAAATCAGGTCCTGTATTGAAACAAGCCCTGCCTGAGTAACCATACACCTTGTGAGTGATGCTACAGTCGAAAGATACGAAAGATACAGTCAAACCAATCATCATCAAACTTGCAAATCACCAGAACAATCATCATAGAGGAAGAACTCAACCTTTAAATGAACAGACAGTTCATTTGTATCAGGCCACAATCCACACTGTGATTCCATAATGAATACAGAAAACATACACAATAAACATATCATTTGACTTCCAGAAAGTCCTTATCAAGGGGGTGCACTTTGTGCTGTGTTATCTTGCAAGTATTCTTCTGTATATGGTTTTACCAGCGCACAATGAAGCCCACAATGAAGCCTTGCGTGGCATTAACTTCCACCCACCCATTACTGGCAGCTGATAGACTGGATCTCTGCCAACCAAGCCACTGCAAACATGCGGCTGCACATGTAGGCACTTGGACTTAGTCCCATAGAAATGAAAGCACTGCAACGAGAGAGTTCTTTCATGCATGAGTAAGGAACCTAAATGTTGTAGGAAGTAATTGGTTACATAACTGACATTTGAGTCTAGTAATTGCTTAGGTTCTACGTGCCACCGGTCAGGGGTGCTTTTTCCCATATAACGATGTAGGCCGCTTCTTAACTACCATATTACGATGCATTGTTGGAGAAATAATAACTAGCCAGTCAAGACTGTTTCCTGATAGCATGTTAACATGGTCCACACCTCTGTCATTTTAACCATGTTGGTTCAACAAAATATACAACTGTCGTTGTTGATGTCACATGTATGTGGTGGAGTAATAACTTCTGCTAATGAATCAAAGATGCAATTCAATGTCAGATTATTATAGTTCACTGACACAAGCTACAGAAAGCCATTTTGGAATCACATTATCATGCAGTATATAACTGCCGCACTACTCCCATATGCGTCCAGTCATCAGTTTTCTCCATAACATAATTTCACAGAACATTGTTCCCTGTTAATTAGCTTTATTTGATGTTTGATTCAATGCATGTTCCCTCTTACGTCATACTCAGGGGTTCCCTCACCCATTTATGCTCATGCAATTTCTAAAGAAATGCTGATTGTCGAAACGCTTAAATATAGATTGAAATTTATATGTCACGTGTGGTTGTATATAGTAAGCACACAAAGACGAATAGCACAATCAATAAAGTTTTTAATTCAATAATTCACAAAACAGGAAGGAGAAACTCAGAAAACACAACCATGAACATTGACGAGACCAGACAAAGAACTGAACAAAACAGAGTATACAAAGACCAAATTAGGTAATTAATTGACTACAGGTGAACGGAATCATTAATCAAAAAACATTAGGAAAGTAGGTCAAATAACAAGGCACACAGGCAAACAGGAACAGAACAGGAGAGGGACAAAATGGCATCTATGCGAAATTTAGTGTCTTTGTTTATCCCGAGGTTTTCCCGCAGCCTGCCAGATCCAGGCCGTTTCCAGATCTGACGAAGGACCTTCGCCTGGACCCGATGACAACGCAGTGCTGAAGTGCCAACTAGCCTCTCCCTATGGAGGATCCCGATACCACTCTACAGATAAAGCGCTGTGGAAATTTCGGTTTGCGTACCTACCCCGAAGTGATAAAATAAAATCCTGCATCAAAATTTATAAGCAAGACAAGTAGTTTGTTTAGGCATGGTTTGTAGGGAATTACAAACCTGTGCACATACGTATATTCAAACGCACATAACTATAGACTATATCAATTCTTAATGTGCATGTGAACGCCATCAGTGTTTATCACAGGTTCGCGTTTAAAGTGTGTTTAGAGAGAACAGTGTCGTCTTAGCGGCTCCTAATTTAATAACAAATGATAATTTCGACGGAAGTGAATCTATCAAAACTAACTTTAGCTGGAAATAACATTATTCAAGAACGGCTATAAAACCAAACCATTCTCTGTTACCTTAAATTATATAATTATCTCTGTAAAGCTGCTTTGAAACAATCTACATTGTTAAAAGCGCTATATAAATGAGGATGACTTGACTTGACTTGACAAAAACAGTCAGGGGCAGGCAAAACAGTCCATTGGGGAGTGCAAGGAAGAAGGAGCCAGGAGCAGAGGGAGCCAGGCAGGGACCCAAGCCAAAGCCAGCAAGATGTTCCATGGCAGAGTCGCTGGAGGGAGGATCAATGGTGGAGGCCTGGGAGGAGGGACCAAGGATGCAATCTCCTGCGACGGAGCAGAGGAGACAAAAAGCCAGGGTGACACCGCAGGTCTGAAGGGCCATGGTGGAGCTGTCGGCTAATGGGACTGAGGCAGAGGCAGGGATCCGGAAGATCCCCCGGGGAGCCGGAGCAACAGAGGACACTGGTGGAGCCGGAGGGATGGAGGGCCGTGGAACCAGGGTGATGCCTGACCAAGGCAAAGACGGGGAACAAGGGAGCCCGGTGAAACTGGAACGATGACAGGCCACGGTGCTCAGTGGCTGGAGGCAGAGAGAAGGGATCTTCATGCCTAGGCGGAGCTGGGGACTGGAAGAATCAATGCAGATCTGCAAAACTGAAGGTAGCCGACTAAGGATGAGCTGAGGAACTGAGAGAAACCAGCAGTGGCATGGCTGGGGAGATGGCGGGCTTTGGTAGAGGAGGTGCGAGAGGGAGGCTGGGAGGGATTTCTGTAGACTTTGAGCTGGGCAGAACCAGCAGGGTCACAGGAAACTCTAAGCTGGACAGAACCATCAGGGGAGGGAAATTCAGAGGAATTATATCTACCAAGTCCAATTCATAAAGAATTAAGGCCAGAAGCAGTTCACCCTCAGTGGCGGGAGTGTGAGTGGCGCTCCATTCCATGCACTCAAATTCCACCAGAACTCCCTCTGGGGCGAGCATTTTTGCTGGATCACACACGGGGTCAGACATGTCCTTGTGTTCAGGCTCTGGGGTGAGGTATGGGGTATGGCTCAGGTGGCTACTCTGGCTGTTGTGGGGCTGGTGTCATCCTCCACAAAAAATTCCCTGGTGTGAGAGTCCAGTGAGCGATCCTTCTGCTCCAGGCATAACTGGCGAACTGCGGGAAGGTCCATGGTGAAAAAAGAAAGCAAAAAGGGGAAAGAAAATGCAGGAAATAATCCTTTGTTTTAGGTCCAGTCTTCTGTCACAGGTGGCTGTATAAAGAAAAGAAAAGAACCAGAAAAAAAACATAATAATTTAAAAATTAAGACAAACAAATTTCTGTCGTGACAACTGGTAATGGATATGACATTTGATATGTTTGACCTTGGCTGAATAGATCTGCTATGCTGCTGTTATTGTTGCTGCTGCAGAGCAATACAGGACTTGCTACTGCCAATGCATACAAGACACACTTCTGTGAGCAAGTAAGCCATACTGCTGCTATACAATATAACATTACCCGTAGCAGATCTATACAGGTGGAGCTGGGGAAGGTGGAGGGTTTCTGAAAGTACACTGCAACTGCTACAGCAAATGCTGTCCAGCATTTGAAAGTTGAGCAGCGAGCTCATTGGCTGCTGATACAGCAGGAACCAATCAGCTGTGTTGTAGAGAATGATGTGATTGCAAGCAGAGTTGGGATTGACGCCTGCGCCATCTAGAGTTTCATTACAGAAGTTTGTATTTAAACTGGAAATTATGATTTTTCAATTCAAATAAATGACATTGTCCTTTCACTTTTTTCAGTGTATTCTATACATGATTCCCCCCCCCCCCCCCCAAACAGAACATCATTAAGCTGTAAATGTAAATCACTGCATGTGTTTTATGACACAGACATGCCTGCTTCTGAAGACTGTAGCTTCTCTTCTGCATCTCGTGCCGCTATCCAGACATATTAGTCATTCCAAATGAATAATTGATGCGGTTGATGAGGCTTTGTTTTACAATGAATCATCAAAGTCAGATGCCCTCAATGAGTTTGCCAAGTGAGATTCCTTGCCAACTTCCAGTGGGCTTTACGCAATGACAATCAGGTCCTTTATTCCACAAATGTCAGTTCCCATTCACAAAGACAACGCATATCACATGGCCAAATCACGCTGCTAAACACACTGAGCCATTGAAAACGGTGTCATCTTCTACCGATTATTGGATTACATTTGTTTACACTTTATTTTGATGGTCCCCTTTAGGCATTCTGTTGACATTCTTGCAAAGTTACTTATTTATAGTCAATATGTGCCCATCATGATAAAGAGTTAGCGGATATTAAGCAGACTGTCTACTAATACTCTAATGAGAGTTAGTTGACATGCATGTGAAATGTTACTTGGTAAACAGAATGTCAAAGGGAACCATCAAAATAAAGTGTTACCAGATTTATTCTTTACATTTCCATCTTCAGTGCTTTTAGACTGTGATCCAGTTTGATTCCTTTTTCAGTTCATTTCATTGATAGGATTATCATAAAACATATTACAACTTGATATTAGCTTCACTATTTGTGTAACAAAATGCATTAAAGTTATCTATTATCTTTTCCAGTTGATCCACGTGTTAATTTAAAAAAGTAAAGTTTCTAGTAAAGATAATTGCAATAATATTCAATGAGAAATTTCTCACTGGTGATGTATCTTTTGTTTGGATGGGAATAGGCATTGTGGGAAAATGCTGCAGATGTCATTGAGCCTTTGGACCTGAACTGGGGAGCGGCTCTTTCTTTGTCTTTATGACATTCTTCAGTTCTTCATTTGTGTTAACAGGGTCAAATATGTTGTGCTTGGGGAAAGAGTTGTAAAAGAATGTCCAATACCAATGTTGCAATACATTACGTATTATTAACATGAGGCATTAGTCGTGTGATACGATTGTACTGCGGCCAACACAAATACTTTTCTAACAAATCACTAACAGTGTTACCAAAGGCCCTTTCCTCACAACTGGGTTATAAAAGCCAACAACATCAATAACACATGCCTATTCTCCTCTTTGTTCTTCCTCGCCTCAAACGTAGAAAATCACAGGAAAGATCCTGCGGTGAAGCATCTGCTGGAAAAATATGTTTCCACGTCCCAAAGAAATCAGCCTGCACGAATCCGTGATGAACGACATGAACACTGTAACCACATCAAGATCCGTTTGTCTTACTAACACAGGGTTTTTTTTCAACCTTGGAAGTTTTATTTCCCAGGTTTTGTTTGTTGTTTGTTGTTTGTTTGTTTGTTTGTTTGTTTGTTGTTTGTTTGTTTGTTTGTTTGTTTGTTGTTTCAGAGTTATTATTGTTAACTAAAACATTTAACGGTAGTTCATTTTAACTGAAATAAAATAATAAAAAGTATAGTTTGATTTCATTTAGTTTAATTTGAAGTATAAAAATAACTAAAACTAATACACAAAAATAATAAAAACTGTATAGACATTTTTTAAATAATTATAAAAATTACAAAAACACACAACAAATTGTAACCAGATTTAAAGTGAAACCATAAAACATAAAAACTAAATTCAAAATATTAACAAAAACTATAATAGTACATTAAAGTAACACTAAGTGGTTTTTCAACCTTCATAATATATTTCCAAGACCCTTGTGATGGTACATCGACTTACTGTAAAATAAGTTAAATGACACGTCTGCCATCGCCTGACGGGGTCTGTATCGCTTTTACTGGCACTATGTAACTTCGGGTTTCGGGTAGTAACCCGACCACAAAAAGAACTACAAAATTGACTGCTTTATGTCAAGCGCTACAATAGTCATTATTTAGTTTTTCTTCGTTTCTGATGTCGCAATACATCATCCTTTCATGAAATCATGTATATACTCTACCTTGTCTGTGGACATCGTTCATTCTAAAGCCGGTGCTGGGTAAACAGCGAGCGTGCGTGCGACGGTAGGCTAAATTATTTACGACAGCGGCAATGGACAATTTCGTTTCCAACCAGTAGGGCGACCGAAGAGGAAAATTTACTTGGTGTTACTTTAACAGATTATTTTTACCCCCCCCCCCTCCCCCCTCCATATTCTTTTCATGAATGAATATGAAAATGGCATATCAGTGTTTACTTACATCATGACAATCACAATTTACATTCTGCCACGACCAAACAAAAAATGTTTGTTGTTGTTGAAAAGTTAGCATACTTGCTTACCATGGAGCCAACAGCATCAGATTGGTTTATCGAAACATTAATACATAACATGAGAAAATACAACAGGAAACAGAACATGCATACCGTTATAACACGCTAGATTCACACAAACAAGCTTTGTTGCTATGTGAACAGTGATGCTGTTGTATGAGGATTCTGAGCTCAGATGATCAGAGCTCGCTCACTGGTCAGTGTGCGCTCATCTCACACACGTGTGTATGCAGAGAGACGGGAGACAGGAGATGTCCTTTAAAAAACACAAACTGCATCTTGTGAGCATTTTAGTATTCAATGTTATCTCTCTTTTTTATCTGGAATGGACATATTTGTACAATTGTGTTTTGACAGGTATTTGTCATTTATGCCAAACACCCACAGAACGAGACTTTGCCCTTACAGCACCTGAGAGCACAGAGATGGACACAACTCGTCTCACTTTCAGTTCATCAGTGTGAATATGAATTGGTCGCACAACACAGGTTGTTGAACTGGAATGACAGGAAGAATTCAAAGAAATCCAAGATTCACTAACAAAAGGAATTTTAATAGTCTAATAAAATATTAGAGATATGGCTACATTAAATAATTAAATAATTAACAATTCCATCTTATTATCCTCATCTTTCATTTTATTTGATGGAATGAAAAAAAGTATATCCATCTTAAAGTGTACCTAAAAAAGTACTGAGTAATATAAGGTTCAAGGTCCAAATGACAGTTTCAGTGCAGCTTCAAAGGGCTTTAAACGACACCAGACGATGAATAAGGGTCTTATCTAGCGAAACCATCGCTCACTTCTAAAATAAATAACAAAGTTTAAGTTTTTTAAGCACAAATGCTCGCCTTGTTCTGTTCTGTGATGAGCGTTCGTGACTGTCCTGTTCGAACTCGTTCATCAAAATTAACAAATCTTTTTTCGAGTCATGACTCGAAGGGTCCTAGATAAGACCCTTATTCATCGTCTGGTGTCGTTTAAAGCCCTTTGAAGCTGCACTGAAACTGTCATTTGGACCTTGAACCGTTTGGCTCCCATTGAAGTCCATTATATGGAGAAAAATCCTGAATGTTTTCATCAAAAACCTTAATTTCTTTTCGACTGAAGAAAGAAAGACGTGGACATCTTTGAAGACATGGGGGTGAGTAAATTATCAGCAAAAGTTTTTTTAAAAGTGAACTAATCCTTTAAGAAAAGGTTTAGGGGTAGGTTCAGAATTAGTACTAGTTATTACCCAGTTAGAAAGTAATTACATAGTATTTTCATGGGGAACAGGACTGCAATAAGTGCTACCATTTTTGTGCAAATCTTTCAGTTATGTTGACGTACATTTTCAGATTCATGAAAGTGTTCATATTTTCAAAATGTTAGTTGGTACGAGAAAAATTTACACCTGCTCCCAACCACAGGCCAAACATCTGAATGTTTTGTGTTCTTTTAGGCAAACGGATTCATGGGGTTTATGCTAATTGTGAATGATGTTCTCCTCATACATACGTAACTGGAATTGTGTCACTATGAAATCAAAATGGACAAGTCTATTTTTTTATATAGTGTATATAGTAATATAGTGTTTATTATAAATGATTTATCCACAATATTATATTTTTAAAATGCATCTGCTCTTGTAATCTTTCACAAGTTGCCCTCCCTCTTGTATTTCTTCTCTTCTTTGATGATGAGGGCGGGGCAACCTGTCACTCACATGAGATCCACCAATAACAAAACACAACCATCCAATTAATTCCACATAGACAAAATCAAGCCCCGCCCTACATTTGTTCTTGTTCCAGATGCCATTTGACTCAGATAAACGTCACAATAATGTAGCAAAGACTTTAACATAGCCCACACACATTTAACTAATCAAATCTGAGGTTTACGAAGTGTTTGTGTATCAAAAAGGCACATAATAAGTGCAAATTTCTCAGTCTGAATTTAGTTATATATTTATGGAAGTGTAATGAATGTGGCCCATTGTGATAATACTGTGAATTTATGTCAAGCAGTAAATTTCTACTGTATCCATGGAGAGTATAAGGTCACACTCATATTTTTTGTGAAGTTGTTTATAGTCAGTAGTAGTCAGTTCAATTTATATTAAAGTGTAACCCACACCCATGTCACACTTATATTGATGATGATGTGGTTATGACATGCTGTCTTATCTACTCTGCTGTGGATGGAAGAAGACAGTGGCCCTGGTTTGTGGTTTTAATAGAGTTTTCCACCCTCTAGTGGTCACTTTTTAAAATAGATCTAATTTCTGGTTTACTACTCAACTTGTGAAGATTGGGTTAATATGTCAAATATGTCAAATATGTCAATTTTGTTAGGTGTAGTTGTTACCTTTATTTTTATTTTTTATTTTTTTTAACAGGTGAAATTACTGTTCTCTCTCTCTCTCTCTCTCTCCTCTCTCTCTTATATATATATATATATATATATATATATATATATATATATATATATATATATATAATCATATATAATCTGAAAGTCTTAAAGGGTACCTATTATGGCATTTAAAATGTTCCTAATATTGTTCTGCTGGGAGTCCCCAACAACAGTTTTACAAGCATGAAATGACAAAAAACACTTTTGTTGTCTTATAATATGCATTTATTTTTACCTAATTTGCTCACCGACTCCCATAGCGAGGTCACTCGTTTAGCGAGTCATTTTTCCAAACCCCGCCTTTGAGTGACGCTTATCTGCAGTGATATGTTAGCTACCATAGCCCAAAGGAGTGACACCGAGCCGACCGGGTGTCATTGGTTGTTGCGTTATTTCTTACCCAGATACAATAGTGCTATTTTCTGATTGGCTAACAACACCAGACGAACAAGACCAGAAGAGACACGCTTGATTCCTGACGGTTCGACAGTGAGAGAGCGGAGCGGCCAGAGTTTTGGGCGCTGCGGCATATTAAATATATTACAAATTTTTCAGCGTGAGAAATACAATGTGTGGCGGGAGAGCATGACAAAAGACTGAAATGAGTGACTGTCACGCTCAATGCGTCACACTTGAGAGCCGCGCACTTCACATATTTCAATACAATTGACATTGAAGACCTAGAAGCTGCTCTGTGCGTACACAACACACAAAATAATTATTGAGCATGATAAATAAAACATAAAAGCAACAATTAATATTAATAATATTTACAGGTTGTGATTCGGAGAAGGAAGCTGATCCAAATAAACTCGGTACCCTACCTTCAGTATCAGAAGGCTCGCAAATCCATACCATTAGGTTTGTGAAGCAATCGTCTTCAAAATGACGCAAACACAGAACAAGGTCGGCTATACTTCTGTGGTATAGTTGTATATATGAACTGTAGCCACTTAGTCTTCAAATGCTCCTCACTGGGCAGATGAAAAAAGTTTGCTTTTGCGTCGCACTTCAAAACACAGCAGCGTCTCGTCGACATGATGTTAGTTTTCCCTGGCGTCTCCGAACACAATAAGTGGGCGTATCTTATTCAAATAACTTGTACAGGTGACGTCATAAATTTAGAGAAAAAGCATCATTCGTCGAACGATTCATATCAGTCGACTCTTACTTTTGAGAGACAATAACTTTGTATAGGGTGAACTTTCATGTTTAAAACTTTGCAGGATGTTTTCAAAAATCCATAATAGGTACCCTTTAATATCTAAAACTAATATCTAATATCTAAAAGCCTATCAGGGAAATGTATCTTGTTTTTAAACTCTGTAAAGCCTGACATGAAATAATTAAAATATATGTTGCAATAGTTTTTGGCCTTCAGACAAAATCTTTAAGATTTTAAGAAAAGAGAGAGAATATGGAGCTCAAAAAGCTATTTTTTATTCAAACCAAAAATGAGCGATTCGGTGCAGTTGCTGGTATTTATATGACCAAAAAGTAAGATGCTTGTAAATGTAAATCAATGAGATCTTTATAACAGTATAGCGACTACTTACATAAAATGAATATCAGAGGTCACTCTATATCTGCTAATATTATTGTCACGGGTGGTTGCAGGAAGGCAGACGAAGATATTTTCCAACACAAAGGTTTAATGATAATTAAATACAGGACAGCAGAACAGGCAGCAACACACACTAATATAACAGAGATCAGACAAAGCCTGACTGAACTTAAATACAAACACAGATGACACTGATTAACAGAACACAGGTGATACAGATGAACTGATAATGACAGAGAAGACCACAGGCAGATAGGTCCAATCACAACAAACTAAACAGAACACCACTGTGACATAACGCCTCTCCCCACAAGGCACGTCCTCGTCCCGTAATGAGAGAGATGAAGGTGGGGGTTTGGGAGGAGGAAGAGGAGCAAGCGGAGGGCTGGCAACAGGAGTGGATGAAGGGCTGGAGAAGGCAGGCAGAATATCTGGAGAAGAAGGGTAAGGTTGTGGTGATAAGTCCAGAGAGAAGGATGAAGATCCATGGTGGAACCAATGGAGGTATGAGCCATGGAGGCTGAAGGGCAGGAGGTTTTAGGGCGATGATGCACAGATGTGGAACCGATGGGGGAGGATTTCAGGGAGGAGACGGAAGTTCGCCGGGCCATGGTGGAGCAGAGGGTTCAGAGGGACATGGGGAAGCCGCTGGCTCGAACGACTGAGGTGTAGTAGACGGGTACACAGAAGGGCGCAGTGGAGACAGAGGGACTGAGGACCAAGGAGGAGCAGAAGGGAGTGAGGGGCGTAGCCAGAGGAGCGCAGTCCAAAGGTGAGGGTAGGTCGACGAGCGACCAAGGCGGATCCGGGGGACGAGGGAACCTGGTGGAACCTGGTGGAACTGGTGAAATGATGAGCCACGGAGGAGATAGAGGTAGGAGCTTAGCGTGAGCCAGTGGACTGATGGGCCGATTTGGAATCCTTGAGGCAGTGGCTGGAGTTGGATCCCAGAGGATCCACTGTCCAAGATGATGTACGGTACGGACTGGAAGCCCTCAGCAAGCCCACCATTCCACTGGCGTGTAGAGGGCGAGTGATGGGGATGACAGGAGGCAGAGGAGAGGAGGATGATGGTTGGATGATGAGGCGGCGGGAGAGGCGCGTTGGGTGGGAACTCAGGAACAGACTCAGGCACCGGGAACAGATTCAGGCTCAGGGACAGATACTGGCTTAGAACAGAGACTGACTCTGGGACAGGAAGAGTTCTTGTGACAGGAACAGGTCTAGGGACAGGAACAGGCTTTGACATGGCGGCGGCCATCCAGGCTGAGGGCTCAGGCGATGGCCATCCTTGCCGAAGACACAGGCACGGCTGATCTGGCATGAACAGTTTAGCTCAGCAGGCTTGATGTGAAGCTTGGCGGGACGAGACTTTGGAAGGGTGGTCTTGGCGCCACAAGACTTTGGAAGGATGGTCTCGGCACCTTGAGACTCTGGAAGGGTGGTCTCTGCTGGAAGAGACTCTGGAAGGGTGGTCTCTGCTGGATGAGACTCTGGAAGGGTGGTCTCTGCTGGACGAGACCCCGGAAGGGTGGTCTCTGCTGGACGAGACCATGGAAGGGTGGTCTCTGCTGGACGAGACCCTGGAAGGGTGTTCTTGCTGACAGACTCTGGAAGGTGGTCTCTGCTGGACGAGACCCTGGAATGGTGGTCTCTGCTGGACGAGACCTGGAAGGGTGGTCTCTGCTGGACGAGACCCTGGAAGGGTGGTCTCTGCTGGAAGAGACTCTGGAAGGGTGGTCTCTGCTGGATGAGACTCTGGAAGGGTGGTCTCTGCTGGACGAGACTCTGGAAGGGTGGTCTCTGCTGGACGAGACTCTGGAAGGGTGTTCTTTGCTGGACGAGACTCTGGAAGGGTGGTCTCTGCTGGACGAGACTCTGGAAGGTGGTCTCTGCTGGACGAGACCCTGGAAGGGTGGTCTCTGCTGGACGAGACCCTGGAAGGGTGGTCTCTGCTGGACGAGACTCTGGAAGGGTGGTCTCTGCTGGACGAGACCCTGGAAGGGTGGTCTCTGCTGGACGAGACCCCGGAAGGGTGGTCTCTGCTGGACGAGACTCTGGAAGGGTGGTCTCTGCTGGACGAGACCCTGGAAGGGTGGTCTCTGCTGGACGAGACTCTGGAAGGGTGATCTCTGCTGGACGAGACTCTGGAAGGGTGGTCTCTGCTGGACGAGACCCTGGAAGGGTGGTCTCGGAGGCTGCTGGTGAGGGTGGTTGTTCTCTGGATCGGGACGCAACACTCACCAAACACCTGGCGATGGCTTCCCACCAGCTTAGTCCATCAGTGTTTGGGTGGTCGATGTACTGGGGGAAATTGGCCCCGATCCAGAAAAGCAGCTTGAGGGTCCCATCGTCGACAGGGCTAGTGACGGCTTGACGAACAAAGATATCCATGCTCTCTTGAGCTATGGTGACAAATATAGCCCTGTCATCTATACGGGGTGGTCCAATCTTCTGTCACGGGTGGTTGCAGGAAGGCAGACAGAGACGAAGATATTATCCAACACGAAGGTTTAATGATAATTAAATGCAGAACAGGCAGCAACACACACTAAATATAACAGAGATCGGACAAAGACTGACTGAACAGACGGAACCCTTAGATGCTCTTCGGTCATTTCTGACCAAAAATATTTTTGTTTTGAAATTTAAAAAATCACAGCTTCATCGGAATGTTACGAAACTTGGTGACTTTTATGGTATTAGGTATGTGAACACACAAAAAATTGAGGTCATGATCCGAGCAGGCTAAGTGGTCATAAAAAAAAATAGTCACACTTGTGCTCTTCGGTCAAAAATGACCGGCCATAGGAAATGAATGGGAAATTGACAAAACACACAAAAGTCTGAGAATTTTTTGTGTGTACAATCTACAAATCGGCCACGATGCAGAAAAAAAGTGTTCAACAATGAAGGGGTGACATTCTAAAACAACAAGAGTGCAAAACAGACACACTCACTCACACATACACATACACACACACTCACACACACACACACACACACACACACACATACACACCAATGAATTCTGACCGACCAAAGGAAATGAATGGGAAATTGACAAACAAAAGATCTCTCCAAATCGGCCACAATGCAGAAAAAAAACATCAATAGTGAAAAACATGACATAATTAATTATTATATTTTATATATATATAATATAATATATAATATAATTATTATTAAAATTATTAAAATAATAATTAATATAATGTTTAAAAATAATAATAACAATAATAAGCTGTGAAAAAGCATTTTTCTGTTCATAACTGTTTATTTTTTATTTTTATTTATTGAATTGTAATGTTACCTGTAACAAAATGCTTTCTCTGTATTTAGGTTTGACTGTAGTAATAATGCAAAAACGTGTACACTTCACATCAAATTTATTTTAAAAAATGTATAAACCATGGCAAAAAGTATTATTTGAGAATTTAAAAAAAAAATGCATTCAAATACACATCTTAAAAGTAAGTAATTTTGTCCAAAAACAACTAGAGAATTCACAAGCCTCTCCATAGAGAGCTATACAGACATAAAGTGGTTTCACCATGAAATGACATGTTTTATTTTATTTTCTCTCAACAGATGGCGCTAATCTGACTTCAAAAATTGGATTTAAAAGGTCTGGTCTCTGTATTAATCTGAAATACTGTAATAATTGAAAAAATATTTTAAAAAATTAGGGAAAAAAATGCTTGTATTATTTTCAATGGCAAAAATGGACCATAAATATTGCATAACATCAAATTCTCTCAAAATACAAAATTAAAAAGAAAAAATATTATTGAACAAAAATAAATTGCATTGGTTTTACTGGGATGGAGAAAGTTTCTGTTTTAGGTGTCCGGTCACTTCTGACCGGGAAGATAACAAGTTTGACTCCGAAACGAAGAGCACCTTTAAATACAAACACAGATGACACTGATTAACAGAACACAGGTGATACAGATGATGATGATGATTAACTAAACACAGGTGATACAGATGAACTGATAATGACAGAGAAGACAACACGTGACATGATGACAGGCAGACAAGTCCAATGACGACAAACTAAACAGAACACCACTGAGACAAATATGTGTTAGTTAGATGATATTTAAATGCTTAGTTTTATGATCAAAACTATAGTTTTATTAAATAACATATAGTGCAGTACAATACAGTGTTGATTGAGAGATGTATCATATCGCATACACACATTTTAACATGATTTTTCTGAACATGATGTATGGATAATCAAGTACAAATGCTACAGTCCAGTGAATGATGTTCATCTTGAAATATTACTAACAACATCAAAGTTATTCTTACATTTACTTTATAAAAATTAGTACACACAGCAAAAAGATATTTGTACCTATAAACTAAACACGCTTTTAGTGCCACTCGCTGGACATTTCACTTTAAAACTGTCTCGAAACGTGCATGACGCAACTTATTTTGCGTTTTTTTTTTATTAATCATCATGTGAAGCATTACATCCACTGTTATATAGTCCAGAGAGGCTGATTCTTGCAATTCCATTAGCAAAAAGAACATCAAGGCATTTCAATAAAGATTTGTCATGGCAAAAATGTATGTCACACATACCTGAAGCCCTATTTTAAACCATGTCCCACTTTCCAAACACCAAAAGGCCTAAGATCATCCCAGCATTGGATGCTATTGTTCCTCCCCATGAGGATGATTTCACAGCTAAAGCTGCAGCTCCTCCCATGGACACACCAGCCGCTCCAGCCGCCCCGCACAAAGCCCCCGCCGTACCACCGACTCCCAGCATCAGCGGCAATGCTTCAACTATCATCAAAACAACCCCTGCAATTACAGACGCCCACACTATCACCTTTCCTCCAGCCTCTCGTGCCATCGGACCACCGACTGTTGCACCTAAACCACCTGACACACTTCTGACACAAGAATCCTGCAGAAATTGCCTGTACGGAGGATGTGTGCGTCATCCAGATGCTAACATTCTCCTTGCTTATGTTTTGTCCTGCCCTTCGCATGTTTACAGACATGCCTGCCACCTCCTGTCCGGCGTGAACAGTCAGCACAGCAATGGCAAATGTGGCAAACATTGCCATGCATCCCGTAAACATCCAAAAGCTCAAACGCCGTGACCTCATGAGCCAAAACGACATGCTCAACACCAACACTAACAGGATAACAAAAACAAATCTGTAATCTCCAAACCCAAAGATGCCAAAGCCAGTGATCACAAATGCAGTCACGGTCATCGGAATGCCAGATAATGCAAGAAACTCTGTGTATTTGTCCACCGCTTTTAACAGCCGTTGTCGAGAAGTCCTTTGGTGCATTTCCAGTTCAACGCCCTTACTTTGCTGTCTCTTAATTTCTTCTCTTTCTCTTTGCTCGTCCTTCCAAGCCTCTAGATCTTCCTCTTTCAGGTTCTCCATAGTGCAGGCAATAATCCGCTGTTCCATTTCCATTGCTACCCGCTGTCTTAGATCTGCTTCCATAGCAAATAGTTTCGCTTGTTCTTTCTTGTTAAGTTCAGTAAAAATTCCACAGAATTCCCATTCCGTGCATGTTAACTTCACAAAGATGTACATTAATAGTTTTAAGACTGTGAAAATACCCAATGCCCAAAGCAGGCTGACCATCCCGTAGCTCATGCTCAGTTTTTCAGTGATGGCCCCTAGTGCTGCACCGCTTGAGGTTGTGGCGATGCCTGCGGCCAGTCCTGCTGATGCCCATCCCTCACTCTTTCTCACTCTTAAAAGAAACAAGGCCACAGAAGCGGCTGCGATGACCCCGTTACCACCGCTGTCATTGATGTGATGAGCGCAGTAGTTCCTAGAAGCAAGCCCAGTCCCAGAGCCCCAACACTCTTAATGCAAGATACGACGGGATTCAGATGGGTTCCTGAGATGATCCTTTTCATAATCTGATTCACTGGCACCTCCATGGCTCCCAGCGTACTTCCAGCCACTGATCCAAGCACAAAGCTTATGGCATACTCCATTACTGGGCTCTTGCTCTCTGGAAAAAATTGAGAACCAGCTGTTACAAGTTATTAACATCAAGTCAATAACAGAAAACATATTGACTTTTTTACCAAAAAGCTAAAGGGTGTAATTATTGTACCACTAGTGTCACTAAATGGCATAATCACAGCATTTTTTTGAGTGACCACAGAGCAAATTTCTCTACTTTTGACCCTTTTTTAAAACTTGGTTCCACCCCTTAAAGCAACACTAAGTACGAATTTTTACCTTAAAATAATAAAATTGTGTCAGTGGTTCATCAAGTCGTGACATGGTGAAATGCACGTATGCCACCGCTTTGCGGTCCTTTATCTGATATATCCACGCTATGTAAGATTTCCAGATCAGGTCGCGTTTCTGTAGTGTGAATGAGACCTAAGAAAACTACACATTTGACTTGCTTTACGGCAAGCGTTACACCTGCCGATAGGTGGAGCGTACTCGACAGTAGACTACAACTACACTTTCATAAAATCATGCATACTCTACCTTGTCTGTGGCCATTGTTGATTCCAAAGCCGGTGCTGGATAAACAGAGCATGTGCGTGCGCGTGCGACAGTAGGATGCGGTAGGCTAAATTATGTACGACAGCAGTAATGGACAATTCCGCTTCCAATCTGTAGGGCGACCGCAGAGGAAAAGTCACTTGGTGTTGCTTTAAAGGTGCAGTCCATATTTTTTTTTTGTGTTCAGAATTTACAAAGCTTATATAATAAGTGAGTACATCATGAATCCATTGTTTTTTCTTATCCTGAATCACTATGTACACCTATAATAAGTATTTATATTCGGACTATTTTAGACTGGTTTGGGCCGTACCGCTGTGGAGTAACCCAGTACCTGAGTGATTTGTAATAGACATAAACAGAGAGAAGGAGCTCTGACTACAATATTCTTCCGCAAGACGCATGCAGTTCTGTTTATTAACCGCTAGAGCGCCAAAAGTTACGGACTGCAGTTTTAAAGTCACAATGAAACTGAAGTAGCGACAGATCTTTTCTTACTGTGACGTACATCCGAGTTTGTGATTGATTAAACTTAATGTACAAAAGAAAATGCAAGCGTTGCTTGGTTATATCCATCGGTTGTTGATTGGCTGGAGGCAGATCTGATTGCAAGCTTGCAGTTGATTGTAAGAAAGGGGCGGGGTTTAAATAGGCTAAATGATTGGAGAAGTCCTGCATACATCACCTGAGTGAAGTCTGATATTTCACTGGAAGATCCAGTTATGAAATTTAGATTAAGAATTACGAGGTCAAAAATAGTAACATTTAACCCAATTACCTACAGATGAATACTTTACAAAAAAGAATCAATAGCATGCATGCATCTAGAAAATAGAAAGGGTGAATTTTCATTTCATGGTGACTACGATTTTGTATTAAATTAAATGTTATCAGCTAAATGGAATGTTAGTAAAGACTTCACACTTCAACTCAGTTCAAAAGTATTGTTTTTTAAATATATTATCCAGAGGAAAAAGTGTTGACTGAAACATGTCAAGCCAGTTTACCCAGGTGCCATAGAACATGATGGTGTGTGTGTATTGTGACAACATGCAGGTTGTAGTTAAATTTAATGTGACAACATAGGTTTTAACATCAGTCAACAAAATAGTTTTCTATAATATTGAAGTAACAATATCTTCTTCTATACTTTTGCTGCCCACCACACTCTAAATACACTTTATTCACACTTTATTATGTGACATTATACACAATTGTCAAGTCATTGTCAGTGATTGTCAGTTTAGATTAAATGTTTGTAAATCAGAATTGCACAACAAATGATGTATAAGGGTATGTGACACATACTGTAAAATGTCAATTAACTTTATTATTTTATGATTTTTGTCAACATTTAGATATTAGTCCATGTATTCTTAATTAATATGCCGTTTTATATAAAATACATTCATAATAAATATCTAACAATTAACAAGATGGTACACAAAACTAGTTTTAGATGGAATTTAGCATATCACACCAGAGGACATTTCAGCTTTCTAAAAGTATTCCATGTTAACTATACCCAAATATCTATTTCAGAATTGAACAATGGTAAGGAAAAACAACACTGCAGATATTATAATATGTCATCTGTCCAAACTGCCATAAATGTACCTCAGAAAAGTCTTCAATAACAGCTCTAACCTCCAAGTTTTATAACTATGTTCCACCATTGTTAAATGTTAATCGGGTTTTGTCTTACTCTGATGTGACACCATGGTGATTCGGGTAAACAGGTAAAGTCCTTCCGCTTGAGTGTGTATATCACTCGCCCCGGCTCTCTCCTTTCCTTCAGTGCAGCTGAGACAGCAGCTCCTTTGCTGACGGCTCTGTATGTGTGTGTGTGTGGTAATACCAGTCATGTTTTACCTTGTGGGGACTTTTTTGGTCCCCATGGAAAAAAAAACAGCTATCATACTAAATTATTATGATTATTATTTCGAATATGTAAAATTGCAGATCAGTTGTAATGGGGAGAATATACAGTTTGTTCAGTATAAAAGCCATTGTGTGTATGGAACGTTCCAATAAAACGTGTGTGTGTGTGTGTGTGTGTGTGTGTGTGTGTGTGTGTGTGTGTGTGTGTGTGTGTGTGTGTGTGTGTGTGTGTGTGTGTGTGTGTGTGTGTGTGTGTGTGTGTGTGTGTGTGTGTGTGTGTGTGTGTGTGTGTGTGTGTGTGTGTGTGTGTGTGGTGTGTGTGTGTGGCCTAGTATAAACCATACATTTTTGGGGACAAAAAGATGCCAATAACCAAAAGCATTTTCCTTGTGGGGAAATTTGTTTGGTCCCCATGAGGAAAACAGCTTATAGATCATACTTTGATGCTTTTTGAAAATGTAAAAATACAGATGGGTAGCAATTAATTAATATTAATTAATATGTCTATGGAAATCCCCCATAAAATAAAGTTGCCTGTGTCTTCCTTGATTCCTGGTTCCTCTCAGGAGTCCTTATTTTATCTAACTATCTTAAGGAGTTTTTGTTAGCAACGTCGCCTTTGTTTTTGTTTTTATTGGGGGTTTGTGATGTTCTGTCATTTTTTGCAATGATCGTGACAGGGATAACGTTACACAAAGAAAACGTCGAAACTAAATAGATGCGGAACCTTTCCTGAGCGCCTCTTGTTTCACACGGACTGTTTAGGGAGTACTCGTAAATATCAGTAAAGATGGCGACGCTCATGAAGAAGCCACATGTCGTTGTTGAAGATGGAAATGGTGAGAAATTGTACTTTTACACTCAAATTATAACGTAGCACACATAGCATGTCCTTTTTCTAGGTTACGTATTATTAATCGTTTATAAAACGACCGCTCTTGACTCAAACTTTGTTTAACTGCCTTACACACAAGTAGTGATTCAAACTCGTTTACAGTACCGGCAGACTGTAACGTTACAAGTATTTAGAATATACAATCATCCTATTTGCAATATTTAGTGACTTGTTGGACAGCTGACTTTTATTTGCTTAAAAAGTTGTTTTTATCTCAATTGATTTAACGTTAACGTTAACTGGCTAGAATTACACAGTTTAGGGTCATTCTAACTTTACGTACATTCAACATGTGACTGCAAATTCTCTAAAACTAACGGAATGGGGTGCATCCTGAGATGCTGTTTACATGCTATTCATATATTTGAATTATATAACAAATTTCAAGCATTTAAGGCTTTTGATCAGGAAATTCTGAAGATTCAGTCATTTGTGATTAACATTTCATTGCTTGTGTCCAACATTTGGTAAGTTTTAAAATTTAGCAGAAACTGCTTGAACATAACCCTGCGATGCCATTACTATGTATACAAGTGATGTTAGATTGAAGTTTTTTTTCCCTGTGATCTGATGTTCAGAGGAAGAGTATGGAGTTTCTGATGACAGCATCAGTAATGATGGAGAGAGTGGACCAAGAAGTGATCAGGAGGGATCCGATGAGGGAAGTGATGTAGAAGACAGCGGTGATCAGGATGGAAAGAGTGAAGAAGAACAGAATGGAGAGGCTGAGGAAAATCCCAACGCTGGATGGGCCGAGGCCATGGCCAAAATCCTGGGGAAAAAAACACCAGACAGCAAACCCAGCATCCTCCTGAAGAACAAGGAGCTGGACAAGATCAAGGAGAAGGAGAAGAAAGAGCGGCTTGAAAAAAAGAAACAGGTGAACTTAGACAGGGGTACATTTTTATATCAAGGGCTGGAACGAACCGTGACATTGCAAAGCATTTTTATCTGCTTTTTTTTTTTTTTTTTTGGTAAAGACATTTTACATTTAGCCAAATGCTTAAAGGGATAGTTCACCCAATAATTAAAATTGTCATAATTTACTCACAATCATTTTGTTCCAAGCATGTATGAGTTTCTTTCTTCTGTTTAACACAAAAGAAGATGTTTTAAAGAATGTCAGTAACCATACAGTTGACAACACCCATTGACTTCCATAGTATTTTGTTCCTACTATGGAAATCAATGGCTATGTGAACTCTTTGATTACCAACATTTATCAAAATATCTTTTGTGTTCAACAGAAGAAATACAGGTTTGGAACATCTTAAAGGGATAGTTCACCCAAACATGAACATTTTGTCATTACTCCCCTTCAACACAGTCAGGTGAAATAAGTGTAACCTAAATGTACAAAACTGTTAATCACTATGGTACTAAAAACACTTTGGCTACTGTCACTTTTAAGAATCAGCACTTAATTGAAAATAAATGTCATTAATTTATCTTGGAGCAAATGTTGCTCAATGATGTTCTACATATTCAATTGTGAATAATGGCTGCATAGTTTATTCTCAGTATGAACTTCTAAACATTTGAAGTACGTTTTAAAAAGGCTGAAAAACACCCGTTTTCTTCATTGCATTGGAGAGGTGTTAAAAGGCACATCACACAAGATGAACATGTTTTTTATTCATATGTAATGTACAGATTGATAAGAAACGAACATGGGAGAACATGTGCCGAGAGAAGCCTGATGTGGTTCGAGACCGAGAGCATGAGAGGAACCTTCAAAGAGTTGCTACCAGGTGAAACCTCCTTCAGTTCCCTTTTACTTACACTATTGTGATTAACCAAGCAATTTATGACCTCTTGTGTTATTTTTAGTTTAATGTAGTTCATTGTTTCTTTGTGTGATGCCTTTAGAGGTGTAGTGCAGTTGTTCAATGCGCTGAAGAAACATCAGAAGAATGTGGATGAAAAGATGAAGGAAGTTGGGGGTTCAGAGAGAGAGAAATCCAAAGTTCTGTCCACCGTGTCTAAGAAGGACTTCATTGATGTTCTTCGAGGAGCAGATGTGGCTCACGCATCCACCATGAAGAAGGAGAAAGTGGTGAGATTACTTCACTTTCCTCATGTACTTGCTCTCTTTCTTTTTACATGGCACATTTTCCTTTCTTCAAGTCAACATGAAGTCAAAATGTACTCTATTTACCTGTGTTGTTATTGTAAAATAAAACAAAATCAATTTAATTAAAATATAAATATTAAAATAAGATGTATTGACATTTAACTGAAATAAGATTAAGCTGAAGTACTAAAAAGACCAAAACTGAAATAAAAAGTAAATTCAAGATAAATGTGAAATGTTTTACATGAATTTGAACATTGTTTGTCTTAAAGCATATAGGGGTGTCGAAATCGACCGAAATTAAGTCACAATCTCGAACTTCGAATTAAAAAATGGAATCGTCGATGCTGCCACGCCCCAGTGTCACGCCCGTGATGGGAAGTTCGGATCATTTTACTGACTCTCTTGTTCGATCTCGTTCATCAAAATGAACTAGGCCTAATCTTTTTTTTCTAGTCATTTAACTAATTTCAGTGGCTTTAAATGTTATACTTTTAACAGGAAAATTCCTCAAACACATCCACCTACGCAATCTTGATCATATTCTGAATTAAGAAATCATTATAATGCAGTCACAAATAATTTACAGGGAACGTAAATAATTACTTTACCTCTAACTTAGCTTAGAGCATAGAGCATAGAGAATCGTAATAAAACTGATACCCAACTTTATACACAAATATACAGTTTCTATAAATAAACTCTATATTTAAATTTTGAACTAAATTCTATTTGCCCCGTGTGTGTGTGTGTGTGTGTGGGAGAGAGAATAAAACGATTCGCGGGACTCCCGCAAACTAAAAATATCTATGAATAAAACATAAAAACCAATACATTTGTATTTATCTGTTACAGAAAAGTAACAAGAACAACTAAAACAAAATAGAAACGATTTACAGGAAGGAGTTTCTATTTATAACATGTTTGCAGCGTTGAGCAATTTAGCCAATCACAGACACATGTGTTGATATCTTGAAAGCAATGGCCAATCAGAAGCATTTAAAGGGCATATTGCAGGTTAGAGGACCCAACGAGTCAATGTATAGAAAAACAATGTAGTAACTAGATTTTCTTTAAAATATACTTATAAATACGCTACATTGGCTTCTGGAGTCGTTTTTGTGAGAGAATTTTACTTCCGCATCTGAAAATGGGCGTGACGGGCGCGACGTAACGGGCGGAGAGCGGTCGATTCAAACAACAGGAAAACAATGGATCGCAATGACATTTCGGACTTACTCGTATGACGGACCACGGACCACAGCCATACAATTATGAGCCTGCTATGCTGCCGAGAGAGCAGGGACAGGCCAGGATTAATGTTAGACAGAACAACGGTCAGAGGAGACACACATTATTGCAGAAGTATTATTATAAAAAAACTTGTGCGGAGTGAGTGTGCGCAGCCGCAGTTTATTGCATCACTTAATCGCGTGTCTTTTTGATTAGCCTAGCTGTCAGATACTGAGTTAAACATTAAAAGAAACAGCCTATTCAGTCTTCCCTGGATGTTTTTAACGAAGAAATTAAATAATAGCAGCATAAATAATAGAAGCAGCAATAAAAAAATGCATGAGGACTGTATGCTGTCGGCAAAACATTAGACCAATATGCAATAAAAACTGCACTGCAACATTTAGGTAAGGCATATCTGTTTTTATTTAATACTGTTCACTGTGAGTTTTAATTAATAGTGTAATAGAGTTATAGTGCATCTGTTCTATTCTGTAAAATGTGAGGTGTATATCGTTCGGTAATGTCGTTGTTCTATACATTGTGCTCACAATATTGTACAGATTATTACCATCGTATATCAGTTAATAGCAAAGCTATTATTGGTCATCTGAGGAATTTACCAATAACAGAAACTATAGGCTTTGATCAGGCGCGTATGTCATGCTCATTAATATCCGTCCCAATTACGCGATATAGCGGTTTCTCATCGAGAGACAGAGATATTTTTATTCCTGATATACTTGTTCCTCCGATCTGGTGTACACTACACACGATCGCGTTTCTCGAAGCTGTTGCTCGAAGCCGATGCGGAAGAGAGATCCCGTCTCTTCAGCTGCACAAACCGCAGGGACGAAAGATACCACTGTCGTTTTTCCTGTTAGGAAACCTGTGGACTCGACGTCCTGACACAGCCCGGAGTTTTTGCAACTTCCACAAACACAATAATTTACCATGACGATGATAAATTAAAATACAAAAACTACCGAAAACACTGATTCACGACGGCTCTTACTGACTGTTTTAATTCAATGTGAGAACAAGAGGTTTTATATACACAATATCACATTAACATTAGCTGCCAGGAAATAAAAAATACAAAAAAGTTTTACATAAAATCCAGTGCTTTCAAATCATTACATGTTTTCATTGCTTTTTTGTTTTTAGTTTGTTCCAAAAGATGCACATAAAATGTAGTCATTTATAAAATGTGAAAAAAGCCCAATTCTTTTTATGTATATGGTATTTTCCTAATAAAACAAATAACTGTATAATATGTTGTTCTTTACATTCCAAATTGTCATTCTGAGTATAAAAAAGCACATTTACCCGCTGTTACTGATAACAAACCTATCTGCGCTGCTGAGGCTCCCTTCCTCTCGTGACGTAAAATGACGCAATGTTGAAAAAAAAGCGGTTTACAAGCAGTCAAAGAAACGCTCGCTTTATCTACTAAATTTGTGCCCTTATGTCGTTTTAAAACATTTTAAATCCTGCATTACCTTTTCATATGGTATTTTCATACAAGGTTATATATTAATTTAGATTTTTTTTTTTTACCTGCAATATGCTCTTTAAGATAGACTTCCCTCACCGCTCAACTGACTTTTTGTTCAGTGCTGAATTCTGTATGCTGACAAATCCTCTAATTATAACAAACAAAAGTGTATATATTATGAAAGCTTCATTGATAATAACAGAGATGTGTGAGATCGCGATGAACTGATGTCAGCTTTTTAGGAGCAACAGCAACCTGTGCTTAAAAAAAAGAAAAAAAAAGTAAAAATCGAACCGTGACCTTAGAATCGAAAATGTAATCGAATCGAGGATTTAGAGAATCGTGACACCCCTAAAAGCATATTAAACACCACGTAGACATATAAACAACATTATAAGCTTGATTTTCACCACTGTGGGACTTTAATTTCACTCATTGTGTCCACTTGCTGGCACTTCAGGCCTTTTTGAATTAATTTTTGTGTGATTTCTGAGACTGATTCTTCTAACTTGTTCTGTTGATTGATCGCAGCGGCCTGTAGAGGTGAAAGAGGAGAATCCGTCCTGGAGCGTGTTAAAGGATGATTTCATGATGGGCGCATCCATGAAGGACTGGGATAAAGAGAGCGATGAAGAGGACAGACAGGAGCCTTCTGAAGACTACAGCAGTGAATCGGACTGATCCATGTGTGTGTCGTGTAGTCCATGCACACAAGTCTATTTCCAGACGCTGCGCACAGAGAGAGAAGACTCGACATTACCCAGAGTTCTCAGAGGTGGATTAATGATACTGGAGTAGGGACAGACACTCATCTGTGACGTTGCCCTGATCTCCTAGTAAAGATGGGTCTTTTTGTGAGTGCATTGATGAGTGCTGCAGGTTTAGCCCAACTTCAGCACTCTATTTCTGTATATAGTCATTTGTATCGGTGTTCTTTTTGCTAATAAATCATTTCTGTCATAATTTCTGTTGTTTTTTTATATTGGTGCAGTATATCATGTTGCAGATAAAGTGAGAATATGGAGAATCGTGGCTGTTAGTTTCAAAATATTAGACCAATCCAAATATTGCGAATTTAAGAAAAAAAAATATGCAGGTATAATGTCATGTTTTTTTGCCTTGTTTTGGTAATAATGTGTAAGATACTGGCTGCGTTCTTAAGTAAAATGTTCATGCTTACGACAGGCAAGAATTCTCTTGCACATAACATTGTTCAGCACAACTATTTTTATCCTTGCTGCTAGCGAACATGGGATTTTCTTTAACGCTCTGTGGTTTTGTTCTTGGTTTGAGGATGAGATGTCATGCAACTTGTCCATTATTTGCCCAGCTTCTATCATTTGATGAATTTGTGCATCAACTATATAGTATACATAGTACTGTATAGTTTAATTTGATGTTAAGCCCTTAACAACAGAAACCATGGGTGCTTTTCATTTCTTATTTGTGCATCCTCATTTCCTTTCCAAGCTTTCTCCCGTCTCGTCTCCACACCCCGTACGGTGCGAGAAAAGAAAAGGAGGAATCGAGGGAAATCTTATTTGTATATTGTAATCTTCTTGATCATGTGAGCGTCACTTAAAGGAGAACTCCGGCGCAAAATGAAATTTGGTCTAATTACACTTTGTTACCTAGTCAACTGTTATCTGAGATTTGTTTTCATGATTATCGAATGTAAATAGTTTAATCTCTAAAAACAGTTTAGCCTATAACACTAGTATAACGCTAGTATATGGGGCAAAGAGTAATGACAAATAAAAATCGCTAGTTAATACCACTAACAAGGCTCAAAATAGCCCAACACTAACACGGCAGCATAATCAGGGTCCCTACATACAAACCGAAGCATTGAGAACGTTGTAAGTGTACAAACAGTTTAATAAGAAGATATTTTATACATACAGTCAGCTTCGCGAAAACAGACAGGAGCCATCTTTGGAAAACAGTCTCGAGCAATCGAACCACGAACGCCGAGCCAAGTGCGCTGTTGAGATGTGAACGAGCCAGTTGTTGTGATAAGGTGGCTCGGCGTTCGTGGTTCGATTGCTCGAGACTGTTTTCCAAAGATGGCTCCTATCTGTTTTCGCGAAGCTGACTGTATGTATAAAATATCTTCTTATTAAACTGTTTGTACACTTACAACGTTCTCAATGCTTCGGTTTGTATGTAGGGACCCTGATTATGCTACCGTGTTAGTGTTGGGCTATTTTGAGCCTTGTTAGTGGTATTAACTAGCGATTTTTATTTGTCATTACTCTATGCCCTATATACTAGCGTTATACTAGTGTTATAGGCTAAACTGGTTTTAGAGATAAAAGTATTTACATTCGATAATCATGAAAACAAATCTCAGATAACAGTTGACTAGGTAACAATGTGTAATAAGACCAAATTTCATTTTGCGCCGGAGTTCTCCTTTAAAGGCGTCGTCAGCTGCGCTTAAGGGACCTGTAGAAGTTTGGTTATTTAAGAAATTCATAATAAAGCAAGATGCCCTTTTGAAATATGTGAGATGTATTTATTTAAACTGAGGTAAAAAAGTTAAAATTTTGAAGTTGAAATTAATGTGACAGATGTGAAGGGAGAGGAGAATTTATACATGCATCAGGCGTCGTCATCATTTTTGACAGAGGTCTGCATTGGATAGACCTGTGTATCTTCACTCAGCTCATTTGGAAGCTTCCTCACTGCAGTGCAATTAGAGAATCGAGATATCCTTCAAGATTGGTAATTTATCGGTTTCTTGGTCACAGGCTGGAGGAGGGAGGAGCAAGTAAACAAGGAAGCATCCATTTGAGAAATGAAAAGCACCGTATGTTGTTGAGCAAAGTTAAGTTCATAGACCGTTAAACTTTCCAACTTTACCCAACACACCTGACTGGTAGGGTGCTTCTCATTTCTTATTTGTGCATCCTCGTTTCATTCCCTCGCTTCTAAACCTCCCTCGCTCCTCGTGTCTGAACTCATCTTAGGATGCGACGTGTATCCTCACTCATGACTCCTCAGGAAGCTCCTCGCTCCTCATTCCTGATCTCCTCGCGGTGCAGTTAGAGAATTGAGATGTCCTTCAAGTTCGATCAGTTTCCTGATCACGAGCTGGAGGAGGGAGGAAACTGGGAAGCATCAATGTGAGTATTGAGAAGCACCATAGTTTCTAGTAAAGGTCCAGAAGACCTTGAGTAATTTGATTTAGTTTGTTTAATAAGAGTTGGAGCTAAGCTCTGCAGGACAGTGGACCTCCAGGAGCAGAAGAATCCTGATTTAGGTACTTTTAATCTGATTGTTACATTAGGTGTGAAATATGTAGTTCATCACACATCTCACTAAGTCTCGAAATGCTTCTTGGATCACTGTGACGTTTAATTCTGCCTATGGAGGGCCAACGTTCTGCACATTCATCTCCAACTTTCTCCAACACACCAGCCTACAAGCTTCTAGTAATCCTGAAGATCTTGATAAGCTGGTTCAAGAGTTTGATTAGGTTTGGAGCTGGATAGTGGTCCTTCGGATGTAAGGTGGACACCATAGTGATGCTTTAGTTGACCACAGGGAGGCGCTGCTGTCAAACTAGTTCAGTGCTCGTCCGCTGGTTTGACTCTCTGACCTCTATGAGAAGCCGGTTCTGTACATGCAATCTGAACTCCTACGGAATTCAAACTTTCCATAATGATATGGGCCATATGGTGTATTCTGTTCTCCTCAGCTCATTAGGGTTGTAGGTTGTAATAGAACAGGCCCGTTTAGCAGAAGTGCACTGTTGGCCTCTCTGATTGGAGGATTGCCAGGAGTTGACCTCTTGCCGGAACGACAGTTGTGCTGATTCTAGACTTTCTTTTCTTTATCTCTCTCAGTCCAGCTATGTGTACACACCCAGTTGAGATATATTTACCCAGTGTCTGAAAGGGTACGCTAGAGGGTACAGCACTTCATTTTGGCCAACGTAAAAGGCCCATTTGTCACGACAACACTGTGACCTGCCACTCAGGAATGCCCGCCCTCTCCAGGGCATGTTGACAGAGCGCCCTAGAAAGGGTCAAGCTCCTCTATCGCTCCCTTACTCATCTTTTCATAGACACCAATTGCCTGTATCACAAAATCTCTTCCTCATTTCATCAGCTTGCTTGAGTCAAAGCAAGTGATTGTGAGAACTATCGGTGGACCATGCAGAAGGTTTTTTTGTGCAATTTTCTACACTTAATATGATTTGGCTTATTCCTTAACATCCTTAACCTTTTTCTCCCTCACATCTGTCTTTGTTGGTACTGATTTAGTGATAACATCTGGTTTACAGCAGTTGGTAGGGCTGTCGGTGGGGTTCTGAAGGCCTGTCATTCCTGATAGATTACTGGAGTGTGGGCCGGGTACAAAAGGCTTTGGCAAATGATGATTTTTTTTAAGCATAAGCTCAAGGGATGGAGAGTAAATCAAGCAGGTGCTTTGAGGGAGCCTGCCGTTACTTGTTCCACACAGAGAATCTGCCTCGACCCTGCGATCCAACCTCCCAAAATGGGTTATCCGTTAGATTTGTATGCACTGATGCAACAGCTGGGCCTGCTTTCTCGTTCCTTATCAGTTGCCTGTGTCATAACAGTAGTAATAACATAAGCTATTTTTTGCAACATTTTTTTTTGGACTATACATAATGAAGCAAGATAACAGTTCAGATTAGATGGGTGGTTTTATACTAAGACTTCTCTGTCTCATTTCATTGAATTTATAAAGGCTATAAATATAAACTGCACCACACTGCAGAATAATAAAGTCAATATTTTATGCCTGAAACCTTAATGCTGTTTGCCTGATGATAGATATCCTACACAAAGACAGTGAATTATTATTGATGATATTTTTTGAACACACAATTAAAATTAACCCTGTTACCATGATTTTGTACTGTAAACAAATGATAAGTGGGTGTTTCTGAGAAGCAGAATCTTGAACACACACGACTAAATCTAAAACTAGGCTAACTTTCTGAAGGCAGAATTATCTAAACTACTTTTAAAAAATTATTTAGCTTGCAGTGCATCATTAATTAATTTGATCAATGCTAATTGATGTTGCAATGTAAATAATGAATGATTAATTACATTACACAATATTTAAAATCTTACAAAAATCACAGTTTAATCACAAACTTTCAAATGACCCAGTTAGTTTTTAAATGTTTTTTTGTCTATTATTTCCACTTTATCCCCAATGTCAATCATCTGAAAGACTCAAAGGAAACACTAAAGGTTTTAATTACCTATATCACATGTAACACTTTAATAAAGTAAAACATATTCACAGTATGTTTTGTTGATGTGCCACCTGGGACTTATGGTTACATGAGCGTTTTTGCGCAGCTGAAATAGCATGTGCCACTTTGGCTTCTCGAAATCTTTTTCATGCTATATTTTGTGGGTTACTTTGACTTTCTATTGGAGAGGTTCAAATTAGGGAGGCCATGCCCCCCCCCCCCCCCCCCCCCCCCCCCCCCCAGTCTGGTTATGCCAGAGCTAAAGTAGCCTACCCAGTCCGTGGGCGTTAGGACCTGGCCGCAGTGCTGAAGCGAAACGACACGCTGAGATATTTACACTGAAGTGCTCTGTAAACCCGCGCGCTGACGAATCTCCCGGTCTCACCGTGATGACCACAACCACGTGGTGAACTCAGTCCTATATAAATCTCTCTCTCCAGCCGGCTGCCTTCAGATGTGCATGTGTGTGCTGGCACAGGGACCGTTGTTTTCCACCAGAAGGAATGGAGGCGTGCGTAAACTGAAAAGGAAATCGCTTTTACCTGCTATTACAGTAATTTCCACCATCAGTCCGTACTCTTTTCTGTTCCTTGACTTTAGGACGCGTGAGACGGGTACAGCTTTATTTTCTTCAGCATCTGCCGGTGCCAAACGCGCAAACCTGTGCGTCAGAGGAGAGGCGATGCGACTTGCGGAGTGAACAGAGGATTTTCCTGGACCTCCACATCTTCTCATAGAGTGAGGGTGAGTGGGAGGCGTGATTACGCGGCCGTTTGGAGAGAGTTCGCGGCGCTCTGATGCGGTGGAAGTGCGCGCAAAAAGCCCGCAGGCGACGCGTCTGTCATCAACAACTGCATCAACGGAGCTCTGAGAAGCAGAAACTTTTGATGGCCGAATCAATAACTGTTTTAGTGCCCCGTGCTTTTGTGCACTTACTATGAAGTGATTTGGAATGAAGATCTTAGTTTCTCTCCAGAAATATAACGGATCTGACAGACCATTTCATGTTGCCACCTCGGATTGATTTGCAGGTACAATAAAAAGGAGAGAGAGAGAGAGAGAGAGACGTTTGCCATTGATAATAGTGCGCAAAGTTTGAAGTTGGCAATATATATTTTATTGAAATGATTGGGCTTCTGCGTGACTGAATTCATTAATTACAATTTTCAGACTCGCTTCTGGTACAAAAACAAAAGCACAAAATGTACGTCTTGAGTCTCCTTCTGACCTTGGATTTAGCCACAGTGGCCGTCAGTTTATCCACGTGCAGCACTCTGGACATGGACCAGTTCAAAAAGAAGAGGATCGAGGCCATCCGCGGTCAGATCCTCAGTAAACTCAAGCTGAGCAATCCTCCTGAGATCTACCCCGAGCCCGAGGAGGTGTCCCGGGACATCATCGCCATCTATAACAGCACACGGGACCTGCTTCAGGAGAAAGCCAACGAGCGCGCGGCCACCTGCGAGAGACAGCGCAGCGAGGAGGAGTATTACGCCAAAGAAGTGCACAAGATAGATATGCAGCCCTTCTACCCTGCCGAGAGTGAGTGTTTCAAACCTGTTTCTGGGGTGGGGTTGGGAACGTGTAACTGAAAGCTTGAAAGTTCAAACCTCGTCATCACTGTGCATTGGGAGTGTAAGTCCAGTATAGTGTAAATAGGATCTTATGGGCCCCAGTGCAAAAACACTTGATGGGCTCCCTGCCACCCCCACCCTCCCTCAGCCCAAATGAAAGAATGCAAATAGGAATACATGTAAACAGTTTTATTCAATCAATGTTTGCAATATGCAGCACCTTTTTAACTTTTTAATCAAAGTACCAACAATGCACAGGATAATTTAGTGTCTTAGTGGTGTTTTATTGAGTTTTAGCATCATTTCGCTTTGAAAAAAAAAGGCATGAATGTAATATGTGTGAGAGCTCACCAAATTGAAAATTGGCATACTCAGTTACCACAATCTACCCATTTTGGCCGGTTGTTTCGGGTGTCCCGGCACCTGGTTTATGGTTTATTTTCTTCTTTATGAGATTTGTATTTTAAAATGTCCTACAAAATTGAAAGGAAAAAAATGCTGCTTGATGGTTATAGCCTGGAGTACTCCATTATTGTTGACTAACGTGAACCTCATTTAAAGTGGGATTATTGTACTTTGCTAACTATTGCCAGATTCTTGACTACATTCTAATTAACCAGTTTGTGATTTAGTCATTAGAGGTTGAGTCCCACTGGAATAACCAGGCTCCTTTTTCAAGCACACAGTGGCAATGCGTCACCCCTTGGAGGGGTTTAAATCCACAGGCTTTCAGTTGCAGCGCAGATTTAACCACTGAGCCACAGTCACCACATCACAGGCTATAGTGTGGTCTCCCCTGATCAATATTTGTGCAGCTGTCTGCAGTGAGGAACGTCAACCCTCCTGCACCATCTTTACATATTATGCAAATTAGCTGGGCTGAGCAATCATTTGAAAGGATATTTCATGTTCTCTTTTAGCAACCAGAATTGTTATCCCCCCCCCCCCCCCCCACACACACACGTTTGAATAATGCTTCTCAGCAAACCGAAATACTTCCCCAATGTCTTGAAAGTCAGTCCTATTTAACCAAATCAATGCTTTTAAATGTCCTTATTGTACCATTAATTATGCAATCGTTTTGAGTTCCCGGATCAAATGTGAGTATACAGCATAAAAAGCCAAATAAATGAGGAGATATTTTATGCCCCGAGGTATATTTTGGATTAAATGTTATTCTTGGCTCTGCCGGCTGTATAAATACTCCAAATATGAATAGAGATGGCCCAGTGCCAGCCCCAGTCAGTTTACGGGATATAAATAATCCCGTGTCAACAATCAGAGAAACGACGCTGATTATTTTAGAATTGAACTTTGGCAATCTGCGCTTTGAGATTGTGGGTTAGATCACAATGGCTCTGCTCCAAAACCTGAGCTGCCCATTTGAAGGCATCATAGGCACGCTCCGTTGGATAAAGTATAATATGCATCACTTTTTGTAATCGAATTCAATGGTTTGAGCTGTGTTTTTTTTTTTAATACACCAAATGGATCAAATCCGCTTTGTTCATTCTTGAAGTGAACTCTTGCCTGTATGGTGATTAGATTCACTGTTTTGGACGTCTGCCTTGAACTTGAGCATGCGAGTACAGAATGGCTCGTCTGGTTTGTGATGTGAGTTGTCTGCGACAGGTTTAAAGCAGTATCATATGTGTCCCTACTGGGTATTGAAATCCCAGAATGCATTGTGACGAGCTCAACCGAAGCGAAACAAATGTTGATTAGGGTATAACGGGGCTAACCTTAAGGGAATCGTACTTTCCAATTTCAATTTAAATTCTCATTCTTTTTAAGAATGCATAAAATAATATATTTTTAAAAAGTAGAGATTCTGAAAGCTTTGCAGTAGTAACGATACATATATTTTATTATATGATATGATTAATATTATTTTTAATATGATAGTTTCATTACAAAGATGGTGTTTATCTCTAAGCTGGACACCCAAAGTAATAAATTATATTTAACTTCTGAATCTAACCATATCATGATAACAAATGCAAAAGTCCGACAGCTATATATTATCATGTTGAATATTGTGAACTTTTTTCCCAACAGCAAGGGCACCTTTCACCCCAAATACAAAACTTTACATAGTCTTCAGTTATTGTTGATTTAATTACCTGAACAAAACTGAAAATCATTAACAAGACCTTTGTCTCAAAAATATATGTTCCATAATTGTATCATTCATTTAAATTCAACAACATTTTAAGGTTTCACTTTATTTTGATGGTCTCTTTAACACATTATGTTGACTATAGCTCTCACTACAGCATTAATAGACAGGTAGGCTTAGAATAAGTTGACATGTAGTTGCAAAGTTACTTATTGTTAACAGAATGCTCAAAAGGGACCATCAAAACATTGTTAACCATTTTAAATATTAAATCAAATTAGCGCAGAAAGATTGCATCAAGAATCAGCCAAATTTTCATGTGAATCGTGAAACAACGATGTTTAGAAAAGTGCTGCGGTGAGTTTTGTGCTATCTAGTGATTTTAGTGTAAAATAAAATCAATTGCGCCTTTTACCACAGTGTGAATTTAGCCCCATTGTACCCTATAAAAAAGTATGTAAAAAGTATGGATGAAAAAATAGTTCAATATTTGTGTGCTATGTATTTTATTTAAAGTTTACTGGTGTTAGCTTAGCAACACGCTAACATCAAACTTTACAGAAACCAATTGTGAGTCAAGCATCCAGTGCACTTCCTGTGAGGAGTGCTATTTGTAGTCACTGATTATGTAGAGCGTTCCAAAATGGTCAGTTGTGAGATTCCATTTCAGATCCGAAGGCTCAGAAGGTTTAGAAGGCAGCTGCCTATGAAGATAGTGCAGATGCTGGAGCACAGCCAACGTGTGGCAAAGAAACAAAGAGCAAATAGAAAAGAACGAAGAATATGTAGGACATAGTTAACTTTTTCCTGGACTTGGAAAGAAGTGTTCTGTGTCAGAATAATGTGCTGGCTAATAAACACATACAGGCTATCTGCCTTATTTGGTTGGGCGCCAGGAAGCGTTCGCAGGGCACAACGGCACTGGAAGCCACACAAATATGTGAGAGAGAAAGCGAGAGATATAGAGTGGGGCTCATGCGGAGACAGAGCGCTGGCAGAGCCCACAGCACTATTTAAACTCGAGAGCAGTGTGCGTATGCCACATGCTCCATGGAAAATTCCAGCCTGAGACCCACTGTTGCTGGGGTGTGGAGCTGCAGTCACTGGAGAGGTTCTCCCCTCTCCCCAACTCCAGACAATCTCATGTGCTCTTACAAATACAGCAAACTCTCTACTGATCAAGAGTTGCCTGGATGGTTCTGCAGAGTTTAAAGGGGGACTATTATGCTTTTTTATTATTATTTCAACTTACTTCCTAATGTTGCTGTTTGAGCATGAGAAATGTCTGCAAAGTTCCAGCACAAAGTCCCTCCAAAGACAATTATTCTGAATATCAGTGTCAGTGTTTCTGAACTCCTGAAAAGCCTCCATTGTAGTCTTGAGTTTCTTCCGGGAACAAACACGTCACAATATTCCTCATTTACATAATTAATATGCAAATAAAGGGGCGGGGCCTGGTTGAGTGAGTTAGTATTGTGTTATACTGACGGTTATGGAAAGGGGCGGGGCATTTCCCAAACACACTCGCAGTGCCCGACCAATCACAACCACTGATCCAGCTGACCAATCAGAGCACAGTGTGCTTTTCAGAAGGAGGAGCTTCATAGAGACAGGAAATAAACAGAGCGTTACTGACAGACTGGGAAGAGAGGAGCATTTGTTTTTTGAACATTCAAGCATGGCAACCAGTTCTTATAGAGAACAAAAACAAAATCAAGGCTTTGTAAAAGGGCATGATATGGCCTCTTTAAAAAGTTATTGTGGTGCATTATGGTTTCTTCAGAACAACATACTGGTATGAGGGTTCTTTAAAGCACCAAAATAAAATGCTTCACTTTTCAATATAAAGGTTATTTATTTGCATCGATGAAGAACCTGGAACATCCACAGAACATTTCCATTCTACTTAGGGTTCTTCTAAGTTGAAAAATGTTCTTTAGATTTTTAAATGGTCATTAAACCGAGACAACAATGTTTCTTTTAAGAACTGTTCACTGAAAGGTTATTTGGAGAACCAAAAATGGATATTCTATGGAATTTGATACATACTGTATGTAGCCCCGCCCCTTTTCAGCGCTGAGCTCGTTGTCTTTTGACTTCCGGTCTGTATTTTCACAGCGATCTTTCATAGATGAATGAACGGCTCGTTCAAAAAAGTTCCCGGTCGACATTTGTTAAGACATCTGCTTTACAATGCTTATGATAATCATTACAATGCTCATGATAACTTTCGTTAACTCTACAGTAAGTAAATTGACTTCACCAGCTAATTACTCATGGACAGCGATGCCATAGAGATATACAGAGCGACCACAGAAACGGAAGTTCAAAGATAATATTCTAAAGATGGCGGCGCCCTCGTTTCTCTCGTGCATAAGGTCTATAGGGTTAATTATTTTTTAATGGTTAAAATATTTTAATATTTTTTAAATAAAACAATTTTGCTCACTAAGGCTGCATTGATTTAATCAAATAAGCAAAACTAATTTTAGATATTATTAAATATTATTGCAATTTAAAATAATTGTTTTCTATGTGAATATATAGTAAAATGTAATTGATTCCTTTGATAGAAACATTTCTGATTATTATCAATGTTGAAAACTGCTGTGCTGCTTTATATAATTTTAGCATTATTTTATAAATAGAAAGTTCAAAAGAACAGCATTTATTTGAAATTGGATTTTTAGTAACAATGTAAAAGTCTTTAACTGTAACTTGTGATCAATTTAATGCATTCTTGCTGAATAAAAGTATTATTATTATTAACATTATTTCTAAATCGGTTTGACCTTAAACTGTTGAACAGTAATGCATGTTCTTGCATTGATAGAGTTATTTTGGGTGTAAAAAAGTTCTCCAATGAAACCAGGCTCTAAAACCCGTTTTGGTTCTAATTGGAATCATTATTTTTAACAGTATTTTTATTCACCAAATTGCATCAATTTCTAGTTTACAGCTTTATTATTAGCAATAACATTGCTCATACATCATTCACAAAGTGAAGTTTCCAACAGTAAACACACACACACACACACACACACACACACACACACACACACAACACCCGTTATTTTTCTGCCCCGTTATTTAAGAAACAAACCAACTCGTTCAAATATCGTCCGTCCTGCAGGAACGTCCATTAAATCTAATGTCCCATACAGCTCATCAGGTCCGCATGTTTTCACTGTGGTATTAAATGTCCATGCATGCATAAATGCTAACATACCGTGGCCCCACCGGTCTGCTTTTAAACGCAGGTCTCTTGGAGCCCAGTACAGAGCTCCCTTGTGACTGTACACGCAGGAACACAAGGCCGTCTCTGTGCACCGGGACCAGGCTCTAGGAAATGGTTTATGTTGCAGCCGTTTTATGACTTTGTGTGGTTTATGCTGTTCAAGAGTATATGACTTAGTATATATTATGTGCTTTGAGTGCTTGCTGAAGTATGCTCTCTGTTTGCGCTGGATATCAGCACCATATTTTTTTGCCAATAACACACCTAACCTGTTAAAAAAATGACAGTGAGTCATTGAGCAAAAACAGCTGGACGTGGCTGTTAAACTTCTTAGCGTTATCTCCTCCGAGCAACTAAAATAACACTCGTGATTACACTGTTAAACCAACTTTCATGCAATTAATAACTAGCCAAACAAAAGCAATATCTTAGCATTAACCCAGCTAACAGGCTCAGAAAGTTATTGCAATGTTCTCTCAGAGTTATGAACAATCGTTCTTCCAGTAACGTTACCAGAACATTCTTTCAAAGTTAACTGCTATTTCTCAAAACATTTGCACAAAAACATACATCAATCATGGACCCATGGATTTCCATGTTTGCAAAATGATCAAATAGAATATTACCTAAACATTCGCACAACCAAGAAAAAAAGTGTTTAAAACATTTAAAATGCTGGACATTTTAAATGTTCAAAAATATAGTTTAAGGACTTTAATGGGAACTTTGGCATGTTTTGCAAATTAGCATATTAGAACATATTTTTGTTAGCTTGGAATATCATTCATGCCCCCCATTATTTGCAATATAGCTTAAATCTACATTTTCATAAAAGGAATTAGCTAAATTGAGCTCTGCAGTTTTAGATTGACTCGATCATTGCTTTAGTTTGTATCATTATTTGGCATCGTAGAAAATGACATTTTTAACTCTATTTTAATAATTTTTCAGCACAGTAACCGTAGATAAAACGTTCCAGTTTTCATATAGACAGCTTCATATGATTTATTATATACCATTAATCATTACAGGAGTTTGTACAATATTTGATTTGTGTTTATTTAATCACTTTCCAGACAAAAATCCAGCCTTACAGGAGTGAATTTACTGAGCTGTAGCAAGATACCTGTAACAGTGTAGTTCACAGAGCAAATATACGTTGTCTCCCGTACATTACACATATTAACACACACCTACATGTTCGTCAAAATGAAGAATGGCTGCAGTCAGTGCCAGACGGCTCACAATTTTTCACAAAATCACTGAGAATGCCAAAGGATCCAGATCATACTCATTCTCACTAATATATCATTAACAAGCACTTTGCTCAACATATCAGTCGTTCTTGTACAACCAAATGAAGGAATGTTTGTGAAAATGTATGAATCAAGTTTTCATTACTTCATCAGAACGTACATTAATTAGTGATTTGTTGAGAGTTGTATAATGCACTAATGTACTTTGATGAAGTTATTATGAAGTGTTACCCAAACCTCTGTGACAGTGAGGTTTTGTCTCCAAGCAAACATTCAGTCATGCAAAGATTCGCAAACACCCTAAATTTAAACCCGCATTGAAACAGTATTGCTTTTGTTGCTATTTCTGCTCGTCTGAGGTCAGCCGTTCTGTTAGTTTAAGAGCAAAATAATTAGTGCCTTTTAACACAGTTGTAGACAGAAGTTCCTCTTTTATCTCTGAGAAAATGACAGGGTGTACGAACTAATTTGTTACACATGGCAAACGGAGCTGAGCTAATTTTACCCAAATAATAAAATAGTCCAGAGAATATCTGCCCTGCTGTATAAACACGCTCACAAGTTGATACTAATGAATCATAGATAGATAAGAAATGAAATAGTTGCTAAATGATCTGAAGATCTTATCATTTGAAACCTAACACACTTACTTTAGAAAAGTCTGCTTGTGCCATCACCTTTTTGATCAATCGGAGTGACATTGAATTATTTTCTTTGTGCAAATACAGGGTCCTCTGTGCGTATGCAGTTCTGCTTGTTTAGAAAGTGGAAGTTGTTCTCGAGTGTGTTTGGAGTGCATGGGTGTAAGGAGTGTGTCAGCATTTGTGTATGTTCCAGAAGAGGCCGGTGCGTGTGCATGACGGATTATGTTTAGTGACTCTGAGAGATCTCCCAGCGCCTCTCCCTCTGTAAATAAACACAGCCGTGCGGACAGGCCATCCCAAAAACAACCCAACACACCAGAGCGAGTGGGCGAAGGGCAGACACTGTCACAGACACTCACATTAGCTCTTCTGGGCCTTTTTTGAGGGATATTGATGGATGCAAAAGGAGCAACCTGCAGGGAGAAAACGTGCATGACATCATACAGGCAGCCAATCAGAGCATGGGTTACCCTTTATTTCGATGGTCCACTGTAGAGGGTTGACTAACTATAAGAAACCTTGCAACTGCACGTCAATTTATTCTATTAACCCGAACCGTAACCTAACAGTCTATTAATACTGCATGGCTGTTTCAATCCCGTCGATTTGAGTGATGTTGATGGATACAAAAGGAGTTCGATCTCAATCAGAGCATGGGTAACACTTTATTTCGATGGTCCACTTCAGACGTTTGACTAACTATAAGTAACTTTGCAACTACATGTCAATTAACACTCATTAGAGTATTATAAGACTCCCTGTCCACACGGAGACGCGTTTAGCTGTATATGTACAAATTTTGTATCGTATTGGCGTTTCGTCCGGATCTGGCGTTTTGGGACACTGAAACCACTATTTTTTGAAACCGGGTCCCAGAGTGGATAAATCTGAAATCGACACCCTTGCGTTTTCGTGTGTACGGCCAATCCGTACATTGTGTGAAACGATGATGTCATCACATCACGTGTCAGCATTAGTCACACACCGCTACGTCACACGTAACATCAACAACAATGGCGGACTATATGCTTGTGTTCGTGCTGCTGAAGCTACTGAGCCTATTAGCTTTACTAAAGCAAAATCTTCTGCTCCTATGCTACTACGGTGAGCAATCTTCGTCTTCAGCTCACTGTCGTGTTGGGTTCGTATAGAGCGCCTGGGTTATGCGCATGCTCCAAATCTTCTTCTCCTTGTTTAGTGTATCTCTGTGGCAGAATTACAGCGCCACACACTGGTCTGGCATGTATACCACATAGGTTTCAGTCGGTTTCAGTGGTTTCATATGAACGCATATATTTCTTGAAACGACTCTGTGTTTACGAAAAAAAAAATTGAGCGAGAAAAAAAAAAGATTGGATAGGGAAAGCTCTGGCTTCGTGTGGATGTGGCCTTAATATCAGCTTACTCTTTATTTTGATGCTCCCCAACAGACACTATACTGACTATAAGTAACTTTGCAACATGGGAACTTATTCTACTGACCCGAACCCTGACAGTCTATTAATACTCTAATGAGAGTTAGTTGACATGTAGTAGCTTTGATTCCATTCCCTCAAATGTATATTGCACACAAAACTGGAAAGTATTTTATTCTACTGGCAAGCTCTAATCTGTCTAATCGTGGAGTTTAGGCAACTTCCAAGAGTAGCATGTTTTCAATCACAGTGCCTGGAAACAGTTGCTTGCCGGGTAACAGGTTGATACAATGAGTTTAGTCTTAGTAGCAAGTAAAGTAGATATTTACAGAAGATGTGCGTATTCCGCTTTGCTTTCAGAGGTGTCAAGGAAATAATTGGCTGGTTTCACAGACAATGTTTAAGTTAGACCCAGACTAAAATGCATGTTTGAGCTGTGTTAACTGAAAGCAATTTGTACAGCCATTGTTTTGTCTCAAGATGCAACCAGTGATGTTTATTTTTTTCTAATTTAAATGTCCTAACTGAACTAAGGCCTAGTCCTGGCTTAATCTAAGCCCTGTCTGTGAAGCCTGGCCATTGGTTCTTATCTTTTGGACTGGCAGAAAATGTTTTCTGACCTATTATTTTAAGTTGAATGTATTTGAAGCCTCTAATGCTCACTAATGAAAATTTAAAAATGTAAAATTTAAAAGAACTGTTTTCTATTTTAATGTCACATGATCCTTCAGAACTCATTCTAATATGTTGATTTGCTGCTCAAGAAACATTTCTGATTATTATCTATGTTGAAAACAGTTGTGCTGCGTCATGTTGGTGTTGAAATTGTGATTTTTCAGGATTCTTTGATTAATAGAAAGTTCAAAAGTTCAACATTTGTTTGAAAGTGAAATATTTTATAACATTATAAATGTCTACTGTTGCTATTGATCAATTTAATGCATCCTTACTGACCCCATACTCTAACATATTAAACAGAACATAAATGCACCTCTAAATGGAAGCAAAAAAAAACCAACATGTTTTACATGTCAGTCAGTCTTTTCTTGTCTAAATGGGCGGTTCTTTACCAGAATGAGCTGCGATGTGGACCAGACTTTTTTATAGCAATTTAGTCAGTGGTCTGGCTGAGTGAGATTATCCACCAGCTATTTATTTATGAACGTCTACTTTTGCACATTTCTTTGGGTTCCCCTCAGATGTGAGTGTGAGCTGTTGATATTATGAAAGCTTGAGGAGAAATGAACCAAGTTGGATCAGAGCATTATGAGTAGACTGAGTGCAGATTTACCATCTGTGTGTGTTATACAGAACATCCTGATCACAAAACCCTCGGTTTCCTCATAGCCTCCTTGAGAGATTTGAGTTTGGTCCACTAAACATCTCTCGGTGAGATTCTCGAGTGGGGTTATTGTCGAAAAAGGGGGACTTAGTACTTACGCAAGACCTGGACCCTCTTCTGCTTCTACTAGGGAGTTAGCGACAGCCAAACTGCATTGCGTAACAGGGAAAGAGTGAAAGGGGGTGAGACAGAAAGAGTCTGAGTAAAGGATGAGAGAGAGAGAGAAAGAGAGATTGTGAAAGAATAACAACTGCTCTTCCAACGCTTTTATACTGTTTACAGGCAGAGCGCAGGTCTCATGTAATACAATACTCTAACACGAGCTCAGCACAGTGTGGGAATGAAATCTGGGGCCCTTCTACGTGTCCAGGGCCTCGAAAGAAGCGAGAAAGGAAGATCGAGATGCTGTGGGAGGTTAGAAAGTAGAGGACGGACAGATGTTACGTTTCCATGCATACTGAGCTTCCAAAGAAAGAAAAATCCATTTTTTGCACACTATATTGTATACCACACAATATTCTACACGTAATATTCTATACCACGTAATCATATTTGAAATTTTAACATGCAGAAATGTGGAGCGGGTCAATGAGATTTAGTGGTGGTCCATGGCTGGTAACAAAAATTCTGATTTACTTGTACACTATCAGTAATATTTCAAGATGAACACTTACTGGACTGAAGCACCTTATGTTTACTTGATTATCCATACATCATTTTTAGAAAAATCATGAGTATCAAATATAATCATCAGGATTTTGAGGTCCAAGGTTTATTTGTTCATCTCTCAGTCTCAGTCATCAATGCCCCCACATTAAAAACTACAGAGTTTTGATGATAAAACTAACCACCTTTCTAAGACGTATTATTTGGAAATGTAGAGCAACAAGTGGTACTTATAAGCATATTGTGTCAGTAGTCTGTTATACTGTTATAACTATGAAAATCTCATTTACTTACATTACAAGATATCAGAATTTCATTGCACCCCCCATATTCATTGCAGCTCCATATTCTCATTATATCATACTATATGAGCCATAAAAGCCTGATATATCAAATGTGATCGTCAACCAAAAACACAGATTTAAAAAAAAAAAAATTATAAAATAATTTATAAAATAAATATTCCATTTCAAATGTCAGGCTTTAGGGTTATGGACTTGAACTCTAGTGTTAAATGTCATCCAGAGCCATTTGTGCTACAGATATGATTCCTCCAATAATGCAGCTTGTTGAGGAGAGGTGTGTTATACATACAGGCATCCAAGTCTTTTACAGACACTTGAGAATAGACTCTTGACTTTGACTGTTTTGGTCAGTAGTCTAAGCAATCACTCATAACACTCTAGCAACCATTGAGAAAACCTTGTACTACGTGGCTGTTGAATGCTTGAATCTGATTGGTTGACGAACAATCTAAGGTGTGCAATTATTTTCAGGGAAACTCACGGCTAAAGTAGTTATAGGCAGGTCTTGAACGCAATACAGTTCTACATCACTTCTCCAAATGATTTCAGTTATTTCAAAGGTCCTTACAGGGCTACAACAGCAAAATAACCAAAACGCACAGCGACACTGAACAAGCAAATACATATAATAAACAATAGGATAAAAATGTCAAATTATTTCCATGTTTTTGCCATGAAATTACGTTTTATTATGTACAGAAAGCACATACTCTTTCTCCCGCTTAAAAGCACATACAGTACGGACACACACTCGCACAGAAACGTGTTGTCAGTGCTGCTCTGACGATTTTATCGGTAAAATAGTAGAACAACTTTGACAACAATGACATTTCTCACTAGCGAGGTAATAACGGCCCTGTTCTTGAAACAGATTAACTTACAGTTTCACTACTAGTATACGCTGCTGAACACTGTTGTGAGATGCACAGACTCAGGTAATTCACACACTCTTTAATCTCTCTCTCTCTCTCTCTCTTCTCTCTCTCTCTCTCTCTCTCTCTCTCTCTCTCTCTCTCCTCTCTCTCTCTCTCTCTCTCTCTCTCTCTCTCTCTCTGTGGATACATAATCAAACGTTGTTAATTATCAATTAGTTATTACTCTTATAACCATTACTCTAAGAGTAACTAATTACTATTATCTATCAATAAAAGTTCCTAATAGCATCTTAAGGGTGCATATTACTTCTCTAAGTGTATTGCCGCAGTTGTACCCCTAAGGGTAAAATCTTTGTACATTTTTCTGACAGTGCAGCACGTATATTAGCAGTCACACACACACACCACACACACACACACACACACACACACACTCCTAGACTTTGTTACAGCAACTTTTGCATGGCAAGAACTAGGCCTAATCACACTTTCTTAAAAAAAAAAAAAAAAGAAAGAAAAAAGATCGCTTTAAACAATTTTTTTTATTGCGGATTCAAATTAAAGTGCCAATATTAATTCTTCCAGCTCGTTGTCTATCATTTTTCTGTGTGTGTGTGTTTTGGACGGTTGCTCAGAAGGAGTCCTGCGGGGACTAAGCAGCCTTCATGGAAGGGCCTTCAAAAGTTTGGGGTATTTTTAGTTCCTAGGGATTATGAACAGAGTTGTTTTCAATTTGCTATTGGCAGGTGAGCATCAGGGCGGAGGGAAGAACTCTTCCATCTCACAGTCCCTCTCTTTATTTCTCTCTCTGTTTTCCCTCTCAGTCACTTTTCTCCCTCCCACTCTTTCCCAGTCTTTCATTTCTTTCCCAGCATTCCCTTGTCTTCCCACTCCCACTCCTCTGCCCTCGCTGCTTAATCTGGCTTCCGTTCGGCCTCTCAAGGCTTCGACTCTCAGTAGCAGTTTTTTGGAAGCTACTTTGGCCGCTTCTACTCAGTGTTCGAGATCGGAAAAACAGTGTTTACTAACAGGTGCAAGTCGAGCGACTCTCCAAATGTCCTGTACACAACAGCAGACAGGACGAAAAAAATGTCTGCATGAACAGGTTACCAAAGTCAATTTCCAAGTTGAGTCATTTTTTATTTGTGGAATGCAGGTAAACTAAATGTCTTGACTTTTCATTGCATTACATTTTTATTTCTAAAAAGCAGCTCCCAATGCTTCCATCCTCTGCAGCCAAAGATCTGGCTTGCTTTTTCTCTCTTTCTCTCCTGCACAAACACTTAACTGGAGTTTTGTCTAGCTTTATGACTGTACATTACCACTATATTGTGGCAGTTTTCATTATATTGTGCCAGCGAATTGCTTATTGCCATATTTATGTCGAAGACGTAACAGACAACCATAGCTGTCATGCAGCATACATTTCATCGAAAATGCATGGTATATGCTTGGGTTATAGTATGCTGTTGGCAGTCTCTGAGTTTGAGCAGAATTTTATGTGGTGCTTTAAACAAAACTGACTCCTGTATTCTGCGGCCTTGGAAACTAAGTTACTCACTATTTAAGTAGCTAAACTACAGTAGTTAGTTTCAAGATAAGCTACTAATACAAAGCAGCATTTAAGATATGTGGGGGAGGTGGGCTATATCAAAGATATTTAAAGGGGTATTTTTTTCTATTATTATTACTATCAGATGACATACCTTTGTTGTTGTTTTTCTCTCCAATCTGAAAATTGGAACAGATCAATTTACACTTTTAAATACCACTTTTAGAAAACTAGAAAAAAAAACATAATTCATACACACTTCCTTTTTGAAGGCTTGGGGTCAGTAAGATGTTTTTCAATGAAGCCTCTTCTGCTCACCAATGTTGCATTATATAAGTAAAAACAATAGTATTTTGATTTTTTTCCCCAATTTAAAACATTATTTATATATTGGTCATGTAGCGTTTTTTCGGAAACGTTTTAGTTTAACATTTATCCAACATTTTTAAATGTTACTGCTGCTTCAGAGAACATTCAAAAGTAAAACCGGTAACACTTTATTTCGATAGTCCACTTTAGACATTCTACTAACTATAAGTAACTTTGCAGCTACATGTCAACTAACTCTCATTAGAGTATTAATAGACTGTCTGTTTAATATCTGCTAACACTTTATTTTGTTGGTCCCCCAACAGATATTCTACTGACTATAAGTAACTTGGCAACTACAAGTCAACGTATTCTCCTAACCTAAACCCTAACTTAGTTAACTAGAGTTAGTTGACATGTAGCTGAGAAGTTATAGTCATTAGAATGTATAAAGTGACTATCGAAATAAAGTGTAACCGTAAAATCTGTATAATGTTTGAACAATAGAATGTTCCCTTAAATTTCACATGTAACCAACACTCTTAAAAAAGGCTGAGTTAAAAACAACCCGGTAGGAAACCCAGTGCTGGGTAAATATTGGACAGAACACATGCTGGGTTGAAGTAACCCAACCAATATCAGCTCATACTGACTAAAAGCTGAGTTAATTTGACCTCATAAATGTTTGTTTTTTTCTTGCAGTTTGCTTGTATTCAATTTATACAAATTATATAGCAGAGCAAAACAACGGTAAATGTAATTGAAAAAAATTAAACTATGTTCTTGTCTGTACAGTAGGCTAATTGGATACACAAGGAATGCAAACTTTAAAGTTGTTCAGTAAAATCACCTATGGAAGTTTTCTCTCAGAACAGGAGACGAAATCATCCGGTTTTATACCAGTGAGTTATTACCCTAGCAGGCTGGGTAGTTTGTGAGGTGTGTAATTTCCACTATGCGTTACAGAAAACTACCTAACACCATGCAAATAACCCAACAAATTGACCCAACAGCAGTCTGGGTTAAAAAATAACCCAGCAATTTCTAGAGAGAAGAGAGAAAAAAATTAAAACATTAAAAAAAAAAAACCCATTGGAAGTTTTGAACGCTCAGAGAACCTTCCGAAATAACGTTTTCATAACTCAATGGGAATCTTAGCAAAATGTTTTTTAAACTTATTTTCGTTAGCTGGGGATGTAGCATTTCAACACGCTATGCTCAACTGAATGGAAAAAGTAGCTCATTATTGGAAAGTCAACAATGTCTTGAAAAGAGTTTAACTACTGTCATGTTATTGAAATGTTGTTCTAGTTAGTACAAGAAGTACTACTGTCGAACAACACAACCCAGCAGCAACTTACAGTGTGAGGTTGACCTCTCCGCCTCCGGTCAGCCTGCACTGTCCCGTTCCCTCTCTCTTACCCTCACAGGACAGGACGAGAGCAGCGCGTCCTGCTGAGGGAACGGGGGAATCCGAGAGCATGTCTTACAGAAGTGAGAAATGCTCAAAAGTAGGTCAAATGCTTTCCCTCCGCTCTCCTTCCCGGAGTTTTAGCACAGTGCTACCAGTATTTGCTCTCAGTTTCCATTTTCAAATGGTAAAAATGACTCTGAGGTTGCAAACGGTTGCATCCGGCAATTTCTTAAACTCATAAATCAGGATCAAGTCTTTTGAATGTGAACAAACGTTTGAATATTTTCCTTATAATTCACTGCTTGTAAAAACGAAGAAAACTAATATATCCCCATAAATAAGGTCCTTAATGTCATCGTTTTATTGAAGCCACATGCCGTGCAATAAGTCTCCACGGTAACTAAAACTTATACTTTTGAAAATAATATAAACACTTTTCTGTGTGTCGGTGTGTTAAACATAAGTAAGCTTCTGTGTTTGTATTGTAATATTTAAGGCTAAAAAGGCCTTTTGTGTTGGAAAGCTCTTCTCTTGCTTGCTCAGCTGTTTAAAGGAATAGTTTACTCATCAAAAAATGGTAACACTTTATTTTGATTGTCCATTTTAGATATTATTCTAACTATAAGTAACTTTACATGTACATGTCAAGCAGTCATTAGAGTATTAGTAGACTTAATATCTGCTAACACTTTATTTTGTTGCTCCCCAACAGACTACTGAATATAAGTAACTTTGCATGTACACGTCAATTTATTCTACTAACCCGAACCCTAACAGTCTTTTAATACTCTAATGAGAGTTAGTTGACATGTACTTGCAAAGTTACTAGTTAGTAGAATGTCTAAAGTGGACTATCGAAATAAAGTGTAACCAAAGCTTCTACAAACATATGGTAGCTTTGAATGGGGAAGCAATTATGTATACAGTTGTGAAGCAAGTATGCCCGATCCAAAGCTATTCGGACCAATCAAGTTGCCAGGGCGGGCTTTATAAGATGATGGACAGATGATCAACCGTAACGTAATTATCCAAGTCACCAAAGAATTCGTTTACAACAAAGAATGGCTGCCGCTGGATTATTTAGATGTGTAGATTCAGCCATAGCGTCTGTTATAGAAGATGTAGACAGCGCATTCATTTTAAAAGAGGAACAGAGAACCGCAATCAAGGCATTTGTCGATCCAATTGAGTGCAGAGGCATTTTCTTTCCTGGTTCGGTTGAAACACGCCCCATAATCACAGCCCAATGGAGCAGTATCACTCACATTCTGACTAGAATCTGAGTATGACGACGTTAGGCTACAAGCAGAGTGGAAGCAGTACAGAATCTGTGCGTATACAGTGAAGAATCTGTGCATATACAGTGCAGAATCTAGGCGTATACAGTGCGGAATCTGTGCATATACAGTGCGGAATCTGTGCATATACAGTGCAGAATCTGTGCGTATACAGTGCGGAATCTGTGCGTATACAGTGCGGAATCTGTGCGTATACAGTGCGGAATCTGTGCGTATACAGTGCGGAATTGTGCGTATACAGTGCGGAATCTGTGCGTATACAGTGCGGAATATGTGCGTATAAGTGCGGAATATGTGCGTATACAGTGTCGGAATCTGTGCATATACAGTGCGAAATATGTGCGTATACAGTGCAGAATCTGTGCGTATACAGTGCGGAATCTGTGCGTATACAGTGCAGAATCTGTGCGTATACAGTGCAGAATATGTGTATACAGTGCGGAATCTGTGCGTATACAGTGCGAAATCTGTGTGTATACAGTGCGGAATCTGTGTGTATACAGTGCGGAAGCTGTGCGTATACAGTACGGAAGCTGTGCGTATACAGTGCGGAATCTGTATGTATACAGTGCGGAATCTGTGCGTATACAGTGCGGAATCTGTGTGTATACAGTGCGGAATATGTGCATATACAGTGCGGAAGCTGTGCGTATACAGGGCAGAATCTGTGTGTATACAGTGCGGAAGCTGTGTGTATACAGTGCGGAAGCTGTGTGTATACAGTGCGGAAGCTGTGCGTATACAGTGCGGAACTGTGTGTATACAGTGCGGAATCTGTGTGTATACAGTGCGGAATCTGTGCGTATACAGTGCGGAATCTGTGTGTATACAGTGCGGAATATGTGCTATACAGTGCGGAACTGTGTGTATACAGGCGAATCTGTGTGTATACAGTGCGGAAGCTGTGCGTATACAGGGCAGAATCTGTGTGTATACAGTGCGGAAGCTGTGCGTATACAGGCGGAATCGTGTGTATACAGTGCGGAATCTGTGTGTATACAGTGCAGAAGCTGTGCGTATACAGGGCAGAATCTGTGTGTATACAGTGCGGAAGCTGTGCGTATACAGAGCAGAATCTGTGTGTATACAGTGCGGAAGCTGTGTGTATACAGTGCGGAAGCTGTGCGTACACAGTGCAGAATCTGTACGTATACAGTGCGGAATCTGTGTGTATACAGTGCGGAAGCTGTGCGTATACAGTGCGGAATCTGTGTGTATACAGTGCGGAAGCTGTGTGTATACAGTGCGGAAGCTGTGCGTATACAGTGTGGAATCTGTGTGTATACAGTGCGGAAGCTGTGCGTATACAGTGCGGAATCTGTGTGTGTACAGTGCGGAAGCTGTGCGTATACAGGGCAGAATCTGTGTGTATACAGTGCGGAAGCTGTGCGTATACAGTGTGGAATCTGTGTGTGTACAGTGCGGAAGCTGTGCTTTCAGACTGGCAGTGTAATACGGTCAACTATCGTCAAGCTTTTTTAGCTGTTCTCCTCTGATTTATGATGGGCAGTATACTCTGCTGTGTATATTTTGACATACATTTAACAAATGCTGTTTATATGTAGTTTATATGATACAATTAATCTTCTAAAGTTAAGATAAACCCTTAGTTTGAATAATTTAAACAGGCTTTTGAGATTTGGGCAAAAAATGTTTTTGTGTATTTTATTTATATTTTCAGAGTGCTGATAGTCAAATGGTCACTGTGAAACACAGAACACCTCATATGATTTTATAGTGAAATTTGTTATTTGCATATTTTTTCCCAGAACAATGCATGCTGGCTGATTTGATTCAGTGTGAGAAGCACAGACCGAAATACTGCCAGCCAACAACAAAAAAAGTTTAAATAGGCAAATAATTAAGAGTCAATGATTGGATCATTATTGCAGTGATTATTTTTTTTCTAACATGTTTTATGTTTGGCAACAGTTCTTCTAACCCAAACTGATGGAGTGTGTAGCTTTTTATTTCTTAAACCACCATGTAGGAAGACACATCATAGACATATTCCAGGATTCATCAGGCTCAGATTGTGAAAGAATGGTTGGGAGGAGCATGAAGAATCATTTCCACACATGAATTGTCTTCTCTGAGTCCAGACCTTAAATTCACTGAAAGTCTTTGGGATGTGCTGGAGGAGACTTTACAGAGTGCTGGACTCTTGCATTGTCAATACAAGATCTTGATGGAAATAAATGATGTTATATTATGTTGATGTTATTGCACATAACATGCTAGAAAAATAATAATCTGCAATAACGATCCAATCATAGACTCTTAAGCATTTGCCAATTTGGCCATGCAGTGTATGTGAAACAGGCTTTTGTGAAGGTAAAAGGTTTTAGATGTCGAGCTACAATGCTTTATCAATTCTGTTGCTACCTAGAAATACAAGTTGTGATTTGCTTCCAAACTGTATGTCATTAAATTGTGATATGATTATTATTTATTATAATCCCACACAGAGGTATAATGCCTTGAGGAATCCCTTGGAAATACTTTGATTATAGTCAAAAGTAAATTAAATTTACTTAGATATTGCTCAAATGTTATCCTCCTTAATGTAGTGCCAATTTTTCCTCTGGTTTCACCTATTAATATTTTTCACTGTAATGCATGCATTATTTGTTGTTAACAAGGCCAAATATCTTTTCCTCCAAGAGTTTTGTCCACTAATGAGGCCCGTGACAGACGACCTGAAACATCTGTAGGAGATGAGTGGGGCGTTTAACTGTAATGAAGATAGGTATACGCTCAAGTGTTAGTGTGTGTCGCGGAGGCGTAGCGCTGTATGTGTAACTTGATTCAAACGCTAGCTCTTTTCCTGTCAACCACACATCTGACAGCGTTTTCCAGCCGGAGAGAGAGAGATTGTCCGCTCAGCAACAGGAGTTATTTCGAGACTGAAGGACGGACAGCCGTGTCATCGAGCAGACAAGCTCACTAATCTATGAGTTTCATTAAAGCCTGCAGGAAATCCAGCACACAGGAAGAAGGACTGGGGTCAGTGCGGGAGCAAAGGACACTGGGATGCATTTACTGGCACAGGTGTTTGATCAGTGAGCGTTTAGATCAGTAACCAGGATCCAGTCTCTATGTCTGTTTAACTACTTAATGCCTTCAAGATGTATATTCCACATAGGGTAAACAGCTTATTCACCGGCAGGGCTTACAGTTTCAGTGTTTAAAATGAACATGATGTCATGGCTTCACAGATGTGCTTACGAGGGTTCAGTTAAGGTTTATATATTGGAAACGTCAGATAAGCGTTTTTCGATAACTAAACACAGTGAAGCTCTGTAACGTCTTTCCTCTCAGGAAGGAAGCTCTTGTGAGATCAAGCCACTGTGAATATTTTCTGGAGCACATCACAAGTGCTCGTCGTTCACGAAGACTTCCTGAGTTTAAGATCCAAGTGTTTGCAATGGCAAACCCGATGAGCGATTTATAGGAACTTAAAAAGGCTATTTGCTTTTATTAATGCGTGTGGTGTGTGTGTGTGTGTGTGTGTGTGTGTGTGTGTGTGTGTGTGTGTGTGTGTGTGTGTGTGTGTGTGTGTGTGTGTGTGTGTGGTGTGTGTGTGTGAGAGAGAGAGGGAGAATCATTAATCAGGGCTATGCTCTTTGTGGGCCTTTTATATCGGGTTCAACCAGAAGCAGATCTGACTAATCTTTTCCAATGTTATCTCTTTTTATTGAAAACCGGTTACATTATTTTATATTACACCATTTTTTTGTATGTTTGGTAACGAGGTGCTATCAACGAGTTTATGTAAGCCAGTAAAATTCCTTAGATGGGAATATTAAGCCCTTGCGAAATATTTTCATTCTTGCACGATCAAAAAGAAAATACGGCCAGCTGAGAGTGTCTGTTTCACTTTTTATAGTAACTATAAAGTCAGGTCATACAGTAGTGGCCAAAAGTCATGTCTGGCCTTGGAAAATTGACATTTTCACCTCTTATTGAAATATTATTAAAAATGTCTTAAAGATTTTATAAGCATTTTGAGTAGTTGTGCTTGGAGACGATTGTTTTATTTGTGATAATAACACAATGAAACATGCCAAATTGTACAGACATAAGTTTGGCCAGGCTGTCAAGACAGAAACGATGCACACATGCAAAAACAAGAGAGAACCAATGGAATATTAATAACTGATTATGAAGTAGTATCTGCTTTTGTGAGCTTTTAGGGTTTTTTTTTTTTCATAATAAAATTAAACCTGTAGCTGTAGTTTGCCTTTTAAAATATTGCTTATTCCGCAGCTAGCCATATTATAACCATGTTCATACTTTTTTGCTGAATAATTGTTTAATAATAGTTAGTAATAAACTATGACGTGATTTAATTTATGATAAATATGCATCACATCGAGTTTTATGATAAAACTGTGTAATGCAATTCAAATGCATAAATCTTACATTGAGGCCTAAATATTTTTTGAGTGTGTCACATGACCTTTAATTTCAAATGATACGCCCATAGTTTGTTTACTGGCCATCTGGACATAAAACTCAAAGGCACATTCTCAATCTGGCATACTCTAATCTGATTGGTTGGCTGACTTTTGAGGAAGCTTTAGCATCTAATCATTGAAAGAGTTTGATGTTGGAGGCACTTAGGAAAGATTAAACCATTAAATGTTTTGCTTTGTTTATGCACAATAATCAGTACTTATCACTTTTGGATGTCTATTCACATTCTAATATTTTCTGTGTTTCACTGTAATTATAATATATTCTCTCTGTGTGTGTTAATGTGGTTCTGAGGAGTTTGTTCAGACCACAGTGGCACCACATGTACCCAATCATTTTTCTGTCACGTTCGTATAAATCAGCGGTTCCAGAGTCTCCGCTACTGGATCTCTGTAAATCAGCGGTTTTCTTCCTGCGTCAGCCCAGGTTCCCCAGTGGATTGCAGAGTGACAGGAAGCTTGCCGTGTATGGAGATTAGAAGGATCATTATACGTATGTGCGCTTTCACTGGTGTGTGAACTCAGAAGAGCGTGTGCTGTGGTTTCCAGTGAACCCTGCTCAAAGCGTCCAGTGTCGATCCAGCACAGCAGAGCCTTTCATAGAGTCGAGATGTAAATACTGCGCCTTATGCTGGCTCATTGTAAGAGTGACTTTGTCTGTTGATGGAGTGAGAAAGCTTCAGAGAAGTGCACTAGGCCCTTCTGTCCAGCTGGTCAAGAGAAGAGTTGGAGTTGGCTCCTACATAAATTTGATCATGCTTATAAGGATTTATAGACTTCTGGTGCTTGAGATCTTGAGCAATTGAGAACTGACACTTGACGTGCAATAGGATAAAACGCAGGAACCATCACAACAGGGCTTTCCTTTAAAACCCTGATTGTTCTTACAGTCACTGCAGCTGCCAAATGTTTTCTTCTGTCCGTCTCATGTGCGTAGGCTTATTAAACAAACCGTTGAGCCTCTGTGATCCCTGGCTTCTGTGCAATGCTCAGGGTCCTCATCATACACCGTCTGACAGCGTCACACACATGCTTTCTCTCTGTAGGCATACTAAGCTCATGGTTGCTGTTTTATGTGTGTTGTGGTAGGTTAACCCTCTCGAATCACATGGGATAAGCTGAGTATATCGCTGTGTGTCACACGACATCACTCATGCGGAGTCACGCCGGCCTGCTGCCGTATCCCTCAGATGTTAGCTTACACAGTTGTGCATGTGGCTTTGGTTGTCTTTGTTAATTTGTTGAGCTACTGTGCTGAGTGTCGCTCTCATCTCGCTGTTCCACACATGGTTCTCGGCACGCGGTGTGTGTGTGTGTGTGTGTGTGTGTGTGTGTGTGTACGGAGCCTGTCAAAGCACATGACATTCACACATGGTTTTGAGTACTGCATGAATGTTGGGCTACTGGGTTCACTCGGGGACATGTGGAGCGGGTCTGTACCCCAGCTGACCCTCGCGTGACAGCTCGGCCCGAGAGGTGTGTCCCTCCATTGTTTCATCACACTTTGAGTGTACACACTACATCACTACCCAACATGCACCGGGGCTCGCACTTCAACAGTGACATCATCACTGTGCATTGCCTCTGCAAGACTCAAAGTTGTAAATAGTTTAAACGCATTGAGTGCTATGAGCTATGCAATATGCAGACCCTTGTGAAGAAGAATACTTTTTAGTATTTTTAATGAATTTTACCGAATATGAATACAATTAAATGTATTATATTATAGTTAAAAATATGTTAAATGCAATTAGTAGTACTTAAGAGTGCTTTTTGACCCACTTCAGTAGGACTTAAGTACAGCTTTATATGTTATTTTATACACTGACAAATAATAGTGTAGGATTTACTTTGAAACGACTTTACAAAATCAATTTCTTTTGTGTAATACTTCTTTTGTCTTTAAAATATGGTTAAAGCTTACTGACAAGCATTTAAGGTAAACTAAAATACATTTAAAATATATTAACGGTAACACTTTATTTTGATGGTCCACTTTAGACATTCTACTAACTATAAGGAACTTTGAATCTACATGTCAACTTGCAGTCATTAGAGTGTCTGCTTAATATCGGTGAACACTTTATTTTGATGCTTTCCATCATGTACATGCCAACTTATTTAACTGTTATGATTCTTGTCGTGTTTCCCCTGTTTAGTGTTTAGGACTCTTATGTTAAAGTGTATATTCCTTGTTCCCATTGTTCCAGTGTTTCACTTCCATGTGTCCCAAATGACACACTTTACACTATGCACTTATACTCTATGTACTTATGCACTGTGTACTCAACCATGAAGTGTGTGAATTTTATATGGTTATTTTGTCATTTTGTCAGCATTGGAGTCGGATAGCTCCTCCGCTACGTAATTAAAGCTGTGACAGTTGAGTGCATGAAGTGTCCAACATTTCTTAACCCCCCACCCCCACCCCCATTCACACTAATTGCAATATTTATACAACAAAACATACTAGAATAGGTCATGAGTACGTGATTTTGGACACACCTCCTGTGTTTAGTTTCTGTTTGCTTTTGTTTCCATAGTTACCCTCATTACTTCCCATGATATTTCATTGTTCACACCTGTCCCTTGTTAGTCCTTGTTATGCTGTGTATATAAACCCCAGTGTTTCCTGTGTTGTTTGCCAGGTCTATCCTTCTGTTATGTTGACATGATCAGTTCTGTTCCTGGAGTTTCCTAGTGTTACCTTGTTTATTTTGGTTCCTTTTACACCTTTAATAAACCATATTTGCATCTGAATCTAACCCTTTTTTATTTCCGAGTTCACTTTACATCTACCAACCCTAACCTAGCACTATACTAACAGTCTACTAATACTTTGAGAGTTATGCTGCGTTCCAGGCAGGTTTTTGAGCTCGTAAATTACGACTTCAAACCACGACTCACGACTTAGTAGCGTTCCAGGCCAGTCACGCAAAAATACCTGAGCGCAATTATATACATACTTATTGTTTCAGACACATAACATTGTAATCGTGTGTGTATATACATACTTATTGTTTCAGACACATAACATTGTAATAATCGTGTGTGTATTATTAGCATTATTATTATATTATTATTAATTTGACTGCAACGTTATATTGTCCTAAAGTGTATTCTCACCGTGTACCGCCGGCAGAAACACTGCATCCGTAGGGGCTGCCATTGTTGTTTTGTATGGTTTTGCGGGCTATGTGACGTCAGAACTCGTAACTGGGAGTACATCTATCTAGTACGAGTTCACGGGTGGGAAGTCACGGGTTTGACTGCCGTTCCAGTGCACTTTCACGGGTATAAGGTTGGAAAAACACGAGTTACAAGTTGCCTGGAACGCGGCATTAGTTGACATGTAGTTGCATAGTTGTCTAAAGTGGACCATTTTAACTTTAAAAAGGAATATTATCTTCAAATTTTGTTTGCAAAAAAACGAAAACAAACATTCAATGCAATTAAGTACATTTCTTTTCACAAGGGGAGGTTCCTGCAACTGCTTCCCTGGCAAGTCAGTTTTGATTTCATGTTGACCAATCTAGGCTAATAATACTCTATTTATACAAAAGTACTAACAACGGCGTAAAAGATTTACTGGCAAAGGGACTGAATGTACATACTGTAACTCCACACATGCAGGTACATAAGGAAAGTGTCTTGGCAGGTCAGTAACGGTTCACTCTGTGTTTGTTCCAGATGTCATCTCTCCAACACATTACAACCCTTACTTCAGGAGGCTAAGGTTTGACGTGAGCTCCATGGAGAAAAACGCTTCAAACTTGGTGAAGGCAGAGCTCAGGATCTTCAGGCTGCAGAACCCAAAGGCCCGTGTGTCTGAGCAGCGGATTGAGCTTTACCAGGTAAATCTTGCGTTTCGTTTGACTTCATGCACTCATTTAACTCCCCGAACAACTGTCATATGACAGCAGCAGTTCAACAATCTTGTCTGGACAATTACTTGCACGCAAACTTTTCACACGTGAGATTTAAGATAGAAATTATTTTATTATTTCTCTACGAAATACGATTCTCAAAGTTTGTGTCAAACTATTACAATTTCTTATTTTCTGAGATCAGATATGATATACATTGTTTTTACTTTTATGCCCCAAAATTTTTTATTTATTTTATTTCAGAAATTATTTCAAAAAGCATGATTATCCTAGAAGAGGTGTATTCAGGTGTAGTTGTTGTGCGTAAAAATTCAAATTTAATGTATTTTTAAAGGTATACTATCTATGTAACTTTTTTGTTAATTATCAATTCTTCTGAAAAATGTTTTTGTCTTACCCTGATTCCCTATTACGTACATGCATCACTCGCTCGTGTGTGTCTCGTCATATCTGTAAATAGAGTAAACTTTAGAGGTCTCACAACGAGTGAGAAAGGTGCCGCTAAATCTCGACCATTTTTAGTTATGATAAAGAACCATATTCACCCACACAGTCATGCAGAGCCGAAACACAATACAAACAAAACAATGTTCTTCCGCAAAATGCATGCAGTTTTGTTTTTTAAATGCCAGAAGGTCAAAAGATCCGGCAAATAAATGAGCATTATGTCATTGACCCATTCACTACAATAGCACTCTTGCTGATGTGATATTGCTTAAATAAAGGTGACATGCAAAGATGCAAATTATATGTTGTCAATAGCAGTTCACCTGCTATTAATATTTGACCTGTTTCTCATAAACTGCAATTAGATTGAATGGATATTAAATGGAGACTTGCGTCCCGGCTTCTCATATTTTCCTCCTGAGAACAAAACTTCAAAATTCAGAGATTTCCATAAGAACTCAAACATTGCTCATCAAATTCTCCCGAAACCAAATGATCTGAGCGATGCCATCCAAATTATAGCCCTATACTCTTAATGTATTTATATTAACTATGGAAGCTTGTTTCCGCCAAAGAATCAATAAATAAGGAAATTATGACTTTTATCTGGCAATTGTGAGTTAATAACTTTCAATTCTGACCTTTTTTTTTTTGTTTATTACTCACAATTCTTTTTTCTCAGAATTGTGATATAAACCTGTGATATAAACTCACAGTTGTGAATTATAACGTCAAAATAAGTCACAAGTCTTGCAAAAATATATTAAATTCCTTGGAAACAAGTGTCCATAATCAACTCTTCTTTTATATGTTCATTTTTATTTTTACTAAACAAGGTCTAGGAAATACACTGAAAATGCCACTCAAAACTTGTTTTAGTGTACAGATAAATAAATAATAAAGAAGTCTTCTGAGTTATGAATGAGCCTGTGAATCATACCAGAGTTAATTGTAACCCGGGCCACTTTTCAGATGGACTGGTTCACTAACACACACTCAAGTTCAGAAAACCGTTTTCACACCAACCAAGTGAACCAAAGTGTGACGTCAAACAGGCTTGTGTACGCAGTGTGAAAGCGCCCACACATGCACTTTTTAACCTCTCTTCTCCTCCTCCTCTTTCCTCGTATGTTCGTTTATTTATCTTAAGGGTGCTGTAGAGCTCCGGCCCATCGATCAGCGAGGTTTTATGTGTGTGTGGAGAGAAGTGAGTGTGGAATGCTGTTTGGTGATTTAGAGTTGCGAGGGTCTCGAGGGCCAAATAAAATCCCAGTGCTGTCGAGGTCTGTGCTCCCCACCTCCCACCTGCCTCTCCATTTAACCTCGCTCCCCTCCTCTCTGTGCATGTGTCAGGTCTGTCATGACAGGTGCAGTAAACACTGTCCCACTAACACAGAGATGGTGAATGTGTTAGGGAGGTTTTAAAAGGAGTTTGCAGGGAAGGGAGAGGTTGATCCGGTTCCATTTTTATTATTCATGTTAATGATCCTGTTGTAGCTGGGCAGGAAAATACGGTCATTATAATTAAAGTGAACTTTAATAAAGTGCAAAAATAATACATTTAATATAGTTTATCTGCATATTACATTGATTAGTTCAAGATGGGAGTCAAAAACAGCCAATCTAGTCACAATACAGGCAAAAGTTCGCTTCAAGAATGGACTGTTGTCTGAAGTAAACTGGTGAAACAACTCAACCTGAAAGAGTAGAAAGAGCGATATTTTATGAATTTTTCCTATATTTGGTATTTACTTTATTCAAGCTGTCAAACCGCAAGGGCAAACCTTCTTCTTTTTCTAAAATTATGAATTATTTTGAAGACGAAATACCCCAAGGCTCGAACTCAAAAACCTTTAAAGCATAATTCCGGTATTTAGCACTGTGAGTCTATTTTTTGTTTTGGATGAACTAGAGTGGTGGACACAGAAATGTTGACGATGGGTCCTGTCTTGACTTTTTGACTCTTTTAGAATCGCCTCTGAGCGCTTCAGAGTGCTGTCTATGGGCATGCACAAACATGTCCTTAAAACAACTCTTAATGTTAGTTTTCAAAACTGTGCAACTCACCGAGTGGTTAGTGGTGTTCGTTGATGATTAAAAACAAATATATCGGCGCAATGTATGATTTCAATCCATGTTATTTACTATAGTGGAACTATTTTTTCACATACCTCACAACCGCATATAAACTTCCGCTCGATATTTGAGTCTGAAGCGTTAGCACACTCCCGACCACTTGATGGCGACAAGCACTGCCGCAGTTGCTCTGCTCACGCTAGCCTTCTGAGAGACGGAGAACCGAGCGAAAAGACTACAACCAAATGTAAACAGACCCCTTTCCGTTTCCGGTAGCGCAGTAATATCAACCAGCAATGAGTCCTCCAACAGACATCATGAGATTTTACAAAATGCCAAATAAAACACGACAGAAACTGTATTTCGCTACGCTACTCGTTTTGGAACATCAACGAAAACCACTAGCCACTCGGTGAGTTGCACAGTTTTGAAAACGAACGTTAAGGGTTGTTTTAAGGACATGTTTGTGCATGCTCATAGACAGCCACTCTGAAGCGCTCAGAGGCGATTCTAAAAGAGTCAAAAAGTCGAGACAGGACCCATCGTCAACATTTCTGTGTCCACCACTCTAGTTCATCCAAAACACACTAGAAAATAGACTCAAAGTGCTAATTATCGCTAAGTGCTAAGTACCGGAATTATCCTTTAATTAAATGCACTAAATCATAAAAAAAAAAAAAAATTAATGTGAAAGCATTTCGGCTACACCGCTTTCTTCAGAATACATAGCAATTGTCTTCTTCAACTATTAGAAATTAGTGGATAACCAAAGACAGCTGGTTGAACATTATGAATTATTATTTGATGAATATCAGTGACATTGACAGTCGTCACATGACTTGGACAAAACTTTTTCAGATATTAAAAAATATTACAACAAAACTGCTTCACAATGTCAGCACACTAAAAAAAATAAGAATAAAACCTATTTTAATTTAGGAATGAAACTTGTTCATCACAGAAGAAGTGTTTTAAGTTATTGTAGGCATGAATAGCATTTATAATGTTACACTTTTGTTCAAAAGTTTGGTGCAATGTCAACTGCATTTTTTCTATCAAAAATCTAGTAAAAACAGAAATATTGTTAAATATTATTGCAATTTAAAATAAAAAAATATATGCGGATTCGCTGCTCAAGAAACATTTCTTAATATCATCAGTGATCATGAGTGGCTGTTTAAAGGAGTAGTTCACTTTTAAAAAAAACTTTTGCTGATAATTTACTCACCCCCATGTCATCCAAGATGTCCACGTCTTTCTTTCTTCAGTCGAAAAGAAATTAAGGTTTTTGATGAAAACATTCCAGGATTTTCTCCATATAATGGACTTCATTGGGAGCCAAACGGTTCAAGGTCCAAAAGACAGTTTCAGTGCAGCTTCAAAGGACTTTAAACGATATCAGACGATGAATAAGGGTCTCATCTAGCGAAACCATCGCTCATTTCAAAAATAAATAACAAAGTTTAAGTTTTTTAAGCACAAATGCCCGCCTTGCTCTGTTCTGTGATGAGCGTTCGTGACTGTCCTGTTCGAACTCGTTCATCAAAATTAACAAATCTTTTTTCGATTCATGACTCGAAGGGTCCTAGATAAGACCCTTATTCATCGTCTGGTGTCGTTTAAAGCCCTTTGAAGCTGCACTGAAACTGTCATTTGGACCTTGAACTGTTTGGGTCCCAATGAAGTCCATTATATGGAGAAAATCCTGGAATGTTTTCATCAAAAACCTTAATTTCTTTTCGACTGAGGAAAGAAAGACGTGAACATCTTGGATGACATGGGGGTGAGTAAATTATCAGCAAAAGTTTTTTTTAAAGTGAACTACTCCTTTAATATTGTTTTGTAAAACTTGATACTTTTTTCAGGATTCTTTGATGAACAGAAACAGCATTTATTTGAAATAGAAATCTTTTGTATAAATGTCTTTACTGTCACTTTTGAGCAATTGAATGCATCCTTGCTGAATAAAATTAATTTCTTTCAAAAGAAAATGTACGGTAGTGTATTTTACAATAAATGAATAGATCCCTCATATAGTAATTCAGCTCTCCTGTTAAACCAATCAAGTGTTATTTGAGTTCAGCATGGAGATTTATCTTGTGTAACTGCAGTCGATTCCAACCCGTCCCGAAAGCCCCTCGACTGCCGACCCCTGTAGCTCCAGTCTAAAGATCCTACAATTAGTATCTCCATTCTGGCCTCCGTCTGAGCCTCTCCATCCCACGTTCACCTCCACGGCCCGATGGAAGGAAGCTGAGCCGCTGCAGTGTTACAGCTGAAGCAGTGTTTTACGCATTAAGAGCTGCTCTGTCCAACGTAAACACGCAGCCACGAAGGACAGAGGAATAACAGTGCACCCTGTCCAGCATCTGTTTCCGCCACCACAGCCTCTCCAAGCGTTTCCCAGACCTGGCTAATCAATCAGGGAGCTTGCAATGGGAGGAAGGGAACCGCCGTTGAGGCACTGGATAAGGGTACCGTTTCATACGGGGTGAACGAGGGCTGGCACATCGATGACAGCGTTTGCAGTCTGCTGATGCGTTTCCTGTTTCTTTAGATTTTAGGTCATAAAGAGCTCACATCTCCCACGCAGCGCTACATCGACAGCAAGGTGGTGCGCACCCGTATGGAGGGCGAGTGGCTGTCGTTCGACGTGACCGAGGCCGTCAGTGAGTGGCTGCTGCACAGAGGTAAAGGAGTGCAAGACGCTGTTTTACTAGAAATGTCGAATTCCTGCTGGAAAATCTAAAAACTCAAAATCAACTTACAGCCAAAATTGAAATTCTCCAAAACATTGACAAAAAAATTCAATCGTTCTCGACCAAAAATATTGATGACTCATCTTGTACTCAGGGGTGTGTCCCTTGTGCTTAATTGTATTGAATGTGCACTTGTGGTGTACTAGAATATAGGTAATATAATATGAATTTTAATAAAAGGCCACTTTTATGACTACAGTATTTTTCTTAACTTACACTTTGAACACTTTCAAAAGGTGCACTGTAATATAAAATACTTTTACTTAAAGTTCATTAAGTTTTGCATTTAAGCTACACTAAAGAAGTACACTTATATTGATGTACTCAATTATTTAATATAATTTTAACCATAGTGTTTTATTTGATATAATTAATGTTTAAATGTACTAAATTGCAACTTCATCATTTCAAATGTCTGATTACAAATATATTAAAATATGTGACTTACAAATATACATTAAAGTGTATTTTAGTTTACTATAGATGCTTGTCAGTACATTTGGTAGTACACTTATACCATATTTCAAAGACAATAGAAATAATTATGAAATCACATAAAAAGATGTACCGCTTTAGTGGGTCAAAAAGCACTCTAAAGTTCAGCTAATTGCATTTAATTTAACTTTAATTTAATTTAATTGCATTTAATTCAAAAACATTACATTCAGTATGCTAAAGTGTAATTATTTTTCACAAAGATATGATCCTTTGTCTAATAATGCTGTCACTAGCTATAGCAAGTATCAAATCACAGTTTCACAACTGTCAGGTTGGTTAGGGCTGATATATATATATATATATATATTTTTTTTTTTTTTTTTTTTTTTTTTTAAGTAGCTACTATTTTCCGTTTCAGTGAACTAGCTTGACCACTGGGTTGGTTTGACCTGGTTTTCTAGCAGGAAGAAAATAAGAATTAGCAATCATTTCTATTTGAGATGAAAAAATGGCATTTATTCAGGCATTTTTAGAAACAAGTAACATTGAATTAAACGTGACATTTTGAAGTAGAAAGTGTGAAATAGTATTTCTTTGTACTTTTCCAATGTACTATAATGATTTAAAAAAAAATCAAATCCTTCATGCATGCAAAGTTTAGTGAGTTTTCACCATAGCTTATCAAAGTGCATGAGAATAGCAGTAATAACAGGCCAGAGCATGAAGGTGCAGGATCACCGTCAGCATACATGAGCTCATAACAATCGGAGCCCAGCGGTTCTCCATCATCACATTACGCAGGAGAGCGATAGACATCCGCGCAGCAGAGATATTCAGCATTACTAGCGGCTGTGATGAATGCTGGAGCTGAGAGACAGCAGTGACGGTGTGTGACTCCTGAGGGATCATGGGAGTGGGCTCGCTCACATCAGATGAGCTCATTTATCTGCTGTAGATTATCTGACCTTGCTGTGCAAGTGTTTTATTTTTCTCTGTTTTTCTCTCCCACCAGACAGAAACAATGGATTCAAGATCAGCCTGCACTGTCCCTGCTGCACATTTGTGCCGTCAAATAATTACATCATCCCCAACAAGAGCGAGGAGCTGGAGACACGCTTTGCAGGTGGCTTTGGGTGTGTGTGTGTGTGTGTGTGTGTGTGTGTGTGTGTGTGTGTGTGTGTGTGTGTGTGTGTGTTGTGTGTGTGTGTGTGTGTGTGTGTGTGTGTGTGTGTGTGTGTGTGTGTGTGTGTGTGTGTGTGTGTGTGTGTGTGTGTGTGTGTGTGTGTGTGTGTGTGTGTGTGTTTGATTGAGGCCTGAAAGGGTGCTTAAAAGGTCCACTACCCGTCCAAAGTCTGGACACACCTACTCATTCTACATTATGCCTATTTGTCACATTTTAGAATAATAATCATAGTCATCAAAACTATGAAACAATACCACTGAAGACATGGGAATTATGTAGTGACCAAAAAATGTGACAAAAGAAAACTAGCTTGTATTTGAACTTCTTTAAAGTTTCCACCCTTTGTCTCGATTCCAGATTCGAGTCAGATAATGCTTTTTAAACTGTATTGAACCGTGACTATCTGGTCCTATTAAAAAGTGTATGTTTTGACAGTGCTTTCAAGCAATATTTCATCAACCCAAAAAGTTACATTACAAATGAGTCAGATCACAGTTTAAGGGGTATTAATGCACCTGTTAATGATTATTAATATCCTCTAATGTTCCTGAAATACTCCATATGTTGTGTGCATTAAAGCATACTGAAACATGTATGATTAAAAATTACAATTACAGCAGTTTTATGTTTTTCTATTAATTTGATTCTGTTTTCATTATGCGACTAGTAACATCACTGTCACCTCTCATGGTTAATTGTTTTGGTAATGGTTTATGCATTTGGCAAATCTGATTGAGCAGATTTCATCCAATGCGACTTCAATTGTTTTCAAGGTACACTGAAACAATAATTACACTTCTATTTAAAAAAAAGAATATATATGTCTGTGTTGAATACATCTTTTTGAAGAATGCATCATCCTAACAAATAAAATACAACAGAAAATTTTATAAAATTCACAATAATTCACAATAATTCGTTTTCCATTATTATATATATTATATTTAATTAACAAAACAGGTTTAAACCAGAAACCATGACTTTAAATTAGACCAATATACAAATGCACTTTAAATGAATGACTCAGTCATTTGATTTTTTTTCAGTGTATTCAATGTACTAGTTCATGCATTCCCTGGGAATGGAAGCCATGACCTTCTCAGCACCATGCTCAACAGGACTGCCCCGTATAATTTGTTAAATTTCTGGTTCACAGGTATAGATGACAGCTTTGTGCATGGAGGGGATCTGAAGATGTTTAAAAAGCGCCGTCACAGTGGCCAGTCTCCACACCTGCTGCTGATGTTGCTTCCATCGTACCGCCTGGAGTCCCAACACAAGAGCCACCGGCAGAAGCGAGCTCTGGACGCAGCCTTCTGCTCCAGGTAGGACCTTTTCCCACAGTCTGTGTCTGAACCACAACACAATGTTTAAAACAGCACTTTTGGTGTCTGTATAGATACAGTACTCATCTGTCATTAGTTAAAAACAGCCAGATGTCAGTCCAGGATTATGCAATCGATGAGCCGTATATCAAAGCAGACTGGACCACCTATCAATGCTGACTGAACTTAATCAGTGAACTGGAAAACTTTTCACTGTTAGATTAAAGCTAATGTGGCTCGATTGTCTTTTAATAAAAATCATCTGTATTCTCTCTCGTCCAACCCATTGCTGACACGATCATATAACAATGTGCTGTTAATGTTATACTTCCTGACATAGCCATGATAACATCCAGTATTAACAAGCTGAGAAAATATCAGACATTTCTGTCCAAATCCTAAAGAGAAAAATCGACATTAAAATGAAAAAGTGGACTGATCTGATTATCAGTGTTGGCCAGCATTCAGAATTGTAAGAAATCACATGAAAGAACTATTTTTTTTCTCCTGTGTTGACAAATCGGAATAGAGGGTTTGGGTGGGACGTCTCCAAGGACTCATCCTTTTCCTTTTTTTTTAATAGCCAGTAGACATTGAACACATCACAGCTGTGAACCATTCTTTGCTTCTCTCTAGTCAGTTGTGGGTTATATTAGAGGGAGGAACATTCTCAATCTAGAAAGCATTTGATTGGTCAGAAAACTGTATAGTGCAGGATGAGTCATCACTATTTTAAATGTGTATAGATGAATTAGAATTGAACTAGCCACAGTGACATTACATTAATCCAATACTATTTTTTTGCAATATGTTTTAAATATTTTAAATATGAGGGAAGAACCAAATATTAAACTTGATTAAGGTATTTATCTGACAAAATTATTTGGAGAAAAAGACAAACCGCAGCTACATTTTTTTTAACTATGCAAAAAAAAGCATTGAAAAACAAAAAGCTCATAGGAAAAAGCACACATTGACTGCACATGTTCATCATTTCTTTGTATGACAGCATGACCAAAAATTATGTCAGCACAATTTGTCATGTTTCATTGCGTTAAAACAATCGACTCCAAGCTCAACTACGCAATTTGCTCACAAAATCTTTAACACATTTTTAAGAATATTTGAATGAAGGGTGGTGTCATTAAGTTTCCTGGCCCCTACTCTACTGTACGTTGTGTGTATGAAAATGTTTATGTTTAAATATCAAATGTATTATTAAAAACTGTATTTAGAGTAGTTATATGATTTATTTTAAAATCTAATTCCATGCTAAATTTAGGTTCAAGAACTGAAATGAAATTTAAAGGCTTCACCAGCCTCATTTTATTCCCAATGCTGAACATTTAGCATACCACTATTGTACATGTGCTACAATTGCATTAGTAGAACAGAAAAGCTAAATTTGCTGTGGGATTCAATGGTAGAAAATCTGTTGATGTAAAACTAGTCATGTCAATATGCTATAGAGAAGGTTACTGACATTATTTCTGTCAAAAAGGACAGCTTTTAGCTTTTAGCTTATAAGTTGATTATTTATATATATTTTTGAAAAAGTAGTTTTATGTGCATGTAATATCAAAGTGTAGCAAATCATTTTTGCATGGCAAACTTCTCTGGTCCTCAAGCCATTGGGTTAAACATCAGTTCTGTTTATCATATCACAGAAATGTGCAGGACAACTGCTGTTTACGCTCTCTCTACATCGACTTCAAGAAGGATCTGGGCTGGAGGTGGATCCACGAACCGAAAGGTTATAATGCCAACTTCTGTGCAGGAGCCTGTCCGTATCTGTGGAGCGCGGACACTCAACACAGCAATGTAAGACAGATTTCAGCTGCTTTTGCTACTCAGCGACTGGTTAGGGCGAAAACTTGGTTATTACAAAGTTATTACCTGTGTCTGGTTGGGATGAGCTGGTATGATTCTAGATGTAAAGCTACTAGGTGCTGAAGACAACAGATGAATTATAAATAGTCTGAATAACTGCATTTTATGTCCTGTTTCAGATCCTTGGCCTCTATAACACCATTAATCCAGAAGCGTCTGCATCTCCTTGCTGTGTGTCTCAGGATCTGGAACCCCTCACAATCCTTTACTACATCGGCAAAACCCCCAAAATTGAGCAGCTCTCCAACATGATTGTCAAGTCCTGCAAGTGCAGCTAGGAACCGATTAACTCAATTTCCAAGAACACACATCCACACAAACAAACACACAATAATGTAAACCCAATCAGAAACATGCTGGGCAGGGAGTCAAGGTACAACAGAGTAATTCCTACAGAATAGTTCCTACAAGAAACACAGACCATCAAAAACTCTCCAAAACCAAGATGATACTTAAAAACACATATCTGAATGGTGTGTGGATGTGTGAACTTGTGCTGGAAACAGCCCTGTCAGCATGTGTCACATCACCCACTCATCACTCTATGGATGTGAGTTTGGCAAACACTGGAAGTTTGTTATAGGTGTCTATATGTGAAGCAAGCGGAAGACAAATCCCTTGTTCCATTTATTTCAAACAAACACTTCTTTCTGTTTCATTTTTTTTTTGTCATTGTTGTTTTGTTTCCCCTCAATTCAGATATTGTTTGCTTGAATATTTGATCATATTTAAAACCCATGATATTGTTCACCAATACTGGCGAAGAGCTGGAAAGTTCTGACAAGCATTTGTCTCAAACTGTGTTGCTGCCACAAATGAATTCTATGTCTGGCACGAATAAACCGTTTTTGCAAGGGGTTAGAGTTGGCGACTGACAGATGAAATATTTTTAAAATGAATGCACGCCTCAGAAAGACATAGTTTTACCACCTTACATGGTGTAAAAAAGGCCAAGACCAACAAGTCATGTTGCTCCAAGCAGCCAAAGACGTTTTGTTCCATTGCGAACAGTCATTTAGGTCAGAAACATTCTCTACACAACTGCAGTCGTAAACGCTTGGCCAACACATTGCAAGCAAAACCATTGCACACTCTTGCATTATTGTGGCAGCAACAAATAGATTTTCCATCAAATGTCTGTGCCATTAGGCCAAATGTTTTATCATGCAGATAGCTAGATACAAACATGTTGACAGTGCCAAGCAAGATTCTCTTCAAATTGTTGTTCCAGCATGAGACTTATTGATCTGAAAGAGAAAAGTGACTAGAAGTTTATGCAAAAAGATGGCATTTCTGAAAAGAATGACCATGACTTTTTGATACTCACCATGCAGAGCTATACCAGAGCATAGTGCCTGGTTAAACTGGAATACGGGTGGTTAGTGAACAAAACGCTGGTTTTGCGCCGAAATACGGCTCGCAAAAGTGGCAACTTCGTGAATTCACCCCTTGGTCCCTTATTACAGAGTGAGCGCAGCTATGATGTCAGCAACTCAGCAGTGTTGAAAGGAAGTGATGTCTAGTAATGAAATAGGTATGTTTACATGCACTAAGTTTCATCAATCGAATGGATGAAATCCCATTTCATATTCTAAAAGTTCCCCAAGCATTGGAATCCAATCCACATATTCGTTTACATTCGTGTGTATTACATATATTCCAAACAATACGTCACGTGACTAGACTTACCCCAAGTAAAAGTTATTTGCCTTAATGACATGTAAATAGTGACCGTGAGAAGTCATGCCTCGCATGTAAATGTAGCTATTGATGTGAGAAGAGTTGTGTCAGTAAAGTCCGATTTTGATGAAAGGATGAAGAATGTGAACAGACATGTAATGGACAGGTCATGTAAGTGAGAGACAGTAACCCCAGTTCATCCTTTTGAACATGTTGTGCAGAGGCCAGCCTGACAAATGCACTGCAGCAGCCGCGGACGTCCACGTCCATAGCGTTTTCATGGAGAAATGTTTTATACACATCTCAAAGTGTCTTCCTGAATTTGTGATTTTGTTTTCTCTCAGAGAAAGTGATCCTTTGTTATGAAGAATTGCACTGACTATTTTATTTCTACAATTTTTTTTATTATTATTATTATTATTTGTAACTATTGTTTGCTGGTTTTTATTCGTAGTTATAGCTTCACCCACATAACATGAGCTGATGATGTGAGTAGCTTCCAAGTGGAGGTTCACCTTTTAAATCCTTATCTTAACCAGAATTAGAGAAACTGGTGCCAGATCAGTTTAAATGAGAAACGTTGACTCACGCCCAGGATTTTTAGGTGACACTTATTTTATTTGTATTAGGGCAAGAATGCCAGTGGATTTCCTGCAGACACAGGAATCAGAAGGAGACACCAGCATTGTCACACTAGAGCTGTTTATTGTTATTGTTGTCTATGATGATGATGATGATGTCGATATTGTTGACCCACTATGATGTATTGTAAACACATTACTGTTGTGGTGCTCTAGTGGTAAATAAATTATTTAAGTGACAAGGGATATGGAGTGTGTGCATTAATTTTTTTCTTTCGTTTTCTATTCAGACAAGTTAAATACATATGGAAGAAAAAGATATTGAATTTTTCATGAAGAAAATTAAACTTATTTTTAGGACCATAAAGAATTTTTAATATATGCTATAATCAAACATTCTTTATGGTATCCTAAAAATAAGTTTGATGTAAACCCTGATGAAAAAATTATGAAACGCTAAACATTTAATCTCTATTTATTCCATTTGTTTATTTAACTTACATACTGTGTCGACATAAACTTCAGTACAAACCCTTGAGCTTGTTCTGACGATGCTCTGATACTGTATTTCCTCCCAATGACCCTTAAACTCTGGAGGCTTGCCAGGCTCATTAGCCGAGAGTTTGTGGTTCCTTATTTAGGAGTGAGACTCGAGCAGCAGAAAGCTCTGGAGACTGTCAATCTGGAATTAGGTTTGGATTGATTAAGACTCAACATTCTACAGATAAATGTTCTGCAAACGGATGATGTCACACATATAGGCTATGTGAAAATTGCTGTTTTTTACCAAGTTCTTGGGACTGGCATTTTCAGTCGGATGCCATCTTGGAACTTCACAAGAGTCTTTCATAATTAAACACAGCAGTGCAAACTCTGACTGAGGACACAATTATAAAAATTTGTTTGTGAAATTTATTCCACTATGTGTGGGGATATATATATATATATAAAATTAAATCTTTTCTAATTACCTGCTCTTGAAATAAAAAAATCCTGGGGTTTCTCAATGGATATATTATTGAGATATGATTTCATGTCTTACCTTATGGATTACTTTTATGAAAAACAAACTTTATTTATTTGAAAAAGTGTTTGACTTTTTAAAAACACCTTGATGATAACTCAAATTGACATGAGTATAAACAATTAAAGATTTAATTTACATGTAAATAAAGGCTGGATTTAGCACTTGTTTATTTTAAGCACTACAATTACACTTCTCAAGAAATCTGGGAATAAAAACACAGAAAACTGAACAACCACAGTATAGACAAGATTAGACCAAAAACAACTGAAAATCCGGACTATATGTACAAACTCAAACCAATCAAAAAGCAAGAAACAGGCATTACAACTTAATTAAACAATTAACATCTATGGCAACAAATGAAAACAAGTGTCACAAGGTGACGAACCAGCAGCGGAACTATATATTCCACGGAAGAATGTTTCCGCCCGGAGCGCTTTCGACGCAACACCCAGTCAGCCTGATATGCGTCGCTACCATGGCAACAGCAGCCGCTGATGACAGAGTGACAGCAGGTGCGGCGCATCAAGGGGCTGTTTGGTGATTGGGACACACAGCGGCTTGAAACAGATAAAGACCAAGCTTTGGGAGACCAAGCGTGTAGTTCAGTGCAGTGTTCTGTGTTCGGTTTTCGGGTGCTGTGTCCTGACCTTGTTCCGTCGAGGAAGGCTGAGAGTTTTTGTGGGACAAAATTGACTGGTGAGATCGATCCGCGGAAGGAAATCCGCTACGAAAGATTGGGTGGAGTGGAACAGAGAAGCAGAGGAGAAGTTGCCTTGGAAACATCAAGTCCCCTTCCTGGGTAGAGATAAGTGCAAACCTTTTACTGGCCGTATGATACGTGATTTATACACCAAGACACTGTATATGAAGAGAAGCGATCTAGGAACCGGAGTCTAGACACCGTAATGAGAAGACAGCTGTTATGATGCACGATTGAGATCGCTATATATTCTTCCGTCTTACTGTCCCTGCTGTTCAGAACAAGGAGTTTGGAGCCGCTGAAGAAGAGATTAAGCGACGGTGGAATTTAAAGCTTGCGGTGTTCTGATTCATCATTGATGTTGTCCTGGAGAACGGAGGAAATCCAGTTGTCTGTTGTTCTGAGTATTATACCTTTCAAGCCTGCTGTCTAGTCGACGCCCCTTTCACAGCCGTGAGCTTTCTGCATCCCCTGTATAGGAAAGGACCAACCGTACTCGAAGTACCCACCTGCTGTCTAGTCGACGCCCCTTTCACAGCCGTGAGCTTTCTGCATCCCCTGTTTAGGAAAGGACCAACCGTACTCGAAGTACCCACCTGCTGTCTAGTCGACGCTCCTTCCACAGCCCTAAGTTTCCTGCATCCCCTGTATAGGAAAGGACCAACCGTACTCGAGGTATCCACCTGCTGTCTAGTCGACGCCCTTTCACAGCCGTGAGCTTTCTGCATCCCCTGTATAGGAAAGAACCAACCGGACTCGAAGTACCTACCTGCTGTCTAGTCGACGCCCCTTTCACAGCCGTGAGCTTTCTGCATCCCCTGTTTAGGAAAGGACCAACCGTACTCGAAGTACCCACCTGCTGTCTAGTCGACGCTCCTTCCACAGCCCTAAGTTTCCTGCATCCCCTGTATAGGAAAGGACCAACCGTACTCGAGGTATCCACCTGCTGTCTAGTCGACGCCCTTTCACAGCCGTGAGCTTTCTGCATCCCCTGTATAGGAAAGAACCAACCGGACTCGAAGTACCTACCTGTTGTCTAGTCGACGCCCCTTTCACAGCCGTGAGCTTTCTGCATCCCCTGTTTAGGAAAGGACCAACCGTACTCGAAGTACCCACCTGCTGTCTAGTCGACGCTCCTTCCACAGCCCTAAGTTTCCTGCATCCCCTGTATAGGAAAGGACCAACCGTACTCGAGGTATCCACCTGCTGTCTAGTCGACGCCCTTTCACAGCCGTGAGCTTTCTGCATCCCCTGTATAGGAAAGAACCAACCGGACTCGAAGTACCTACCTGCTGTCTAGTCGACGCCCCTTTCACAGCCGTGAGCTTTCTGCATCCCCTGTATAGGAAAGGACCAACCGTACTCGAGGTATCCACCTGCTGTCTAGTCGACGCCCTTTCACAGCCGTAAGCTTTCCGCATCCCTGTATAGGAAAGGACCAACCGTACTCGAAGTACCCACCTGCTGTCTAGACGACGCCCCTTTCACAGCCGTGAGCTTTCTGCATCCCCTGTATAGGAAAGAACAAACCGGACTCGAAGTACCTACCTGCTGTCTAGTCGACGCCCCTTTCACAGCCGTGAGCTTTCTGCATCCCCTGTATAGGAAAGAACCAACCGGACTCGAAGTACCTACCTGCTGTCTAGTCGACGCCCCTTTCACAGCCCTAAGTTTCCTGCATCCCCTGTATAGGAAAGGACCAACCGTACTCGAAGTACCCACCTGCTGTCTAGTCGACGCCCTTTCACAGCCGTGAGCTTTCTGCATCCCCTGTATAGGAAAGAACCAACCGTGTTCGAAGTACCCACCTGCTGTCTAGTCGACGCCCCTTTCACAGCCGTAAGCTTTCTGCATCCCCTGCATAGGAAAGAACCTACCGTACCAGGAGTACCTACCGGCTGTCCAGTCGACGCTCCTCTTCACCGCTGTAAACTTCTGTACTTGGGAGGTCGAGAAGAGTACAGTCCGCTCAGAGTCCGAGAAGGATAAGCCGTGCTTAGAGCACTTACCTGCTGGTCAGGTCCGCGTTCCCTCCATTGCCGAGAGCCTCGGCACCCGAAGAGTCCGAGGGGGTTGAGTGGACCCAGTCCCCGCCTGTCGTCCAGCCGACGTCCCGGCGGCCACTGGATGCCGGGGAGGAAGGAGGAATTTTAATTAGGATATACAAATTCTTTTAATCAATAAAGCCTGTTACATTTTACTTTCCTTGTCCGCCTGGTTTCTGGTCTGCTCCTCAGTGGTACATTCTAAAGGGAGGGGGTAGACCCAGTCGACCCTCCCGACCTGTGACAGATTATTGGCGTAGTCGGCAGGATTACCACTGAGTTGAGCCACCAGAAGCCGTTATGGCAGATGAAGAGGCACCGGGAGCACGAAGACAAGCCATGCCCATATTCATGGGAGCCCCTTGGGCCCAAAAGTACCAAGGTCCGGGATCGGAGATGAGTCTGTCGACATGGAGGGCCCAGGTCGAATATTTAGTCGGGCTCCAAGGTCTGGATGCCCCTCAGGGAGTACAGTTCATCTTGAATTCCTTGGAAGGAGAAGCACTGAGGGAAGTGCGAGCAGCGCCAGAAGCGAACCGTACCACGGCTCAAGCTATCTTTGACTTCCTTTCGGGGCAATACGGCGATACCACTCCCGTAGCCGTTCTGCGAACACAGTTCTTCAACTGCAAACAAGGGCCGCGACAGACCATCCGGGCATTCACGCTACAGCTGAGAGAGCAGTTCGCTAGGCTAAGAGGAAGGCAAGACCATGGTCTAGGGGGTGAAGAGAGCCTGCTGCGAGACCAATTCCTCCTGGGGCTACGGGAAGGCCCCGTACGCCAAAGCCTGCGAATACAGGTCCGCCGGAACCCGGACTCGTCTTTTGACGAACTGAGACAAGAGGCTTTGGCCTTGGAACGGGATCACACGGTAAAGCCCTCAACGTGCATGGCTGCGAGTGCACCCGTCGACCCCCCACGCCCGGTCGAAGCGGAATGGAGACGTGCGTTACGAGAGGAGTTGAAAAAGGACGTCCAGGAACAGCTGGCCGAGCTATCCAATTCCTTCAGAGAAGAGCTCCGGCGTGAACGTTCCAGTCCATTGCTCCGAGAGCGGACCTATTCAGCGGGGAGCCGATTCCCAGAGCGACGCCCAGCTAGGCCCATGGGGCCGCGGTTCAGGTGGGACGAACAGGGACGCCCCATTTGTCATGGTTGTGGAGAGCCGGGTCATTACTTCCGCCAGTGCCGCTCCCGTCGGGGATCACACGAGGATTTTTAGAGTTGCCGGCCACTGTGGGTCAAGTGGCTGGGACTCCCATGGTAAACCCCCTATTGATTACGAAGTCCAGAGCATGTTTGGTGGGGCATTGCCCCATTGTAGTGGCCCAGGTCAACGGTTTGGAAGTACAGTGCCTGTTAGACACTGGGTCACAAGTCACTCTGTTCTCTGAGAGCCTGTCACGAGAGCTATTTAAGGGCCAGGATTGCCCCACCTCAGAAGCCCCCTGGTTGACGCTACGGGGAGCCAACGGTCTGGACATCCCATACGTGGGATACCTGGTGACTGACTTGAAGATCCATGGAGTCGTTGTCCCCCAGAAGGGGGTGGTGATCGTTCGTGACGCCTGCCTGGGAAACCATCGCGCCTTGTTGGGCATGAACGTTATAGCAGAATGTTGGGAGGAACTGTTCCGAGGTGGACTAAAGCAGACGGCCTCGACCTCGGAAAGTCAAGAGTGGGACCGGATCAAGGCCGATTGTCGGCGGGTTCGCCTTGCCGAGACGCGAGGAGATCGAGAGGGCACTGGGAGGACGGCTTGCCGATACGCGTTGTCCATTCCCGCTCAGAGTGAGGCTGTGGTGTGGGCCAGGCTCCCCTCGCAACTCTATGGCCCGGGAGAGTGGGTATTGGTGGAACCCCATCTGGACGGCCCAAACCTTGAGGTAGCTCGGGGGCTAGCCACAGCACGGCGGGGGAGGATTTCTGTGAAAGTACGGAACGTGAATGCGTTCCCCGTCCTGTTGCATCGACATCAGTGTCTGGCCCGAGTCACAGGGGTGTGCCCGCAACAAGTGAGAGAGCCGGGTGAAGTGCAGTTTAACCGGGTAAGCCCCTCCGTAGTGGAAGTTGCCCTGACCCGAACTGGACCGCCGGTGGGTAGTGAGGGAGAGGAATTGCCAAATCACCTCCAGGGAGGGTCACTACGCGGTGAAGGACTGGGAGAGGAACAGACTGGGCGGCTCCAGGATTTCCTGCTCAAATGGCAGCACTTGTTCTCGACTCACGACGAGGACTATGGCCGGACGGACATTGTAAAACATCAGATTCCGACCGGGGACGCCGCCCCGAGTAGAGAACGTTATCGACCAGTGCCACCGACCCTGTATTCTGAGGTCCGCACCCTCCTGCGAGGAATGTTGGACAAGGGGATTATCCGGGAAAGTAGTAGCCCTTGGGCCGCCCCTATCGTACTGGTGCGTAAGAAAAATGGTTCCTGGAGATTCTGTGTGGATTACCGTAAGCTGAACCAGGTGACTAAGCGGGATGCTTTCCCCCTGCCCCGAGTAGAGGATTCACTCACCAGTCTTACACAGTCTGCATGGTATTCTACTCTCGACTTGGCCAGTGGGTACTGGCAGGTGCAGGTGGACGAGCGGGACAGGGAGAAGACAGCCTTCACGACCCCTTTCGGGCTATACGAGTGGGAACGGATGCCGTTTGGCCTTTGCAACGCCCCAGCCACGTTCCAGCGGCTTATGCAGCGGTGCCTGGGAGGTCAGTTGACGGAAACCACGCTGGTCTACCTCGATGACGTCATTGTCTATTCGCCGGACTTTGAGACTCACCTCCAACATCTGGAGCAAGCTTTCCGCGCCCTGGACAAATACGGGCTAAAACTGCAACCTGACAAGTGTCAGCTTTTCCGGAAAGAGGTGAAGTTTCTGGGCCATGTGGTGAGTGCAGCTGGGATCGCTGTGGACCCAGAGAAGGTGTCGGCTGTGCAAGGGTGGGAGGCGCCGAAGACTGTGCGACAGGTCAGATCCTTCCTGGGTTTTGTCGGATATTACCGGCGGTTCATTCAGGACTTCTCCAAAATCGCCAAGCCCATTAACCAGCTGCTCGGGGGCACGGGACGTTCGAGGGGCCGGGGATCTCCCGCGGTTCAGTGGGACCAGGCATGTGAGGCTGCATTCCGGAGGCTTAAACAGGAACTACTACAGGCCCCGATTCTGGCCTATGCAGACTTCTCCCAGCCTTTCATCTTGTACACTGATGCCAGCCATCTCGGCCTGGGTGCCGTGCTAGCCCAAAAACAGCAGGGGAAGGAGAGGGTGATTGCATACGCCAGCCGAAGCTTACACCCGGCAGAGAGGAACGATGCTAACTATAGTTCCTTCAAACTTGAGTTGTTGGCCATGAAGTGGGCAATGAGCGAAAAGTTCAAGGACTACCTGTGGGGGACCAAGGTTCTGGTGGTAACTGACAACAACCCTCTGGTACATCTTCAGACGGCAAGGCTGGGGGCTGTCGAACAGAGATGGGTGGCACAACTTGCGAATTTCGACTACCAGCTGAAGTATCGGCCAGGGAAAGAGCATACGAATGCTGATGTGCTGTCGAGGTTTCCGGTGGCAGGTCCAGTAGTTCAGGGGCCCAACTCTAGCTCCGAGGAGGAGGAAGGAGCAATGGTGGGGATCGTGGAAGCGCCTGGATCATCGCAGGAAGAGGCCCCCAATGGGTGGGGCTGGGACCCACAGTGTTGGAGGTCGAGACAAGCGGAGGATGAAGGGTTGCGGACGGTACGAGAGTGGGTCCAGACTGGGAAATGGCCAGAGGCCAGAGAACGCCGGGCTCAGACTCAGGCAGTCCGAGGGTTGCTAGGACAATGGGAAAGGTTGGCTTTGAGGGAGGGGGTGCTCTGTCGCTCCATCCAGGACCCTAACCTGGGCGAGAAGATCTGGCAAACAGTAGTTCCGGAGGGGCAACATCGGTCCCTGCTACAGGCCTATCACACCCAGTTGGGCCATCAGGGCCTGGAGAAGACGATCTCGCTATTGCGACGCCAGTTCTATTGGCCTGGGATGGAGAGGATTACCAAGGCCTACCTTCAGGGATGCCCCCGGTGCACCCTGTTTAAGACCAGGAAGGAGATCCGAGCTCCATTGGTCCCGATTCAGGCAAAGGCTCCCATGCACATGGTCGCCATGGACTATCTGACGCTGGGAAGGCCGGTGGACCGGATTCAGAACATCTTGGTGGTGACAGACCTATTCACCAAATATGCCTGGGCCATTCCCACCTTGGACCAAACTGCTACCACCACCGCAAATGCCTTGTGGAGGGCTGTGATTCAGCCTTTTGGGTGCCCTGAAATATTCCACTCAGACCAGGGGCCGAACTTTGAGTCCAGGGTGGTCCATGAGTTGTGCCAGCTGTACGGGGGTAGGAAGACCCACACGACACCGTACCATCCCCAAGGGAATGGAGGATGCGAGAGGTTTAACCAAACATTGCTGGGCCTATTGGGAACGTTGGAGATGGATCAGCAGGGCCATTGGGCGGATACGCTTCCGGCACTGATCCAAGCGTATAACAACAGCGTGCATAGCACCACTGGGTATGCTCCAACATATCTGATGTTTGGAAGACACGTGCGGCTACCAGCCGACTTAGTAACGGGGGCTGCTACCCAAGGGGAGGAAGGGAGCTTGTCAGACTGGGTGGCGAGGCACCACCAGCGACTCCACTGGGCGTATGGCCGGGTCTCGGACCGGATTAACCAGGTGGGGGCAAAGAGCAAGAGACTGTACGACCGAACAGCTCGGGAAGCCCCACTGCTCCCAGGAGAGAGAGTCTTGGTGAGGGATAATCGTCGCCAAGGGAAGGGTAAGCTGAGCGATCGGTGGGAGCCTCGGCCCTATGTGGTCTTACGACAACCACGTCCAGATCAACCCGTGTATGCTATCCGACCCGAGGGGAGAGCGGGCCCAGAACGGGTGCTCCACCGGAATCTGATTCGCCCTTGCCCGAACTACCCAAATCCCAGAGAGGAAGCCCCCCCGGTTGTGGCAGCACCAGGACCGTTACTGGTAGGATGGGGAGTGGTCCCCAGGGGCTTGGGCCCAGCACCGGGACCGGTGAGACCCGAGTCCCCGCCGAGGCGGTCCCAGAGGGAGAACCGAGGTCGACCCCCGGTGAGGTATGGAGACTGGGAGAGCGGAACCCGTTCTCGGGACTAGAACGGATTGGCGGGGGAGTATGTCACAAGGTGACGAACCAGCAGCGGAACTATATATTCCACGGAGGAATGTTTCCGCCCGGAGCGCTTTCGACGCAACACCCAGTCAGCCTGATATGCGTCGCTACCATGGCAACAGCAGCCGCTGATGACAGAGTGACAGCAGGTGCGGCGCATCAAGGGGCTGTTTGGTGATTGGCACACACAGCGGCTTGAAACAGATAAAGACCAAGCTTTGGGAGACCAAGCGTGTAGTTCAGTGCAGTGTTCTGTGTTCGGTTTTCGGGTGCTGTGTCCTGACCTTGTTCCGTCGAGGAAGGCTGAGAGTTTTTGTGGGACAAAATTGACTGGTGAGATCGATCCGCGGAAGGAAATCCGCTACGAAAGATTGGGTGGAGTGGAACAGAGAAGCAGAGGAGAAGTTGCCTTGGAAACATCAAGTCCCCTTCCTGGGTAGAGATAAGTGCAAACCTTTTACTGGCCGTATGATACGTGATTTATACACCAAGACACTGTATATGAAGAGAAGCGATCTAGGAACCGGAGTCTAGACACCGTAATGAGAAGACAGCTGTTATGATGCACGATTGAGATCGCTATATATTCTTCCGTCTTACTGTCCCTGCTGTTCAGAACAAGGAGTTTGGAGCCGCTGAAGAAGAGATTAAGCGACGGTGGAATTTAAAGCTTGCGGTGTTCTGATTCATCATTGATGTTGTCCTGGAGAACGGAGGAAATCCAGTTGTCTGTTGTTCTGAGTATTATACCTTTCAAGCCTGCTGTCTAGTCGACGCCCCTTTCACAGCCGTGAGCTTTCTGCATCCCCTGTATAGGAAAGGACCAACCGTACTCGAAGTACCCACCTGCTGTCTAGTCGACGCCCCTTTCACAGCCGTGAGCTTTCTGCATCCCCTGTTTAGGAAAGGACCAACCGTACTCGAAGTACCCACCTGCTGTCTAGTCGACGCTCCTTCCACAGCCCTAAGTTTCCTGCATCCCCTGTATAGGAAAGGACCAACCGTACTCGAGGTATCCACCTGCTGTCTAGTCGACGCCCTTTCACAGCCGTGAGCTTTCTGCATCCCCTGTATAGGAAAGAACCAACCGGACTCGAAGTACCTACCTGCTGTCTAGTCGACGCCCCTTTCACAGCCGTGAGCTTTCTGCATCCCCTGTTTAGGAAAGGACCAACCGTACTCGAAGTACCCACCTGCTGTCTAGTCGACGCTCCTTCCACAGCCCTAAGTTTCCTGCATCCCCTGTATAGGAAAGGACCAACCGTACTCGAGGTATCCACCTGCTGTCTAGTCGACGCCCTTTCACAGCCGTGAGCTTTCTGCATCCCCTGTATAGGAAAGAACCAACCGGACTCGAAGTACCTACCTGCTGTCTAGTCGACGCCCCTTTCACAGCCGTGAGCTTTCTGCATCCCCTGTTTAGGAAAGGACCAACCGTACTCGAAGTACCCACCTGCTGTCTAGTCGACGCTCCTTCCACAGCCCTAAGTTTCCTGCATCCCCTGTATAGGAAAGGACCAACCGTACTCGAGGTATCCACCTGCTGTCTAGTCGACGCCCTTTCACAGCCGTGAGCTTTCTGCATCCCCTGTATAGGAAAGAACCAACCGGACTCGAAGTACCTACCTGCTGTCTAGTCGACGCCCCTTTCACAGCCGTGAGCTTTCTGCATCCCCTGTATAGGAAAGGACCAACCGTACTCGAGGTATCCACCTGCTGTCTAGTCGACGCCCTTTCACAGCCGTAAGCTTTCCGCATCCCCTGTATAGGAAAGGACCAACCGTACTCGAAGTACCCACCTGCTGTCTAGACGACGCCCCTTTCACAGCCGTGAGCTTTCTGCATCCCCTGTATAGGAAAGAACAAACCGGACTCGAAGTACCTACCTGCTGTCTAGTCGACGCCCCTTTCACAGCCGTGAGCTTTCTGCATCCCCTGTATAGGAAAGAACCAACCGGACTCGAAGTACCTACCTGCTGTCTAGTCGACGCCCCTTTCACAGCCCTAAGTTTCCTGCATCCCCTGTATAGGAAAGGACCAACCGTACTCGAAGTACCCACCTGCTGTCTAGTCGACGCCCTTTCACAGCCGTGAGCTTTCTGCATCCCCTGTATAGGAAAGAACCAACCGTGTTCGAAGTACCCACCTGCTGTCTAGTCGACGCCCCTTTCACAGCCGTAAGCTTTCTGCATCCCCTGCATAGGAAAGAACCTACCGTACCAGGAGTACCTACCGGCTGTCCAGTCGACGCTCCTCTTCACCGCTGTAAACTTCTGTACTTGGGAGGTCGAGAAGAGTACAGTCCGCTCAGAGTCCGAGAAGGATAAGCCGTGCTTAGAGCACTTACCTGCTGGTCAGGTCCGCGTTCCCTCCATTGCCGAGAGCCTCGGCACCCGAAGAGTCCGAGGGGGTTGAGTGGACCCAGTCCCCGCCTGTCGTCCAGCCGACGTCCCGGCGGCCACTGGATGCCGGGGAGGAAGGAGGAATTTTAATTAGGATATACAAATTCTTTTAATCAATAAAGCCTGTTACATTTTACTTTCCTTGTCCGCCTGGTTTCTGGTCTGCTCCTCAGTGGTACATTCTAAAGGGAGGGGGTAGACCCAGTCGACCCTCCCGACCTGTGACACAAGCAAACAGCAAAAACTTTTTTTTTGTGTGTAAATGTAGGCTTGTCAGTGATGCTTGACGTTATCTCAGTGTTAGGTACAACTATCGTGACTGAAACTGACATGAGGTCATGTCAGTAATGATTCCAGCAGTAGTGGAAGGATACCTAAGAATTTGTTGTATGTTTATGTTTAGTGCAGTACGAAAATGTTTTATGTTTTAAGAAAACTTTTAAGTGCATCTATAGTATTGTAACTGCATTGATATTCCTGTTAATATTCCTGTTACGCACCTGCGTACACAGTTTTTTAATAACACATTAACTATAACGCGTTTTTCATTATAAACGTGGGATTATGAATTATATTGAGAACGTCGTAACGTTACATAGAATACATTCCGTAATGTACCCTGAGTGTAAACATTAGCCACAATCATCGTGAAGCGTCCAAGGGATTGCAAAGATTAATATAAAGGTTAATAAAACGTTACACTCACTCACTTTTTCTGGAGGTCCAACAGGAACACACGAATAGTTGGTACCGATTCCTTTTTCAGGAGCAGCTTCTTAGCAAAACCTGATTTATATTGACCCTCGCCTCGTTTATAAAGCAGTCTGGTGAGAAATGATTCGCGCAAACATGAGCGCATTGACGTTGCTCGTCGGATTCCCTTGATAAACAAAACTCAGCCACTGCGTCTTCAGCGGTTCGGATTTAGGAACATTAAAATGACTGCTGTGTTCCTTATTACACCCAAGAACAGAACACCACAATCGCTTAGGCGCCATTCTGCTCCAGTGTATCAACAATGACTAACTATGAATGACTAACGGGTCCATCTGAGACATCAAATGGTATTCTTTGGCACGCTGAATAAACACCACAGACAGTGTCACAGTAAAACTATATGCAAAATAAGATACACCGGTGTTTTGCCAGATTAAGGTTATTCTATGTATCATCTTTTTACTACTTTAATTCATTTCACTCTAATTCTCTTTTAATTCATTTTATAACTCTTTTAATTTCCCTTGCTTTTATTTAGTTTATTTTCTATGCAAAGCTCTTTGAATTGCAATAGTGTGATTATTTTTTATTCCTTTCTATGTAAAGCATTTTGAATAACTGTTTTATCCTTTTATTTTGCGATTATTTTATTCCTTTCTATGTAAAGCACTTTGAATTGCCATAGTGTATGAAATGTGCTATATAAATAAACGTGCCTTGCATACTTGTATTACTTTATAAATTGAACTATGCACAGGTTCATAATTTTACTTTGTTCTCACACTCTCTTGTAGAAAACAAAAACACTGTTTCCTTTGATCACTTCTCAGTTTCTCTCATCGACTCCTTCCTCCCTGCTTTCATTCTATCAAGTGTTCATGTGCGCACACACACACACACACACACACACACACACACACACACACACACACACACACACAGCTCTTGTAATCCAGCAGGAGAGGTTCGAGGTGAAAAGGTCTCCGGTCCCTTGGGATCTGAATGTTTTGGGGATTCAGTGATTCAGACACAGCTGGCTGCTCACAACAATATGAAATTAGTGAGAAGCATTTGCAGCGGTGATGTCAGCACTAAACCACGCAGGGACCCCATTAGCACACAGAGGAATTTTGGGACTACTTGTCAAAGGCTGTTTGTGTGTCCATTCATGCAGAGAGAAAAAATAAGAGGAAAGCAACGTTCCTCTTGTCTCAAATGTTTGTATGAAAAACGCAAAGAATTCCTTTGATGCCGTGTTGACATCTGTCTCTAGTGCTCTTGGCCTGTCTCATGTGTGTCAACATTAATTGCCCTGCAGACAGAGGCTTGTATTGCATCTGTAATTACACAGGAAAGCCTGTTCCTTTGAGCTGTGGATTAGTAACTCTTTGTGTTAGCATTGAAAAGGGGCACGAAGGCAGTCCGAGTGAAGCATCACACAGAATCTGAGTACAAAGTGTTCCTCCACTCAACCCTTCCCTTGAGTTTGACAGGCGTCTTGGAGATGTCATGATAGAGAGAGATCTGTGGATATTCAATCCCTGCAGCGCCGGTCTGCCTGGCGACGGGGCCAGACCCCCGTTACCCTCGCACAACATATACGGTCATATCGTATACAGCCTAAAGCGTGGGAGGAATGAGGACAAACACAGTTGAAGAAGGGTGAGGATGTATTTATAGCACATACTCGAGGCTAAGCGAGCAAATGGGGTGGTCTGTATCAATCCCTCTGGGAAAAAGGCTGGAGTCATTAGTCCCCTTTTCACAAAGCCGGTGCTCAGTTGGGCACTGTTGCATGCATTTCCATTTCAGAAAAAGTCGTTATGAGCCAGAAAAACTGGCTCTGCAATAGAAAATGCTTTAGATGCTCCTGAACACTCATGGTAAAATCTCTTTATTCCAAACTTGTTTGCATTTCTTTGTTTTGTGGAATGCAATTGAAGCTATATTGAAGAATGTCTGTTTTTTTTGTCCAATGGACAAAATGTTGTTTGGACCATAACAATCTTCAAAATATTTTCTCTCGGTTATTGCAGAAAAACTGTTTGTACAGGTTTAGAACAAGAGTTGGAACAACGTGATGGTGACTATGACATTAATATTATTTTTATTTTTATTTTTTCTCAAAGCAATGAGAATTGATACAGAGGAATTAACCCAACAGAAATGAGTTCCTGGGTTTGAGTCCATATCCAGACTGTCAAACTTTATGGATGTGTGCAGGGAGGACCAGACTGCCACACCACAAACATCTTGCAATGACACACCTTTAGCTAGCACATTAAAGGTGCCACTCCAAGTAGAATGAGCCCTGATACCTTGAGGCGAAGCCATACTGCATGCCTCATAGGCAAAATCAAACGCATCAACAATCCAATCTGCTCAGAGATGGGAGAACCTCTGCCTGAGCCTTCAAAGCAGACCAGCAACTGATAGGATTCATGTCACAAACCTGAGTGGTCAACGTAAATCCTCAGTGCTCTGCCTGGGCACAAAAGGTGAAGCGTTTCTTGCTCCAGCAGTTCAAAAGGCAAAGAGGAAAAGGCTAGAAGGATGACCATATGGACTGTCGAAAATGGCACCTTTGGAACGTATCCCAGCATCGGGTGCAATATGACCTAAACCAGTCCAGGGGCAAAGTCTAGACAGGATGGGCCAACTGACAAGGCCTGCAAGGCCTGTCCTACCTTTTTTAAGGAAATTTATTCTAATAACAGACCCTCCTTGAGAGTCAGAAACTTCTCTGATGCTGACTCCAGCGGCTCGAATGGGGCCTCTGATAACCCTTCCAGGACTATAGAAAGATCCCAGGAAGGAACTCGCAGTCTGCAGATAGGCCTCAGCTGTCTGGCACCATGAAGAAAGCGACATATCAGGGGATGCCTCCTTATAGCAGATGATACAGCCACGTACACATTAAGCATAGCAGAGGATAAACCATCCTAAAAGGCACTTCAGTAAAAACTCCAGCACTGAACCAATGAACTGGGCAGTACCATAGCATCCAGCCCTAATGGAGCTGAAGGTATGAGGGAGAACCATAGAGGACAGCAGGTTGATTCCTCGGAGGCGACCAGATCTACATCCATTTTGCTGTACCTCTGCCAGATTTGCACCACTACTTCTAGGTAAAGTTTCATTCCCCATGCCTCAGCCCCTGTCTTAATTGGATGTCTGCTCCCACATTCATGTGCCTTGGAATGTAAACTGCACTCAGAGACAACAGTGTGCCTTGAGCACAGAGCAGAATTTGCTGCACCAACCTGAACAGGGGGCACAAACCCAGACCATTCTGGTGATTTATTTATGAGACTACCAACGTATTGTCAGTCCACACCAACATGTGGTAACCCCTCAGTTCCAAGAGAAAGTACTTCAAAGCAAGAAATACAGCCTTCATCTCCAAGCAATATATATATATAGAATTGACTCAAGAAGGAGACATCATGCTCGCATGGAGGTTGAATCCCATACCACCCCTAATTTGTTAATAAAGTTGACTACACTGTGCACACCCACTCGGGCAATTTATAGAAAGACATGGTTGCTTGCCATTATTTTGCATGGTACACTTTATTTGAAGTGCTGCTGCTGAAAAGAAGTACAGGAAAAACTGCTTAAAATATTGTTTCATACTGGGATAATTCTAGGCTGTCAGATGGGGTGGCAATGCTTTTTCTTATGTTGACAGTTGCCACCCCATGCTGCCGCTGCCCCTGTCCTTCTTGGGAACTAAAAAAATAACAGCTTTAGAAGCCTGACTCTCTTAAGGGAAGCATGTTCTATGGCTCTTTTGCCCTTATTTATACTCCCTAGGAGCTAGGGCCTGGCTGAGGTGGGCTCGAGGAGACCACCAGCTCCTGGCCAGTTGAGCCACAGATGGCACTCTGTGGCAACCATAGAAGTCATTGCACAACCAATGGAGTGGGCCGTTTGCTTAGTGGCACAGAGGGCAAGGTCTGTGGCCTGGCAGAGTTCCCTGACTGACTTAGAGTCAATAGCCTCACTGAAGTCCAGGTCATTGAGCAGGTTGGCCTAGTACACCTACTGAATAGCCATAGTGTGCAAGGACGCACCAGCCTGACCTTCTGCTTAATAAGCTTAACCCACAAGGCCGGATGTAACTCTGCAAAGCCTCGAGGGCGGTGTGGGTTTCTTTGATGAAGTCAGGGGGGGAGATAGCTTGCGAGCGTCTCTTTGACCCACTGCGATACAGCATACCCATACTCTCCACGCCCCACAATGGAGGATTATTTGACATTGAGGGGTAAAGACCAGGATACGTTAGTATGGAGGTCCGGGAAAAATGGCAGATTCCTACGAGGCTGCTGACTTCCCTCACTAGAGAAGAAGCGATCATCAAGCTTATTACTTACTTTTTTCTCATCTAACCATTCTAATTTATGCTTATCCATATGTGAACCGCATGATTTAACCTGCCATGCTACCTTAGAAAGTATGAGGGCAATCTGCTCACTCGAGAGCCAATCAAGCGTGTTCCGCTCCTAAGCAGATGACACATTGACTGGTTTCATGATCCCTGGTGATATAGCGGCAACCCGCCGCTTGTAATTCTTTGAAGCCATTTCTTTACACACAAACACAATTGTACAACTGTTGACAATCTTCTTTTCTTTTCTTTTTTCTTTCATTTTTACTCCTAACACAGATAACAAGTCTTCCCACTCACATGCAAACAAACGGCATCCTGAAGACATAGAAATGTTTATGACATGTGTTTCAGGCATCTAATTATGATCTCAGTGATGTGCTGACGCTAAGTCATCTTACCATGCTTTTGGCCAATCAAGATTTCTGTTTCCCACATGTGCTTCAGACACCGGCTCATGCATAAGCATTCCCATAGCAAAAACATCATGACGCAGCATTTAGTTCCACTTGAAAAGGGTGTCTTAATGTTCAGAGAACATTCATTTTCATAACCTAATGGGAGCATTAGCACAACATTCTTAGAAAATGTGTTTGCTTGCTGGGACACTGGTCAGAAGTAGAAACAAATTTTGAGAGTAGCATGTTCATGTCATCCCAGCGATCACAAAGCTACTAGGCTACAAAATATTCAAACTGTCACTTAACCCTAGTTTGTACAAACCTAATCATATCTGTCACACACATAATGATGAAAAATGCAGTCTGGATTAGAAAATCACCAAAACTGTTGCTATTACTTCTGAAAGAATATTCATCATTGTGAGTTTATCTGTACAGTGCTACACACTGATATATTAGAGCTCTGCTCTACATTAGGAGGTGCACTAAATGCATTTCAGTGTGGGAACTCAATGTCTCTGCTGCTGCTGCTGTGAGAAACCTTGCCTGCTACTGAGTGAGAGGAAGTTTAGGATCCCTGTGGAGCATTCCAGCTTTACATATAAAATATGACCCACCACAGTATAAAATAACAATTAAAACTCAACAGCCCCTGGAAGTAACCCAGCTTCTCATTGGTGGTTCAGAGAAGTTCAATGTGTTTTGGGTGTATGATGATCATTCATGTTAGTTGTACTAATAGTATTCTGGACTTATTTTTAAAGGGAGCCTGACATCTGCAAGTCTCTATCAGCTTACTTAATGTGTATATGCTGGTATGAAAATAGTCATCTAAATGATTTACTATACCTTAGTTACTCAGAAAACCCTTTTTTAGTTACATTGATTTGTGTTGGGGGGGTTGGGGAACTCTTGGGAATTCCGAGAGAAAAAATGTCAGAATTGTGAGATATAAAGTTGTAATTCTAATTGTGTGGTGGAAACAAGCTTCCATATCTATTTCTCTTTATTTATCTATTTTAAAGGGTACCTATCATGGAATTTTGAAAATTACCTTTCATGTAGTGTGTAACATAGATCTAAGTGAACAAAAACATCCTGCAAAGTTTTAAATATGAAAGTTCACCATATACAAAGTTATTGTCTCTCAAAAGTAAGAGTCGACTCTGAGTCGCTGATATGAATCGATAGACGAACGATGCTTTCTCTCTAGTTTTCGTACGTCACTTGTACAAGTTATTTGAATTCGACACGCCCACTCAGTGCGTGCGCTGAGCAGACACAGAAAACAGTGAAAACATCATGTCGACGAGACGCTGTTCTGAAGTGTGAATCAAAAGCGAACTTTTTTTTTTCACTGGCCAGGGACAAGCATGTGAAGACTCAGTGGCTAGAGTTTATATTTACAACTGTACCCGTTCCGAACCTTGTGTGTGTTCGCGTCATTTTATTGAAGATCGTTTCACAAACACAAATGCTTTCAAGTGTGGATTCGCGAGTCGGCTGATATAGGAAGGTTCAATACCAAGTTTATTTAGATCAGCTTCCTCCTCCAAATCACAACCTGTAAGTACTATTAATAATTGTTGCTTTTTGTGTGTGTGTGTGTGTGTGTGTGCGTGCGTGCGTGCGTGCGTGCGTGCGTGCGTGCATGCGTGCGCGCGCGTGTGTGTGTGTGTGTGTGTGTGTGTGTGTGTGTGTGTGTGTGTGTGTGTGTGTGTGTGTGTGTGTGTGTGTGTGTGTGTGTGTGTGTGTGTGTGTGTGTGTGAGAGAGAGAGAGAGTTACGCTCAGCAGCTTCTAGGTCTCCAATGTCATTTTTGTTTTGTTTTTTGAAATATGTGAAATTATGTGAAGCGTATTGTAGTACTGCAGTGCTTTATCAATATGTTTAAGCTTTGGGTTAACGCGAAAAATAACTGACTGAGTCATCTGACCAATCACTGCAGATTAGCGTCACGCAAAGGAGGGGTTTGGACAAATGAGTCGTCAAACGAATCATTAGGGAGTCGGTGAGCAAATCAGGTAAAAATAAATGCATATTATAAGACAACAAAAGTGTTTTTTGTCAGTGTATGCATGTAAAACTGTTGTTGGGGACTCCCAGAACAATATTAGGAACATTTTAAATGCATAATAGGTACCCTTTAATATTTAACAATATTATTGATCTGCCTGCATTGATACTGGACGATGACATCACTGTTTTCTCTGCTGCTATATAGATAAATTAACTAAATTAATAACATTTTTACAACAGAAATGAACCAACACTGAACTTACTTCAGCTGGACTATGATACAGCAGAAACAAACTTTGTTGCACTATTTTCCTGTTATCGTTGTAAAGCTACTTTGAAACAATCTGTATTATAAAAAAAGCTATATACTGTAAATAAAGGTGACTTGACTTGCCTTGACTATTTAATTTAGTTAAAGTTGGCTGAACTTGAACTGGTCAAAGTGAGGTAGTAACACTCACATTTCCTGGTTATCTAAAAAACACACAAGTTACCCAAGAAATATTGTAGTAAGCTTTGTCAACTCAAAAGTGATGGACTACTTGCAAATGTCCTCAGGTTCTCTAAGTAAAGACAGCTTATTATGGTGGCTTCTGGAACAGAGCGTTTATGAAGATTGCATCCAGATCAGAGATCATCTTCCAGATGCAGCCTTACTGCCACTGAGATAAATGGGAATGCTAAAAGTTACTTCTCTCTCCAAGTATATGTGGACTCTTCACGTGCATTAAATCATCATCTCATTACTTTATGAACATTTATCTAACTGAGGCTAACTCCCGTCGGCTGCTAGTCTCACCTCTGACTGTGATGAGCAGGTTTATTTGGATGGTCTCAGGTGAGACATTCCTCATAGCTGTGTCGTTCACCATAAGCTTATTCAGCACATAAGCATCCAGTGTGTTTCATCACCTCACGAGAATGAAGCTCTGTGTGTGAGAAAGGTTTCATTCAGTTCATTTTGTTTCTCAAACCTACTGGTCAGGATTAGTTAGCTCCTGGCCTAGATAGTGCAGCAAAAGAAAATTTAGATTGTGAAGCTGGTCAACTGGTATGGTATTTATGGTGATTCTGGTTTACCAAGGTCAAGCTAGTTAAGCAGCCAGTTAGTTATGCTGTGACCAGTTAAACTAGTCTCTTTCAGTATGGATACCCTTGACAAAGAGAAGTGTGCTTAATTGTATATGCACTTTTAGTGTACGACAAATATTAAAAGAATATTTAAAAACAAAAAAATACTTGCAAAGCCACTTACTGTAAGTGTACTTAAAGAGTGTACTTTCTTAATAATGAAGTACTATTTTCAAAGTGCACTTTGTAATCATGTCAAATTAAAAGTTTTACCTTAAAATACATTTAAAATCATTGTTGTAATAAAAAATGATAGTGCTGCTTTAAAGAATTATACATATTTGTGTGTTGACTGCAATATTACATTTAAAGTGAATAATAATAATAATAATAATAATAATAGATTTAATTTATATAGTGCTTTTCACAATCTCAAAGTCGTTTTGCATGGCAGGTAGATAATAAAAAATACAAAACAAAACAGAACAAAAAAAACGAAACAAAATTCAGGCACAGATAAAAGTGGAGGGGGCGTGTGGCTACAGATAGTTGCGGCTACAGAGGTGAAAAGGTAGGTCTTGAGGCGGGACTATAAGATGGTGAGGGACTCGAATGTGCGTATCTCTTGGGGGAGGGAGTTCCAGAGCCTGGGAGCTGCCCTGGAGAAGACACTGTCCCAAAACTGCGGACTTGTGGATGCAGAGGAGACCGGCTGAGGTGGATCTGAGGGAACGTGAGGGTCGGTAAAGAGGAGGTCAGTGAGATATGAGGGGACCAGATGGTGGAGGGCTTTGTAGGTGAGCACCAGGATTTTGTAGGTGATCCTGTGGGAGATAGGAAGCCAGTGTAGTTGTTTTAGGGCTGGAGTGATGTGGTTCCATGATTTGGAGCATGCGATGAGTCGTTCAGCTGTATTCTGGACCAGTTGGAGTCATTTGATGCAAGTAGAGCTGATGCCAACGAGAAGTGAGTTACAATAGTCCATTCAGGAGGAGATGAAGGAGTGAATGATTTTTTCAGCAGCGGGGGGTGTGAGAGAGGGTTTGGCAATGTTGCGGAGGTAAAGGAGGAGGCTTTAATGACATGAAATGACATGGCTCAAGGGAAAGAGTGGAACCAAAGATCACGCCAAGGTTGCGGACCGGGGGAGATGGGGAGACAATGGTGCCGTTGATGGTGAGAGTGGGGTTATTGATTTAACTGAGTGTGGATTTGGAGCCTATGACGAGAAATTCTGTTTTATCGCTGTTGAGTTTGAGGAAGTTGTATTGCATCCACGTTTTAATAGCTGACAGACAGGAGTTGATGTGGGAGAGGGGAGTATCGTGGGGGGATTTAGTTCTGAGGTAGATTTGGATGTCATCGGCGTAAAAGTGGAAGTCCAGGTTGAAGTGACGGAGTATCTAACCAAGGGGAAGGATGTAGATGATAAAGAGAGGGGGGTAGAGTACGGAGCCTTGGGGAACACCATGGGTGACAGTGCCTGAGACAGAGGTGTGGTTATGGAGAGAGATGAAGTATGATCTGTTTGAAAGGTAGGAGCGGAGCCAACTGAGTGCAGTACCTTCGATACCGAGGTCTTTGAGTCTGGTGAACGGATGTTATGGAGGTTCAAACTGGTTATTGGCATGAAGATGAGTTTGTAGTTGTAAGGCGACTATACGTTCCAGGGGTTTTAGACAGAAAGGGGAGGTTGGATATTGGGCGGTAGTTGTTGAGGGCGGAGGGATCTAGATCAGGTTTAAGGATTTGGGTGACAGCGGCAGTTTTGAAGGCAGAGGGGACAATACCAAGGGACAACAAGGAGTTGAAGAGGTTAGTAAGGTAGGGGCAAAGGACGGGGAGGCAAGACTTCAGGACTGGAATAGGGAGGGAATCAAGGGTGCAGGTAGGGGGTTTGGAAGAGCTGATGAGTTTAGAGATTTCACGAGAGGTGACCGAGTAAAACTGGGAGAGGGAGGAGTGTGGAGGAGGTGGAGGGAGGTTAGAAGGGATGGGGAGAAGTGGGGCCATGGCAGTTGCTGGAGTAGATACTGGGACGTCAGGTACGGGGGATAGAGATTGGTAAATTATGTTGATTTTGTCAGCGAAAAAGTGAAGGAAGGAGTTGCACAGTTCCGGAGTAGAGGTTGGGAGAGGGAGGAGTGTGGAGGAGGTGGAGGGAGGTCAGAAGGGATGGGGAGAAGAGGGGCCATGGCAGTTGCTGGAGTAGATACTGGGAGGTCAGGTACGGGGGATAGAGATTATGTTGATTTTGTCAGCGAAAAAGTGAAGGAAGGAGTTGCACAGTTCCGGAGTAGAGGTAGGGAAGGTGTAAGTCCGAGGCTTGATGAGGTTGTTCATTGTGGAGAAGAGGGTTCTGGGGTTTTGACAAGGGTTGGTGAGGATGGTGGAGAGGTAGGCAGATTTGGCAGCAATGAGGGCGTCTTTGTAGGCAGTGAGGTGGAGTTTAAAGGCTTCATGGTGAACTGTGAGAGATGTTTTTATTGACAGACGTTCAAGTTGGCGGCCAGTTTGTTTCATTTTCCGGAGTGCAGGTGTGTACCAGGGTGAAGAGGTGTTAAAAGTGATGGTTTTTGTTTTGAGGGGGGCCAGAATGTTGAGGGAGATAGACAAGGTGGAGTTGAGGTGGTTTGTGAGATCATAAGGTGAGCAGCTGTTTGAGTCTGGATGAAGAGTGGTGAAAAGCAGGTCAGAGAGATGGTGGTGTAATCATTTCTTTGTAATAATGGCGAGGCTACCTCTACAGCGGGAGGGGCGGGGTTTGCAGATGTAGATGTAGCCAGGGGGGGATGCTTGGTTGAGGGAGAAGAAGTCATTAGGTTGTTGCCAGGTTTAGGTGAGCAGAAGGTAGTCCAGAGTTTTATCGATGATTAGTTAATTGAGGAAAGGGGCTTTATTGTTGAGCAATAGGTATTGAGGAGGGCAAAGTTGGTATGGTGAGAGGGGGGTGGGATGGGGTCAGGCTGGAAAGATCTAAGGTTGTCGCGGTTAGCAGTGTGTGTGGTCGATGGGGAGGGGGGGGATGCAGTTGAGGGGGGACAGTGAGTGGATTTGCAAATTATTGGAGAATAGGAGTATGTAAAGTGCGGATAGCACTGTAGTCCAGTCTGGGTTTTCTGTGCAGCCAGATGGTGCGTTTAGCCCTATGTAATCCAGTGGAGGAAGCATTCTGATGACGTGGGAAAGGTGCGACAGAGCGTGCAAGTGACCAAATGGATGGAATGGATTGTCCATGGTGGAAGTAAGCAAACTTGCGGCGAAAGCTTCTGTGAATATAACGGGGTTGACGTAGAAGTCAGAGCGGTTTGATGACTGGGATGCAGGATGGAATGGAGTAGTTGATTAGTCCAACCAGTTGTAGAGTTAAATATTTGAACATGATGCCGAGCGGGTGGACTGAAAGCTCAGTGACAGCAGTTAGCCGTGAACTAGGGGCACAAAGGTAGATAACTGATGTGAGTGCCAAAATGATCGACGGCAGGACAGGGGGAAATGAATGTCCAGTCTCAGTCATGGCTCTTATCTGGTGGAGGTTGCCTGTGAGAAGGAGGTAGGCAATCGGGTTAGCCACTGTAGCAGCTGGGGTTAGCCACAATGCGTTGGGTGAACGAGGGCAGACAGTCTGGTAAGCGGCTTCAGGAACCAGCTGAAAGGTTGTCCAGAGGTAGAGAGGCTGTCCAGAGGTCGGGGTACAGCGAACAAAAACAAACAGGAACACAAGAGGCAATAGCAGATGGAGAAGCGGCGAATAAACAGCGTCAGCGTCCTCTCACGTTGACTATGAGATATTACCAGTCAATATTACCAGTCAAAAGTTTTAGTTAACACTTTATTTTACAGTGTCCTGGTTACACGTTACATGTAGTTACTGTATAAATAACTATAATTTATGCATCATTACATGCAACTAACCCTAAACCAAACCACAACCCTGTAATAAGTATATGTAGTAAATTCTTATTACATAGTACTTAATGCATAATTACACTGTAACAAAGACACCATTAAAAAAAGTGTAACCTTAATATATTTAAAATGTTCTAAATTCCAACTGCATCCATACAAATGTGTAATTAAAAATATATTTAAATATATGATACATAAATAGAAATGACATTCAATTATTTGTCACGTGTCAGTGTTTTTTTTTTTTTTTGTATTTTCAGTAGTCACATGTCTTCCTTTGTTCTTTTCCCGCCACTCATTCGTATCCATGGTTACTGTCATTTAGTTAATCTGTGTCACCTGTGTTTAGTTGATCATCATCATCATCATCATCATCTATGTCACCTGAGTTCTGTTAATCAGTGTTCATCACTGTTTGTATTTACTGTAGTTTCATTCTATTCAGTCAGTCTTTGTCTGATCTACGTTGTACAAAGTGTGTGTGAACCTTCTGCCTGTCTTTGATGTAAGAGTTTGATTTATATTGTGAGTAAACGTTTGCATTGGAACTTTTGACTTTTCTTCGTCGTCTTCTGCCCGCACCACACCATGACAATATTTTAGTTTACCATAAATGCTTGTCAGTGCATTTAGCAGTAGGCTACACTTCAACTATCACGTAGTGTAGTATGAATCCAAAGTGCGGGACCCATAAAGGTCCCATGACATGAAATCACTTTCTGAGGTTTTTTTAACATTAATATGAGTTCCCCTAGTCTGTATATGGTCCCCCAGTGTCTAAAAATTTCAATCGGTGTAAACAAGCTTTGGCTATCTTTCTCTGCCTTTGAGAAAATGAAAGCTCAAACGGACTGATCTTGAATCCTCCCCGCATGACGTCATACAGGGAAAGGTTAACTCCCCTTTCTCTGCTTTGCCTGCAAAGAGAATTTGGCCCACCCATGAGAAAATGAGCTACGCGAGTGCGATATTGTTTTTTTTCTCGAGAGACATCATGACTTGCAAACAAGCAAAGCATGGCAGTTGCTCAGTATTTGGATGTACAAATGAACACAAAGTTATTTTTTTTAGTTCTTTCATCCGAGCCTCTGAAGAACCAATGGGTTATGTGAATTTCTGTGTAATTGTTCAAGTTCAGACAGATAATCTTTCTCTCAAAATCGTTCAATACTGTTTATGAATCAGTAAATCAAGCCAGTGACTAAAATGTCAACTTCACATTGTTTCTCTTGAAATAATCTTATTTAAACTGATTAAAATATATACAGAAAGCGATCAAAGAACAATCCCTTTCCAATCGCCCAAGCTGTCAATCACACAGCGCGAGTTTATCTGGATACTTGCCAAAACTCGTTATGAAATCAATGACGCTGTTACACTGCACAATGAAGCTCTTACTGTATTTACATCATGTTTGCATTGGTGAAAGCATTAGTGAGAGTGCAGAAACTGCGTTGTAATGATCAGATCTTTATTCATGCGATCAACAGACTGTCATCTGCTCAATCATCACTGCAACCTTTTATGTGATGGGAATAGTTCTAAATACTTCCCACAATTTGTTAATCTCGATAGCTGTAATAGTAAAAACGTATAATAGCTGTAATAGTAAAAGTTTATGAGAGAGTTCCACATGTAATGCTATTTGTTTCATATGCAAGCATGTCAGCCAATCACAGCAGTGGGTGTTTACACTGAAGTCTCACAGAAGACACGCCCCTTCAAACAAAGCGTTCAAATCAGAGGCTAAAATCAGGCTAGGAAAAATGGTTTTAATTTCTAAATTGACAATTTTTTATCTAAAAAACATACTAACATTATATTACAAATGGGAACAATAGAAGCAGTTAAACAATAGGACAACATTATGCAAGTGCTATGACCCTTCCCTTGTTTAATCTAACACAGTACGTGTACTTTTTTTTTGTTTTATTTTTTTATGAGATGAGCTACAGATGAGCTACAGCAGCAGAAGACACACCGGTTGATCCAATAGAGATTCACATCATGGATGAGCAGCCGACAAATATGCAGTAACTGAGTAATGCTATCATGACAATATCGACCAAAGTCTCTGAGAAATGTTTCCAGCTTATTTAAGCCAGTTCTGAAGGCAAAAGAGGGTCCAACCCAGTACTTGCAAGGTGTACCTATAAAAGTGGCAGGAGTGTGTTTATATATACATATATATAGGTAGACATGTGTCCTAATAGGAGAAAGCATTTGAGCACATCTATCAGTTTCTGTGTATAAGATGTATTGGTTGAGGGCAGCGAGGTCAGAGCAAGGTAACAATAACCATCACTCCTTTAACCCTGTTGTACCATGTCTGTGTAAGGAAGCAATTAAACGGCACTCAATCTTTGGTGGTGATGAATGCTCTGTACTCTGGTACCAGTAGGGATCCGAGTGTGACCTGAGGAACCCGCTCAGCTTGTGGTCACGAACGCTGCACCCCGCATCTAAAGATTAATGGCGTATAATGGGACGCACCCAGCTTGCTGAGATTAATAGCACGTAATGACTCGCGCCAGCCTCCAAGATTAATGGCACATAATGGTTTGCTTTGCTGGGCGTAATCGAGCTGTCAGGGGTGGCTTTGAGAAATTGCAGAGCTAACATCATTTTTCACATGTCCCTAAAAAGTCCTGCACAACTCTGATAATTCCCAAGTTTGCCAGGCCTCCGGGGAACTGGTGCACCTCTGCTGTGTCTCAAGAGCTTCAAGACCTTCAGCCTTTCCTGCTGTGTGTTTGAGTGTGTGCTGTTAATCTTGCACATTTTTGTGACTGCAGTTTTAGGACACCCACTCTGACATATTGTCTCTGTACACTCTTAAAAACAAAGGTTCCAAAAGAGTGTTTTCACAATGATGCCATAGAAGAACTATTTTTTGGTTTCCCAAAGAAACTTTTAGTGAACAGTTCTTAAAAGAACATTAATAACCTAAAGAACTTTTTTACATTATAAAAAAACCTTTGTGGATTGGAAAGATATCATGGATGTTAAAGGATAACCATCAAGGTTTTTAGTTTTAATAAGAGTGTTAGTCACCAAGTGCATTTCAGACAGCATCCATGGAGTCAAATTAGGCCTCTAATTAGCCGATAAGATCTTTTGTGCTCATGAACTACAGGCTACAAAACCAAACAGAGGATGTCTCGCTTTTTTGCCATTTTGTGGAAAAAACAGTGGCAAAAAAGGGTGATGGCTGCAAATGACCTCCCAAGTAAATGATTCATCTCCTTCATCTCCTTGCATCCGCTCCACACAAATAGACAGACCCAATTATTGCTGCCATGAGTCTGCTGTTTACCGAAGGTTTATCTCCATCTCATAAACTACAGCTTGGCTCGTGTTCAACAGCTCTGGCTGTTACATATATGGGAATCAGCTGAGCAACTTTTGAGAGAGACTGCGGACAATCTGTCCCTGTTGGCTGGCATTACTAGCTCCAGCACGCAAACTCAAACAAAGACGAAAGACACAACCCTGCACACCAAATACACAAATGCATTCATGGAAGTTCATGCAATTACAGCATGCAGAAACACAGAAACTATATGCATGCACATGCTCGACACACTCTAGTCCACAATTTATTCGGTGAGGTCAAGCACATGAAAAAGAGCTGAATGCTAGAGCCTCCATGTGAAATGTGATTTTAATTGAATAAAGCATTTCTTGATTTGCAGCCAGGAAACCCAACTGTCCCTGTCCATCAGTTCGACGGGTTTAATCGAGGTTAAAACTGACAACCCATCCGCGAGCATGTGTGTGTGTGTGTGGGGGGGGGGGGGGTACACTCTGAAGCAGCCCTCCCTCTTATACTAAACAATGTGCTGCCTTTCTCTCTGCCAACATGGATACACTATAGCGGGCGTTTCACTGCCACAGGCTGTGTGCACTGATACCACACTAATGCCCTACAAGAGCAAGATCAAAACAGACCACTGCACAAGCTTAGAGCCCTGGTGGTCTCGTAAATCAGCACACACACAGACAAATACACACTCATTCAAAGTGTTTATCAAATCAGCCAGTAATCTTACATCTGAGGTCAGATCTTTTGGAGCATGACGGGGCCAGGTTAGTTGAGTTTTGTTTTTCTCCCCAGTATCAAAGCTTTGTCCATTGAATTTGCTTATTAGTGGTGCTTGATAAGGCAAAAATCACTATTACTATACTTGTGGAAATGTTGTACACTTAGCATACTTTAAAACAAACAATATAACAGAAATAATATACTTAAAGTGCCCCTATTATCTATTTTTAAGGCTCCTAATTTTGTTTTGGAGGTCTCCTACGACAGGTTTACATTTTCTTCTGTGTTGAATTTCGAGATTTGTTTCGAGATTTTGTTGTGGGCTGGTCAAGTTGTTCGCGGGGGTACAATGTACAATATAGGTTATATTGTATAAAACCATAATGGGGCAGTTTAAGTACAATCTGAATGTAATGTTTTCTGATACTTAATTGCATGTGGTTACACTTTATAATTTATTTTTACTCAAATAAGTACTGAGTAATATTAATTAACATCATGTACTTACTAGAGTGTAGGGGTTTGGTTTAGGGTAAGTTACTGTTATTACTGGAGGAAATTTTTCTGAAAATAAATGAATGGTTTTACAAATAAATGAAAATGTATTGGTTTAAATTTATATTAAATGCGATTAGATGAACTCGTGAGTGTTTTTCTACCCACTTACTGTAAGTAGGACTAAATTACATATTTATATGTAATTTCATAATTATTTCTATTGTCTTTAAAATATGATTCATGTGCACTGCCAAATGATCTTACAAGCATTTATGGTTGTGGTAGATTTTTCTCTTTCTGCACCTGACTTAAGTCTACCTGGGTCTCGTCTACAGTCGACGTCCCCGAACATCTACATTCGACGTTAGTTTACCTGTATCGTCCCCGTTAAATAATATTTATACTCTAGCGCGTCTCCTCATCGACGTCGGCCGAGTCCCCTAACGCTAACTTGCTGTGCAGCAATAACTCAGACTCCAGACGATGTATTTGCTTTAATCGAGGATAAACCCACCAACCCATCCGCGAGCATGTGTGTGTGTGTGAGTACTCTCTGAAGCAGCCCTCCCTCTTATACTAAATGCTTTTTTATAGAATAGGAGCATTGCGAAAATGACATGATACATTACATAATTTCCTACAATTTGATTGGTTCTTATGCAAACCCTCTCTGGTTGATGAGGCGATTAAGATGTGTTACTGGCTGGGGGCTAAGGAGGTCGACCCGAGGGAGCTCCCCGATCTCTCCGGTCTGGACTGGAGAGAGGCACTCTCCAGATGTCTGGAGAGCTTCCTCCCGTGGCACGCCAGGTCATCACCTGATCTTCACGTCAGCCGCGCCCAGCCAGAGCTTCACGTCAGCCATGCGTCCCATCCGCGCCCAGCCAGAGCCTTCTGCTGCGCGTCCCATCCGCGCCTCATGTCAGCCCCGCGTCCCATCCGCGCCAAGCCAGAGCCTTCTGCATAGCTGGTCCCATCCGTGCCCAGCCAGAGCCTTCTGCCGCGCGTCCCATCCGCGCCTCACGTCAGCCGCGCGTCCCATCCGCGCCCAGCCAGAGCCTTCTGCAACGCTGGTCCCATCCGCGCCCAGCCAGAGCCTTCTGCCGCGCGTCCCATCCGCGCCTCACAGCAGCCGCGCGTCCCATCCGCGCCCAGCCAGAGCCTTCTGCAACGCTGGTCCCATCCGCGCCCAGCCCAGAGCCTTCTGCCGCGCGTCCCATCCGCGCCTCACGTCAGCCGCGCGTCCCATCCGCGCCCAGCCAGAGCCTTCTGCAACGCTGGTCCCATCCGCGCCCAGCCAGAGCCTTCTGCCGCGCGTCCCATCCGCGCCTCACGTCAGCCGCGCGTCCCATCCGCGCCCAGCCAGAGCCTTCTGCAACGCTGGTCCCATCCGCGCCCAGCCAGAGCCTTCTGCCGCGCGTCCCATCCGCGCCTCACGTCAGCCGCGCGTCACATCCGTGCCCAGCCAGAGCCTTCTGCAACCCTGAGCCCATCCCATTTTATGTTTGCTTATTGTCCACAGGTGTTCCTTGTCTTGTTGATTAGTCTTCCCAGGTGTTTCTCATTGACCACACCCCCTTGTTATCCTGTTCAGCTCGTTTGCCCTTGTATTTAAGCCCTGCGTTTTGGTCCAGTCATTGTGAGTTCTTGATGTTGTAATGTTTGCTGTTAGCTGTCTCTTTGTTCCTGTTCTGAGTTTTCCCTGGATTACCTTTTGTATTGTTATTAAAAGTGCTTGCAATTGGATTCACTCTTCATCCTTGCCTGAACGTTACAGTTACACTTTCAATTTATCTTTATAATATACTGAATTGCAATTTAAAGCATACTGGGAAATTCTTGAAATGTTACCAGGGGGCATTTTCCCTTGCCTTTCTAGTTAAAGGTGGGGTATGTGATTCTCTTTTTTGTCCATTTTTTTCAAAATAACTTGAAATCCTATTCCTAACCCACTTACAGCCACTGAGTTAGAAGCACTGAAATGAAAATTAAGCAATTTAATCATCTGTGGAATGGGCAGGACTCGAAAAACTCCAGCCAATCATTTCCAAGACCGTCTAGAATCACTGATAGTAAGTTAGTCAATCAAACGGTTGTACCATACCCCCCTCCCCCCAGCGTGCGTGACCCAGTCACGGCCAGCGTTGGAGGAAAGAAGGTAGGACCATTTGAATTGTGTATTTTCAAAATCTGCCGGTCGTTTTCCAAATCACATACCCCACCTTTAAGAATTACAGCTATATGAATTTCTTTTAATTTAATCAATCCATTCTCCAAACGACTTGTCCTATGAACAGGAAAACAAGCTGGAAGGATGACCAGTCCATCGCAGAGATAATGCTGCCTACATGCTTAATTACACCTAACAGAAATTTCCAACTTCCCACTGAAGTCATAATTACGAGTTTGTCACATTCAATTGCATTGCCTGACTGTAGCCCGAGTCCTAGATTGAGGTTCTGTTCCCTGCTGCTTCCTTTCTCTTGTGTACTATATTTTAAAAAGCTCAAAAATATAACTTAAAATAAAAGTAAAACTCTACTTTGTATCAACAATGTTGCAGCATAGATATTCTATAATAAAGGTTCCCAAAATTTGGTGCATTCATTTAAACACACACCACAAAACTTGTATAGATATACACATGCAAAATGATGTTGTTATTCTGCACTCAGAATTTTTCACTGTTATGTTTGGTGGTAAATGTTATTGAATACTTCCACATTAGCACATATTCTCTGTTTCCGCCCTAGTCTCATAACTCTCACGCTGTGAGACTGGCCGACTCCAGCGCTGACAGATGCTAGTGGTGCATCATGGGTGGTTTGCTGAGGGTGTAGTACCTGCTGGCTGCCTTCACCGACAGCTGGAGCTGACACTATCTCTCCTCGCAGTGATGTACGGTACCTGTATATCTCGCTGGGTGGTTTGAGAAGGTGAACTCCCGAACTCCCCCTCAGGCTGCAGTGACTGACAGGGAGAGAACGCCTCCTGGGCACAGGTGTGAGCGATGGGGGAAGCGCTATTGAATGTGAGGCTTGCAGGATCGTGTGAAAAAAACAAGGTAATGCTTTTACAGGATAGAGATAAAGAAAGAGAGGATGAACTCAGACAGACACTCTTCTAAACAGCTCATGACTTCACACAGGTTAACTCCTGAGCCGTGACTGACACTACAGACGCCTCTCTCATCCATTCTCAGCTTTCAGATAAATTCTGTTTTGTGTAACCGTAGCTTTTAAATGATGATGAGGAGGAATGACAAAACACTCTTAAAGGGATAGTTTTCCCCAAAATGTAAAGTCTGTCATCATTTACCCTCATGTTGTTCTTAACCAGTATGACTTACTTTCTTTCATTGAATGCAAAGGAGACATTTTTGGTAACAAATAGGACCTTGTTGTAATGTGTTAATATTAGTTTACTCCAGTAGTTAACATGAACTAATCTATCTTTCCATCTCAAGTCGTGAACATAACTTATGTGCAAAATTGGAATATTGCATTAAACATATGTGAATAAAGTAGCATTTCCATCCCATGTGCTCAAAAGAACAAAATCGTCACTTCCTGGGAAATTGGTGCAAAATATGTGTAATGAAAATGGAAGTTGCTGCAATCGGGAAGCCACTGTGACTCTTTTTATAAATTGTGCTTTTGGGAGATCATCATACAAAATCATTCTGATGACAAACTTTGGCTCAGGCATTTCAGAATGATCAAACCAACATTTGAGATGCTGTGCAATGAAATTGGTCTGCTGGTTAGTCCAGTTATCCAATTACATCCACTGTTGAGTTTTTTTGTTGCGCATCGATGAAATAAGGCAAGCGTGTTTCCATCATAGTTTATGTGCATGTCTTCTTATTGGATAAAACATGTATCCGCCTCAATCGAGCGCAAACGTTTTTATGCACATTTTTAGAATTTAAATGCGCATATTGGCATTTCCATCGGTACAATAGAATAGGTGGATGGAAACACAGATACTGGGAAATATTTCTAAAGCATTTATTAATCTATTTTAATGTCAATTTCAACATTTACTAATAATTTATTAAAATCAAAAATTAAATCAAAATTTGAGTTAACATGAAATAACAATGAACAGCTGTATTTTTAGTAACCAATTTGAATAAAGATTAATAAATACTACAACAAATAAATCGCTCATTGTTACTGAATGTTAAATTAGCAATAATATTGGTACTTTATTGTAAAATCTTACTGCAATTTTAAAGAATGTGTTGGTTTGTATTGAATAACGTATGTTAAGGTTGAACTGAAAGTGAAAGTGACAACTTTTCTACAATTTCTAACATAGTAAACATGGCAATGGGGAAAAAAAAATCCTAACTACATGACTTAACTCAAAACTTCCAGAAAAACCTGGAAAAGGGATCTAGTCGTTTAGTTTTTTAGAGAAGAATATTTTTTATCAGTCAGAAGTTTCTTCTTCATAGCTTATGAAGCTTGGATAATCTACACATGTTAAAAAGAAGTGGGCTCAACTGTATTGAACGTGCACTAGCAAGGTACTTAAAATCTTAAAAGTATAATATATAATCTTACATTTATATATAATAAGATCATATATAATATTAAAGGGGTCATGAATTGAGAAATCAAATTTTCCTTGATCTTTTGACATGTAAAAGCTCATTGTACTATTAAAACATCCTGTAAGTTTAAGGACTCAAAACCAGTGTTGGGCAGTAACGCGTTACTAGTAACGCGTTACTGTAACGCAGTTACTTTTGACAGTAACTAATACTGTAACGCATTACTTTTAAAAATAAATTAACTCCGTTACCGTTACCATATGGTGCGTTGTCCGTTACTTTTTTAAATTAATTTGCTAGTTGCTGGATCGGCTGCGAAGTGTGCGCTGTCATTACACAGTACGAGAGCACTGAAGAGACTACTAGCATTATTTACAGAGTGAGAGGACACATAAACTATCACTGGCTGAGTTGTTTCCGTTAACACGTGAGGCAGCGCGAGCACGGAGATTACAAGCTGAACGGAGAGCGCTGACACTTCAGATGCCCATTTAAAACACAGACAGCGAAACGGTATGAATACAGAACACTAAAGTACACACTGTCATATAATTATAAAGTAATTAATTTTTTTTAATAAAAACTAGATGCTGCATCAGCAGAGAAAGAACAGAAGCTTGCCATCGAGTCTGAGAGGAATAACATTAGTAACTGCTAACTTACCTCAAGCGATTAAAGCAATGTGACAAAAACACACCCAGACCTGACCCAAATGTTGTATGTCGCAATTGTTACCATCTAGTTTATATCCAGATGGTCACTTCACTTTTATGCATTCATTAGCCGGCGAAGTTGTATTTTTAAAGCTAGTGACGTGATTGCTTTCTCAACACTGATATGTTCATGGAGCTGACATCAAGTGTTCTAATCATCAAGTGTTCTAATCATCAAGTGTTCTAATCATCAAGTGTTCTAAAATTTAAGCAAATAAACAGTGAAAGACTGTACATGTAATATAGGTCTACATTTATATAATTTTAATGCTCTGGCCTTTGCAGATATTTAAATATATGACCATCTTCTTTAAGCTTGAATCATATAAACTGGTAATACTTTACAATAAGACTACAATTTTAGCATTAAATATGGTTAATAAATGTTGTAGAAGTATCATTCATTGTTAGTTTTTTTTATTTAAAAATGTTATACATTTTAAATTGAGTTTAAATTGTATTGTACCTGTTATTACCTTAGTTAATGTACTTTGAACTAACAAGAATGATCAAATTGTATTGCTCAAATATTCATACATGCAGTAAAAACATATATATATACTGTCAGCTGCATGAACATATCAATGTTGAGAAAGCAATCACGTCACTAGCTTTAAAAATGCTTGTTTTGTTATTTATTTCAGAAATCCTTGTGATATATTCAGTTTGTGCTGGTCTGACTTAAATAAAATAGTGTTTAAAACTTTCTGTTTAAGTCAGTTTTGTGTTTGTATAGACCATAATGCATAAAAGGGCATTAATGGGAACATTAAAGAACTTTTTTTTTAAAAGTAACTAAAAAGTTACTTTTAACAGTAAAGCATTACTTTTTGGTGTAAGTAATCAACAAAGTAATTGAGTTACTTTTTGAATGAAGTAACTAGTAACTGTAACTAGTTACTATTTCTTAGTAACTAGCACAACACTGCTCAAAACTTTCTCATTAGTCTAAAATCAGTGTTTATATTGAAACCAAGCTTGAAAAATTACTCAATTCGGATTGTCTCATTATGACGTAATAGTGCGACGAAAGACCGGCTCTGCAGAATTGATCAACGCCTATTTATACATCATCGCCCTGCCCATTGGTGTGTTAGTGAGATGAGAAGAGAGATACAGGATCACTGGACTAAACATAACATTGCCTTCTAAAGGATCCTAATGTTAGGAAAGTGGTTATTTTCAAAAAAGCATTATTTATTTGTGTTCGGTACATTTCCCTGTGGATTCTTTGGTATATCAGTTGCAATTTCAGCGCAGGCTTTGCAAATATGTAAGATATGGACCCAACAGTAATGCCACAACATGTAAGTAACCGTGTTAATTCTAATGCCTGATCTGTGACCGGTGATTTCTGATATGTAATGATTCATACAGTCAGATGTTCTTTATCTAAAAATCGTTTATTGCTGTTTATGCGTCAGTAAATCAAACCAGTGTCTAAACGCTCAATTTTACATTGTTTCTCAAAATAGTATGAAAATAACCTGTTATTTAAATTGAGATTAAATAATATAAAGTGATCAAATAACTCTCACTTTATAATTGCTGTAGCTGTCAATCGAAGAGTGTGTGTTTATTAGTGACTGAGTTCTGGGCTCCCATTATAATCAATGACGCTGTCTACACTGCACAATGAATCTCTTATTTACATCGTTTTTGCACTGTTAGTTAACCCTCTGGTGTCTGAGGTGTTTTTGGGGTCCTTGAGATGTTTTGACATGCCCTGACATTTGTGCTTATTTCAGCTACTTAAAACATACCATTTGCCAACATATAAATTTGCTGTATTCAGCACAAACTCTGCTACAATAATAATAATAATATGTGAGCAAATGGATGTACATGTTCGCATTTTATAGAAAAAAAATATTATGCGTGATTAGTATGTTTTGGGGGGAAAAAATTCACTGCAATAAGGCCATTTAACACATACTGAATAGTTGTCCACAATACTTTTGAGTTACTATTCTTGCTAGAATTTTTACTACAAAATGAAGTGAAAATCATTCTGACCACTCTTTCACAAACAACAATATAACGATTTAAATTTCTTATGTCAGTATTTGGGTCAGCACTGCTGTATGCGTGAGAGTGTGAATGGCTGTCACGACACGCACACACACAGGGAATTAGAGATCCAAAAGCAGCATTTTATTAAAGGGTAATCCGTACTCACAACCAGTCCAGGCAAAGGTCAAAATCCAAAAAGGCAATCCAAAAACATAAAAGACAAACTCTAGAAACAGGCTTGAAATAACATCAGAAGTGTGGGGACATTATACAAGGACTCCGTGACAAACACTGAAACAAACAGGGTATATATACACAAGTGCTAACAAGGTGACGAGAAACAGCTGTAAGGCAATGAACAATCAGTGACAGACAGGATCATGGGAATTGTAGTGAATATGCACAGACATTGTGAAAACTGAGGACGTCTAGTGTTTAACCCAGGGAACAACCAGACACTGTGACAATGGCCATGAATATTAATGTGATTTACACCTGGGAAGACTAAAGACACTCCCCCAATGGCTAATGGCCCAAGGTGCTGTGAGGCAGCCTGAACTAAGAATGATTCACTGATGAATTAAAAGTTAAAAAGAACAGCATTTATTCAAAATAGAAATCTTTCCTAAGAACATAAATACTTAAAGTCATTCCTATCACTTAACACATCCTTTCAAAAAAAACAAATATAAAAAAAGACCAAACTTTTTTGTATTATTTTTTTTATTCAAAGAATCCTAAAAAAAAACCCTAAAATTAAGCAGCACAACTGTATGATTCTGCAAGAACAAACAACTTGAAACCCCACCTGGTTGGCTTGGTATTCATGTATGCTACTGTGTCATACCTGTGTGTGCTTTGCATTCCAACCATTGTTTAAAAAATAGTTTGAATAGACTCATGGGCGAATGCAAGTCTACAGAGCTCAGTTGCGGTCCAGTTTCCTGTGCAGGAAGGAATCGCAGTGTCTGTGGAACCATGTCAACATCGGTCTCTGTTTTCCATGACTGACTGCCTGTTGCCTGCCTGCTTCTTTGCCTTGGCTCTCTTCGGAACTGGTGCTTGGACATGTTTTATCTGTTATAAAAAGAATAAAGAAAAAGTGTGAGCATGCTGATAACACAATGAAATAAACTGTACTATTATTATCATTATCAATCACAAATTGCCATGGATAAAAAAATAAGTATTTTGTAATTTCCACACAAGAATAGGAACTTTTACATTATGATGATGTAAATACTATTAGGCTACATTGCATCTGTAAAATATTATGTCTATCCACTTACTCAGTATGATTCTCGGTCGCACTGAGAACTGAACGACACCTGCGTGCTCCTCTGCCAGGTGCTGGAGAAGCATGATGCAAAACTGTTAGCATAGCCTACATTATCCAAAGTAAACTGATGGACAATTAATGGGTATGGATGCACAATCTGTTGATGGACGGAGAAAATCTATTGATGGGCCGTAGACCACAAGTATCTGTTTATGGCCCATATAGACCGCAGTCATACACTCAATGAATGGATCGTTCACGAAAGACACATCACTTCAAACATTTGCACCTTTATTCACAAACATCTGTGCATAAGGCAGTATTTACTCATAATAAGTAGTGTCTTAGACTAACCAAAACTGAACATTTAAATATAAAAAATATATTTTATTTAGACAATAGCCTATCAGATTTTTACCGGAGTCTGAAATATATTTCTCTCAATCACATTATATAACCTAAGCAGTTATTCGCAAACAAAATGCATTAGCCTACACATAAGGCAGTATTTTAGCATGTAGTGTCATAGGCTAACCAAAACTGAACATTTATATATAAAAAATATATTGTATTTAGTATCACTATACCGGAGTCTGAAATATATTTCTCTCAATCAATCTCTCAATTCCATCTCTCAATGAAATATATGTAATATACAAATATGTTTAGAGAGTACATTTACATTTTAGCATCTGCTAAATGACTAAATGTAAACGTAATATCACATTTTAAAAGTTTACACGAGCGTACACTATTGAGGCAATCTTTCCTATGTCAAAAGCTAGCCAAAACTAGGCAAAATATAATCTGAAAATTCATTTGAGCACTATATGATCAGAAAAGGAATTATATAACACTAAACAACTTACTCCGAACTTGTATCCTCGGCAGGGTCAATTCGTTCTTCAAAATGCAGCCGTTGGTCGTCCGAGTTGCAATCTTTCTCTGGGGAAAAGGTGAATTCTTCCCCGCTGTTCATAATCCTCTGAAGGGGTAGCGTGCTGCCATCCCTCAAAACGCGATGAACTATCAGTGAATCTGATGAAGAAACTTCGTGTTTTTTGGCATTGATCGGGGGCGTGCCGCGTGTGCGATGCATAGATCACCTATTTACCATGTGAAAAGCTCTGGGGGCGTGGCGGCCTCAGCTAATTAAAGATAATGAAGGGAGAACGAAAAAAACTGTACCTCTCCTTGGTTTCAAACGGATTACATAAACTGGAAATATTTATTTTTTTAATAAATTACTTCATTTAAAAGAAGAGAATTTCAGTTTCATAAAGATAAATCTCTCGTATCTCTGTGACAAGTACTGTGACAAGTATTGACAGAGTTACAGTTCATTTTTCGGACGCGTTTCAGAATGGACTTCACTGACAGAGAGAACGCAGAACGCGCATCATGTTTATTTTTCTTTATTTGCCGAAAAGCACAACACTTTGTTTTTATTGTGAGGTTCCACAAAAAATTACAAACTTAACAGGATCGAATGATGTATAACACTTATATGTAAGATCAAAAGCAACAGAGTAATTTGAGTCTCTTCTGCACTGATAAGGAAAAGTTTTTAAAAAAGTTGAGCTTTTGAGCGATACCGCCGACCCCAGAGGGTTAAATTATGATGAAAGCATTCGTGAGAATGCAGAAATCAAGTTGTAGATGAGATCACTGCATTCATGTCTGTCATTGGCTCCATCGCTGCAACCATTCATCTGACGGAAGTAGATCTAAATATAATGCTATAAACAACACTTTTCACGATTAGTTAATCTCGACAGCTGTAATAGTAAAAAACGTAGTAAAAGTTTTCGAGAGAGTTCGACATGGAATACTTTACGTGGGCGTTTACGTTGAAGTCTCACAGCAGACGCCCCTTCCAACAGAGGGTTCAAATGAAATATATAACTTTTTTGAAAATTAAAAAATGTAAACTCTTAGTAGCAAACAAATTAGAAAGTAAATGGACACTTTTTGATTTGTTTGATACACGGATTTTTGTCCATTTAGTTCCATTGTTGTCTAGGAGAAACAATTGAGCTATCTATTAAGGAGAACTTCTTATTTTCTTTCCTGTGGGAATCTAAGAGCTCTGTGTGTTTAACTGGAGATTAAAACAGAAGGCCGCTGGTCTGACAGAGGGCATCTGATGTTCTTCACTCAAGCAAGGAAAGCCCCTCTCCACCATATCTTATCCAAACACAGCGAGCTCCGTGTGATTCTCTGTGTCTGTGGCCAGTTTTATAGACAGACTGTGTGTGGGAGGCAGACAGAACAGAGAAAAGCAGAGTGTGTGATGGACTGTATGTAGGGGGGTGTGTGTGTGTTTAAGCAGGGCTGGTGTGTGTCTGCTGCACTGTCAGCAAGTGCTGGTGCTTTCCTGTGTGAAGGTCTAAGCTCTTCCTGTCATTGGCCAATGAGTCAGAGTGGCATGGGAACATCTCTTTCTCATACCCATTGTATCCCAAATTCAAACACACAGACGCATTCTGAAGGCCCTCTTTTCCAGTGCTCTTTCTAATCCATGGATATCTAATCCTGCTCCTGAAGGGCCAATGTTCTGCAGAATTAACCTCAAACTTCCCCCAACGCACCTGTCTGCAATTTATAGTTTCCTGAAGACGTTGATTAGCTGATTCAGATGTGTTAAATTAGGGCAGAACATGATTCAAATTTGACTAGCTGCGAAACAAGCGATATTCAGTTAGTTAAATAAAAATTATGAGTTTGAAACCATTCAGATTTATTGATAATAAACCTGGTTATTGTGTACTTAAAACTCATTTATGATGACTGACAAATATGCATCAAATCACAAGTGTATTAGTTTGTTTATGATAAATCTGTGTAAACCAAAGGGCTGGCAATTTTATATGCAATTCAAATAAAAAATATTTAGGCCTAAATGTAAGATTTATGTAAGTGCACCCCTGTTCTAATCTGATCAGATCTAATAAAAAAATTAAGTACCATAAAATTACTATAAAAATAGTCTTGTGACTTGTGAGCTTGTGACTTGTGAGCTATCTTTCAAGTACTCTGATAAATTTAAAAGGAACAGATCGAAAATGAAAATATTTTTTAATTGTGGCATCCCGAAATTTCTGCAACCGAATATATTCAACTGAAACAGCCAAAAAAATATTCAGAATGGACCCAAAACCATTGATCAAAACAGATGTGTTTTGCCTGCATCAGCATCTTTTTTGTGCATACAATGTGGAGCAATGTATTTCACTGTGACAAAAAATTATGCTGAAGTAGCTGCCAACTCTCACGCATTGGCCATGAGACACCCGCATTTGATTGGTTTCACACGCTCACATGCCACACCCCCGATTTCTCACGCTGAAGTCTCAACCCGGTCGCTCAAATTCCTGAATGATGAGTTCATCTACAGAACTACCTGTTGAGCCACTCACGATCGACTAGTTATACGGCAAATTAGTTAAAAATCTCCTGTAATCTAGAGCGAGCATGCATGCGAGACAGAGATTGTGCTCCAAACCGCGTAGAGCGAGCGAGAGCGAGAGACCTTGCGTTGCAACGCATTCTCATCCTAGTGCGTCATATAGTTGACGCCATATAACATTTCGTCGAAATCCTACGCACATGGCACCCTTTAGCGTCAATATAACACGCACTGTTATGGGTAGGTTTAGGTCTGGGGTAGGGTTAGGTCGTCGGATTTAGACGAAATCCCACAAGCGTCAACTGTATGACGCCTTGGGATTACAACCGCTGCGTCTCATATTGACGCTAAAGGGTGCCATGTGCGTAGATTCCTCCGCCTCTGCAGCTAACCCCCCGCCCCCGTCAACAAATCTCAATCGTCTCTACAACCCCCCGACCCCCCCCCCCAGGTCAACAAATCTCACGCCAAGCAAAACTCAAAAGTAGGATTTGTTCTGCTAAAATTTCAAGAGGTGGCTTGTTTTGTTACGGTGCATTACTAGTTATTGACTGAAAATCTTTCCATCAACTGAAACAAAATCACATATTAATTTGTAACTATTTAATGCTTTGGTGAATTGGTGGCCAATTTGGTTTAACTGGAGAACATCTGGAACATCTCATTTGAAGGTTTTTGTGTGATTTACTTAAGCCCCACTGATGGTTTTCGTGTGACTCACATTGCACAAACCACCACCTCGTAAAATAGTTACGTTTTCCTGTGAGATCGGGTTGAAAATGGCATGTTGAAGTGCAATGCCAGCTATGACGTCATTGATGACAATTTGTTGCTAACCTAAATGCAATGAGTTAGTTTCAATATGTGACAAAGCTACGCTGTGCTGGTCCACCAGCACCAAACCAGCTTTGACTTGTCTTCACCCAGAAGGCGAATTCATCCTGGACTTTTCAGTAAGGTCGAAGGGGGTCGTGTTACTCTGGAAGCAGGAAACCAGGGGTTGTAGGTTATCTCTCAGCAGTGTAGAAGATGTTAGACAGCCTGCTACTTCGACACACAGTTGTTTCTCATTACCCCCTCTTCTCCTCTTGTTTCTTCCCAGTCTCTGTGACCTGAGATTTCCTCCAAAACACATTTTTGACTTTATCTGATGTCATCTCCCAGCCAGCTGTTAACTGATAACATTAACCTGGACTTCACTGAATGGGATCCCACTCGTTAGCTGTGACATGCCAAAGCCTTTATAAAAATCTCTCACGTAAGCGTTGCGCACCAACAGTTTGGAAAATGGTCAACCACGGTGCACGGCGAATGGCAATTAACCGACTCGACTGACAAGCATGTCCTCTTGACCCTCCAACATAGAAAAAGGCTGCTTTAAATCGCTCATTCCTACATTCCCACTCAATTTAAAACACACATCTGCAACCAAACACAAGTGAACCAGGGATGAACCCTGTAACTTCAGAGGCAGTTCCTGGCCTTCCCAGTCAGCTCTCATCTCACTTTTCCGGAGCATTATGAAAATGGGGAAAGAATGTGAAAAATTCACAGCATTATGGCCAAAGAGAATAATCTCCCAGGTATGACGGGGGTGGAGGACAGCCGAAGTGAACCGCTGCGGAGGAATCCGCAGTATGCACATTCTTAAGTGGGTGTAAGAGGTGCCGTAACTCATGGAGTGCATTGTCTCTGGATCTAAAGGCGGTGGGTAGATGTTTTGATCAGAATCAGGGGATGAAACAATGTGTGCTGGAGATGAGAGACACAGTGAGAGGTGATGAGCTTGAGAGAGCTGATCAGTAGTTGTCAATCATATTCCTCATGCCCGCTATACATTTTGTATGTATCTCTTATCAGATCAGAGGTGCATTCAATTCGACCGATTTATTTACAGAAGTGTATTATATCATAACTCAAACTTCTCTAATAAGTGCTATTGGGCACAAATTAATGTTTCAAAGTGAATTGAACTTCAAGTAATAGGGAGTAGGGAACACTGCATACGAACCCTGTCAATCGGACAAACTCAGTCCTGGAGGGTCACTGTCCTGCACAGTTTAGCTCCAACCCTATCCTAATACTCCTGAACCAGCTAATTAATGTCTTCAGGGTTACTAGAAGGTTACAATCAGGTGCGTTTAATCAGGGTTAGAACTAAACTGTGCAGGACAGTGGCTCTCCAGGACCGAGTTTATCCATCCCTGCTCTAGATCTTTCCTTAAAGCATGACAAATTAACATGCTTTTTTTGCTTTAACCCTTCCTTTAGTGTGCAATATAGCTGTTTGCGCATCTAACCGATCGATAAAGTTACAAAACACAAATTGGATGGCAAAGGGAGTGCATCTCTCCAACGAAGAACACTTGAAAAACCTTATTTGTAGTTCAGCCATTTTTTACGTGACTTAGCTCTGTCACCATGTTACACATATGCATAATGCTTGCCTGCTGTAGGCTGCTTTTGATTTGTTTTTCTTCCAATAACAATGCAAGTTGTTACAATGCTAAATGCTGTTTACAACTGCTCATAAACTCTGATTGTGGTAAGGGGAGTTACATTTTCAACACGCGCTCTAAGTGGTTGACCAATCACAAAAGACTGGGCCAGCTGACCAATCAGAACAGACTGGGCATTTTGGAAAGCCGGGCTATAGACCCTTTTACTGTTTGTACACAATGATGACATGGCAACGTTATGCGCGCGCATATTGGCAACGGAAGTATGGCGAGAATCAGCCCATATAAAGTGGGCGCTGCAGGCGCAAGCATTTTTTATTATATCCTCGCTCCAATCAACACGTTTAATCGCCTGCAGCCACAGGCGCCGCCGGTTCTTCTGAAACAGCTGTGATCCTGTCGGAATTCTATAAAACTTAAGCCCCTTGGTGGAATATCGATTAGTGCAACCATAAACGCAACAACCAGACATTTTGATGCTGGGAAACTGTTTTGATAAACTTTCGGAGTTGCTAACACGTTAGAGCCAACAACACACTTCCGTTGCCAAAATGCGCATGCAACTTTTTGATCACGTGGGCTGTAAAAGGGTATATTAAGAGACAGGAACTAAAACAGAGAGTTTCAGGCAGTGGTGCAACAGCAATGTGCATAATGTCATGGTTGGCTAACTGTGGTCCGTTTGTGTGTGTATGTTTTTGTGCTGATTGTCATCACCTGGACTGATCAACTGATTACTACCTCATCAGCACCGGCACACCTGTTATTTATTTAGATCTGTCTATATAAACAGTGTCTCTTGTTTTGTTAACTGTCGGATCATTGTCATTGTTACCTGTCTCTGCTCATGTCTTTGTTACCTGATATCCTGGATTTCTGTTTATTTGTGTTAATAAATCTACATTTGTTACTTGCATTTGCATCCTCATCTACACGTGACACATAATGAGCAAAATAATGTTGAAGAAAATCCTGTTTTAGTTTATTTCCCTGGAGATATGTACATTTGTTGTTGATGTACTCACCTGGTATACAACATCCAGTCCTTACCTGTTATACTCATCTGTTGTTGTTCTACATAAGCCCCTTTCACACAGAGATTCCGGAAAATACACGGATAATGTGACCCGGCATTTCTCCCGGTATTGTTTGATTTCGGTTCATTCACACTGCCAGTGATTTGCCAGGATCTGTGAGTGCGTTCACACACAACCCGTAAAGATCCCGTAAAGACACATGACGTCAGGATGAAACATGTAACGTACGCGTCGAAAACATGTACACGCGCATACCGTTCCACAAAGCTGGCGAAAGATCTCAGCTTCAGCGCGGATAGTAAAGAGCTCCTGTTCTCTGCTTCGTTCCAGTTTGCAAACATTTGTTCGTCCTTTCTTCAAACTTTCTTCTAAGAGCAACAGAGTCGCGCGATGGCACGAGCGTCATCACTATGACACACCCCTTACGGCGTTGGTCCTGGCTATTGTTCACATAGCGCACGTTCCGGGACTGATTCCGGCAATGTTACTAGGTCCTCAACCCGGCATCAATGCCTGTATCAATCCCGGGTCGTGTTTGCGTTCACACAGAAGGCGTTCTGGCAATTTCCATGGCAATTTCCCTGGATCAACTCGCTGTGTGAAAGGGGCTATACAGTCTGCCAGATTCTTATCCTTGGCAGCAACCCCATGAGAGTTATGGCAATGGGGGATTAACTATTGAAAGGTGGCTGCAGAATTGGACTAAGTTGCACGTGTGCTTCAGAATCAGTCACGCTAAAGGCGTTCCCCAGAGTGTCGTCATACGACGCAGTGCACGTTCCCTCGAAAGGGAAGCTGACAGTTATGTCAGTAGAGCTTTTTAACAAATATTTAGTACATTTTCTTGTATTGTGGACATTCTCATCCACATTCCAGTTCGTAAGTGTAACGAACACACCAAACATGAAGATAAACTAAGTGCCCAAGTTCAAGAGTTTATTAACAGCAGTGGTACCAGGCAGGTAAATATGCAGGTGAGTATACAGTTGATAACACAGGAGCGAAGTAGCTGGATACAGGTTGACAACAGGATAATAAAACGGGGCAGCCCCAGCCATCTACGTCCAGCTCCTCATACCGACAGGCACAGAAGGAGAGTTTTGCTACCGGAGCACCTCTCAATAATCACGGTGGTTGAGGCAACACTGTCAGTCAGAGCCTATGAAGTAGAAAATAGATCTGAGGACCGTTATTCTTTCAAAACGGGATTTGGGAAAGAGGTCCTGATGGTCGGTCAGGCATCTGAGGTTGCCCCCTCCCGGGGTGGAGCAAACTACACCTGCTCCTCCTCGAAGCCCTCAGAAAATCGATTTGTAAACCTCAACAAAAGATGCCTGTAGAAACATCAATTCGGTTAAACCCTGCCGTGAAAGTAAATTTCCTGCACGCAATAGAAGCGCCACCCAATATATCTCATTGGGTGGTGCACACAGTCCACAAGTGGTACAGACTCCATATTGGGTCTCACACACCGAGGTTCAATGGTATTTTGCAAACAGTGGTGAGCCCGAACAGGCACAGGTTATGGAGCAAGAAGTTCAGTCTCTTCTGGCGAAGGAGGCCATATCTTATTCCTCCCACAGAGAAAAACACCTGATTCTATAGTTCCGAAAAAGGATGGAGGATTACGTCCTATCATAGATCTACGTCAGCTGAACCGGTCTCTGGGGAGATTCAAGTTCAAGATGCTGATGATCCCTCTTATTGTGAACTCAGATCCGAGGACTGAGGCCCAGATTGAAATAATCAATTGAACAATCAATTGAATAGTCTACGCTGTTATTAGTCTCTCTGTTTATCCCAAGGTTTTCCACAAACCGCTGGATCCAGGCCATATCCAGACCTGAGGAAGGACCATCACATGTACACAAAGACAACGCATCCCTGAAGTGCCAGCCTCATCAACACTGTGAAGGCCTCATGGACACCTCAACAAACTCATCTCCATACCGGCGTGATGTCTCCGACCTTAACCAGATGAACTGGATAATTATCGTGAAAGTTCTGATCCCACCTGACTTCTTGAACTTGAACTTGAAATATCTTTAATGTCCCCTAGGGGCAATTTAGTTCACAGCTGATAGCCAACATATACACATTCACACACAAACAGATAAAAAACATGAGATAATAAATAGATAAAAACATAAGTAACATGTACCTATAGGTTGTTGAGAAACCCAACAGCTAATGGTACAAATGATTTCAAATATCTGTTGAATCTGGCGCGTTTTCGATAGGTATACCTCCTTCCTGATGGTAGGAGGCAGAACTCAGAGTGTAGTGGGTGAGTGATGTTAGCCAAAATGGCCATTGCCCTCTGTGTAGCTCTGGCCTTGTACATATGCTCAATACTGTTCAGATCAGTACCAATTATCTTTCGACATGCTTACAGTTTTCCCCGTCTGTTTTTGTTAATTACACTCAAATTGCCAAACCAGCAGACCATAGCAAAGGTTAAAATTGACTCAACAAAAGATGAATAAAAAGCTTTCAGAAGGGTTCTATCAACGTTAAACCCATTCAACTTTCTTAAAAAAAAGTCTCTGATTAGCTTTTTTGCATATATAGTCTGTATTGATATCGAAGTTCAGTTTATCATCTAAAATGGTGCCCAAATACTTGTATTGTCTTACCACATCTAACTCTATGCCATTAATCAAAGTTGAAGCTGTGGTTGGAGGATTAGGGCGAAAGTCAATACACATATCTTTGGTTTTAGAAACATTGAGTTGGAAATATGAGTCCTTGCACCATGAGACAAAATTGTCCAACACTGGTCCATGGCCCTCCTCGTGATCCTGCAGAAGACTAATTATCACAGAATCATCAGCATACTTAATGATATGCCTTGATTCAAACGTACTCCGACAGTCATTGGTGTAGAGCACAAATAAAAGTGGTGACAGAACACACCCTTGAGGTGACCCTGTTGAACATATGAGGGCCTTAGATAAAGTGTTATTTACCCGGGTCCTCTGTGACCTCATAGTTAGGAAATCAACCAGCCAGCATATTGTACCAGAGTCAATATTAGGAAATTGCAATAGTCTCTGAGCAAGAATATGGGGCTGCATACAGTTGAACGCAGATGAAAAATCAACAAAACACAAGCGTGCATGTGTCTTCTTGCCCTCTAAATGTCCAGTAACAAAGTCCAGCAGTGTTGCTGTGGCATCCTCAACCCCCTTACTTGGTAGATATGCAAACTGCAATGGATCAATCATGCTCTGAGTCATACAAAGCAAACTCCTCCTTACAATACGCTCAAAACCCTTCATCACCAAAGATGTCAGAGCCACAGGACGATAGTCATTCAGAACCTTTGGAGAGGGGACTTTTGCCACTGGAACCACTACTGATTCTTTCCATATCCCTGGGACTTTCCTTTCTGATAGTGAGAGTTGGAAAATAAATGTAAAAATACTGGTTAAAAACAGAGAACAATTTTTAAGCAATCGGCCGCCGATACAGTCAGGCCCCTGGCTCTTCCTTATACTCGTCTGCTCAAGAGTCTTCCAGACATCTGTCTCATCAATCAAAATCTGACTTCCCTCAGCCTCAATTCTGAATTCAGCCAGATCATCATTAAAATCATGGGAGTCAAATCTTGAATAAAACTGATTCAGCTCCTCCCCTAAATCAGAGTCAGGTTTGTCAGATGTAGCTACCCTTTTTTTCTTATCACTCATTCCCACCATAGACTTAATCCCTCTCCAAGCACAGTAAGCATTGCCGTTCTTTAGTTGATCTTCCACCTTGTCCTGGCTTTTGGCCAATTTTATTTCATTCTTCACCAACCTCTGAGTCTCTTTTTTTTTTATGTATATCATTCTGTTGAAAAGCTATTTTTTTCTTATTAAGAGCGTGTTTAAGTGATCTACTCACCCAGGGTTTATTATTGGGGTATAATGTAATCATCTTTGTGGGAATAACCATTTGCTCACAAAATTTAATGTTACTTGTCACAGTGAAGGTCAATTCATCTAGATCAGTGCACGAGTCCTTGAAAACATCCCAATTGGTACTATAAAAACATCCATTCAGTTCTTTAATGGCACCATCTGTCCACACAGAGACCTCCTTACGCTCAACTTTGCCTCTCTTCAGGGCTGATTGATAGATCGGGGCCAGAAAGACACAGCTATGGTCAGAAGACCCCAGGGGTGACATTGCATAAGATTTATAGGCATCTTTAACTGTACCATAGCACATATCTAGAGTTTTGCCATGTCTGGTAGGACAGCTTACATATTGATAAAAGTGCCCAAGATGTTTCTTAAGACTACACATGTTAAAATCACCAAGTATAAATTGCGGAGCATCGGGAGAAATATTTTGTAAACGGTGAACAAGTTTGGTGATTTCAGTTGCCGCATCTGTCAAATTGGCTCTTGGGTGGATATAGACCAGTGTAATAAAAATTTGAGGAATTTCTCGTGGCAAATAAAAGGGACGCAGTGAGGTAGATAAAAGTTTGATATGTGGGCTACAGATAGATTCCCTTACTATGATGTTTTTGCACCAGCGAGAGTTGACGTATAAACACACGCCCCCTCCTTGTGTTTTGCCAGTCAGCTGTGCGTCTCTATCTAACCTAATAGGCTGGCCAAAGCCATCGATTTCAAGATCCTGGCCCAAGTCATGTTCTTTTAACCAAGTCTCAGTCAAAGCTATGACGCAAGCATTCTTAAACTCCGGTATGAATTTAACATTTGCCTGCAATTCGTCCACTTTGTTCCTTAATGATTGCACGTTTCCAAGGATGATCGAGGGAAGTGGCAGGCGGCGCAATCCAGCTCTGCGTAGCCTCCGTCGCACTCCTCCCCTCCAGCCACGCTTTCTCACCCGACCCGCTGCTGACACCCACGATTCGGCGAAAGGCGCACGCCGTCTTCCGTATGCTCCACTGCCTCGCTCGTGGATCCTCACCCCCATCTCCGTCTGTCGATCGAGGCTAGCAGACCCGCACCTGCGAATCTCTGGTGGAATTTCATCGCAAAAAATCTGCGGGGCTGAACCATTGCATTGGATGAGGAAATCCCGGCTGTACTGCAGTTTATGAGACGACTTGGTTTGACGATGGTTCACAACAGTCCCAAGAGTAAGCATGCTCATAAGCAACGTGTTGAACAAATCCATGTTAATTCCTAAATATTGGAATACTCTTATATTCCCTCAGATGTGATAGACGAGATACAAAAAACATATGACAGATACGAACGCACACGGCTACTGCTGTATGTCGCCACTGCAAGGCAGAGCCATCTGACCTATTATGCTGCCTAAATCATAATCATACACTGTTCGTTTGTTGGCCAAATGCCCCCTGACTGAGCCTGGGTTCTCCCAAGGTTTTTTTTCTCCATTCTGTCACCTGATGGAGTTTTGGTTCATTGCCACTGTTGCCTTTTTCGCCTTTCTTCGCCATTGGCTTTTGGCTTGCTTAGTTGGGGACATTTAATTTTGAATTTAACAATACTATTACAACATTATTTTCCTGTTTTCTATCTCATTATTCTATCTCTGTAAAGCTGCTTTGAAACAATTTGTATTTTAAAAAGCGTTATATAAATAAAGGTGACTTGACTTGACTTGACTTGCAGATACTAGCTCAGTCTCAGGAGATGGCAGCACGGCATGGTATCCAGAATAAAGCTAGGCCAACGCATCACTGTAAAACAGTTGACTGAGACTGTGAAGGGCTCATGGCAGCTGCATCCAATGTGATACCATTCTGATTGACAAAAGTATTGCATGTCATAATATAGGTCACATAAGAATCTAGATCTAGATTTTTGCAATCAAGAGTGTGTGTGTGTGTGTGTGTGTGTGTGTGTGTGTGTGTGTGTGTGTGTGTGTGTGTGTGTGTGGTGTGTGTGTGTGTGTGGTGTGTGTGTGTGTGTGTGTGTGGTGTGTGTTGTGTGTGTGTGTGTGTGTGTGTGTGTGTGGTGTGTGTGTGTCAATGTAGCTGGGTTGAATTGTTATGAAAACTTTCCATGCCATCATTCTACATCATAGGTTCAATCATTTTTTGATCACTGACCTATCTTTTCAGCCGGAAAAACATGTGAAACAGTTCCAGACTGTGCACTGCCAATCTGTTGCTGGAAAAGGTTTGATTGTGGTTGTCTGATGTCATTCAGTTGTGTGTATATTCTATAATCATGATTTTATTGTGGTAAAACACTGGTTTGTTTCTGTCTCTTTGAATCTTCAATCGAAAGCGCAATCTAATCCTGGGTCTCTAACATGTTTGTTTTGCAGCTCAAAGACTCATCCGGGGTCACAACATAACATAACACACAAATCAACCCTGCGCTGCCCTAGAACAATAAAGCCTTGTTTTATTAACGGCCATTTCCTGTCGGAAGTCTGAGATTCTCATCTGCTTAAACCTTAACAGTTTGCTGACATAGCTAGTCACTGCAAAGTCTCTCATGGCCCAGTCTTTAGCCATAATTTCTGAGAGAAATCCTCATCTCAGGCCAGATGTTCTAACTAAAATGTATAAACTATAACCAAATTTGTACATTGTACATATATTTTGATAGTCCACTTTGAAATTCTACTAGCTATAAGTAGCTGTGCATCTGCATGACGACTAACTGTTATTAGAGAGTAGACTGTGTGCTTAATATCTATTATTATATTTTGATGCCCCCCAACAGATATTCTACTGACTATAAGTAACTTTGCAACTACATGTCAACTTATTCTTCTAACCCAAGCCCTAACCTAATGGTCTAATATTATTCTAATGAGAGTTAGATTACATGTATTTGCAAAGTTTATTCATTTTAAAGGATTTTAATTCATTAAAATAATAATGTTGCCCTTTTTTCAGTAAAAATATTAAAAATCTTTTAAAGCTCTGTTTTGTGCTTCTCAGCGTGTCTTGTTTTCTTGGGATATTTTTTACTAGAAACCGAAACATACATAATTTGTGAGCTATTATCTCTTCAGACATACAGAAGCTGTACAGCGCCGAGAAAACAAAGATCGGGAGTGGAGGATGGGAAACCTGCATAAGAGAGGTGTCTGTGCAGAAAGAGGATCTTTCTGTAGCGTGTGAAGCTGGAGGATCCATGTGCCAAATCTGAGACATGTGAGGCCGTCGCCTCCTGCAAGCGAGCTGTCCGACGTGCAGGCACCTGCCGCCGTCCCACCCAGCAGCCCTAACACACTAACACACACGCACATGTCTCCCTTACACCTTGGCCGCCATCTGATCCTTTAGTTGCACATAATCCTGGACAGACGGTTTCTTTTTTTCCTACACACAAATGCATAATAACCATTACATAAGCAGCCGCACTGCTTTCTGTCAAACTGTTATTTTGCATGAAATATGTACAAATGCTATAATTGGTGAACCACATATGTGCATTGACACGCTCAGAAACAGTGTGGCCCTTATAATGTGTTTTTTTGTGCTTATGACAATGTGACTTTACAAAGTGATGCACATTTTTGTTGTTTATGTGTGTATTATTTAGCATCCTTAGCAGACAGGGCACATTACCTTGTATTTACTTTCGTATGATAGAGCGCTGTGTGCCATCTTTCTCATCATTCTTTTGTGTATGCGGTGTCAGTTTAGGACCGTACCTAGTTCACACTCGAATCTGATATAATTTGCCACATTTAAAAGATAGTGTGAACAGCCAAACAAGAAAATAGTATCTGAGCAATAAATCAAAATTGAGCATTACAGCTTATAATGTGAATGTAGCCTAACAGTCCAGTCTCAGAACAGCATGCAAATAAATACATGGCGAGTAAGCTTGCAATAACCCAGCAAACACAGAACGTTGGCACAACGTACCCAACCTTCTAACAACGTTTTAACAACGAACGTTGCTATGGTTGCAAAAGGTTGCAATGTTTTGTGCTAAGGTTGTGCTCCACACAAAACATTGTGTTGTGAAGGTTGTTACAGCGTTGTCAAAATGTTGACATTGAACCACCATTCAAGGCCATTGCTTAAGTTTGTGCCTAGGATGTCAGAACGTCGTCTCGCAGTTTCTCAATGTCTCGCAGCAACATTGCTACAGCCCTGTCGCGTCTTACAATTCTACGTTGCTAGCACGTAGACAGCGACGTTGTCATAGTAGAAATGCAATGTGCCACAGACGTTGCCACAACGTAAATGTGTTTGCTGGGTTTGCAATATTGAGTTTGCATTGCTCACCTTATCAGCCGACATAGTTGTTCTTGTCTTTTGGAATCATTTAGCTTATCAATAAATGCATGTGTACATCCAATGTAATTCTGATAGTGGTATATTATGACAGTAAATCACACTCACTTAAATGAAAGGGGCTCCAAAGTTGCAAAAATACATACAACTACAAACAGTTGCTCTAATTAAATTATATTTAGTATGTGCTATGTGTAACATGTAGTTTTATATCTGTTTAGTTTCATTGTTTTGGTTGTATTTTCCGTGTTGTGGTTTGCCTGAGTTCCCTGTGCTTATTAGTTTTCATAGTTCCTAATTTACGCACCTGTTCTGCTTTCCGTTGATTACTCAGTCTGTGTATTTAAGCCTTCAGTTCATTCTGTTCGGTCTAGTTTATATGTATTGTTTGTGGTTGCTTTTCCTGAGAGTAGCTTCCTGTGTTTTTCCTGAAGATTTGTAATGAAAGATTTTTCTAGTTGGGTGTATCGTCGTACGCTTCATTGCAGCCACTCACCTGTGACAGAAGACCGAACCCTAACACAATTTTTCTTTGCTGCGTCAGATGCTTTGCCTAGAGCAGGAGGACGGTTCACTGGAGGACCACACTAAGGACTTTTTTAGATCTGCCATGCCTGCATTTTTTACCACACCAGCCTCAGTGAGCCATCCAAGGCACGCCTGCCAGTGAATGGTTCTAGGGGAGATTTTTGGAGTGGGTGCTGGTGAACTGCAGATCCCCATTCACCATCTGTCCAGCCATGGAGGACGTAACCAGCCCCACACACTGCACAGAGCTAACACTAGAGCCCACCGCAGACAGTGAGCCCGAGCCTGCCGCATTGCACGAGGCAGACAAGAACTGACTGACAGACTCTCACAGTGCTTTCACACTGGCAGTTTAGTTCGAAACGTGTACGGTTCGCATGAAAAATTGCTATTCTGAAAGCTGTCATGCTGACCCGGGTGCACACCGGGATACTGAACCCGAGACTACCTGAAGGAGCTGGTCTGAGTTCGGTGCACACTCGAACTGTAGCACGATTCACGTGAATGTGAAAGCAACACGGACTTGTGTGCAAAACCTTTCAGGAAGAAAAGTAACCTGTGCATGCGTTTTAGCTGATGGCGATGTATTTAGATCAATAAAACGCATGTTAAGGGGTTGATAGTGTTGATGATTTACCTTGGATGCGAGCAAGAGTGAGCCTGCAGTGTAATTGCGAATATCAAGGCAATCAGCTGTCCCTTAAGATCCCTTCTTGTGACGCACATACAGTAAACCCAAGTGTCATTTACTCTGCTGTGCATAATAGCACCAAATTAATAACAAACTCAATATTTTACCTTGTTCTGTTTTCTATCATGCGTTGTGCGCGTTTGTGATGACGTAAGATGAACGCAAGTGCACCAGGGTTTTCTAGAATCAGGTTTAGTGTGAAAGCAGACCAACGCTGGCTAACCTTGAAATCTCAAGTCTCCAGCTCCTCCGAGACCTTCACTCCACCTCAGCTTGTTGAATTGTCGGCTCCACCTTGGCTAACTATTCTTACACAGTATTTCATCACTATTTTCATTTGGTCCTCATTGTAAAGGCCAAAAATTAAATTATATATAAAAGAGAATTTGGTCAGAAAATGGTATTTTAGAAGCCAGCATAATGTCGCTGCCTATCTATTGAAATTGCCTGCAATGCCTTAAAATGCTGCCTATGTCAGCTCACTGGGTTTTGGAGCAGAGTCTCTCTTAAATTTTTCCCATTCTCTGTGTATGTGTGGACTCAGGACGTGCCTCTGTGGCCTCAGAGCCAATGGAGATTCCCCTCACTCCCACCTCCACAGTACCTCTTTCCCAAACTGTGGAAAATCTGACCGTTTTGCTCCAGGGATTCTCCACTGTCAAACAATAACGATGTAACATTACAGTTCTTCCCCACTCATTTCTATTTGTTGCGCATTTTCATTCCCTCTGAATGGAACAAGGTTATCGGTGCTACATTACCTGAGGTTATCCTTAGACTATCTTTACACTAACAGTGAGAAAGACACGATTTACACAAAAATATGAAGCAGCACAACTATTTGCAACAGTTAATATGTTTCTTGAGCACCAAATCAGCATATTATACTGATTTCTGAAGGATCGTGTGACACTGAAGACTGGAGTGATGATGGTAAAAATTCAGCTTTGCATGTCAGGAAAAAAATGACATTTTAAAATATATTACAATATAAAACAGCTATTTTAAATTGTAATACTTTACAAAATGTACTGTTTTTTTATCAAACAAATGCCTCGGTGAGCATAAGATAAATATTTCATTATTTTGTTAATGAACTTAAACGGTAGTGTTTTCTAATATGTTTTATTTTGTGTTCCACAGAATAAGGAAATGCATTCAAATTTGGACCATGAAGATAAGAAAATTAAACAGCAATAAACATAGATGAGGGAAAATTTGCTGTGGAAGTGGAGAAACATCCAAAATGAATGACAAATCCCTGAAGTTCCACAATGAACATCATAAAAATCCTCCTGTCTAAAGTAGTATCACAGAAGTCATGAAAATACAAAGTAGGCTCTATATGTGTTTTAGTTTTACTCAGTGAACTTTTGTTCACACACTGCTCTGATTATCTGTTATTTAGTTTCGTCACGCAGCATTTTGGCATTCGTTGTGGACTGAAAAATCGCTTTTTACTGGAATCCTGCCTCTTTATACCTACACTGAGCACCACTAAACAGCTCTGTTGATTATAATGGAAGTGATGTCGGACATACTGCACGCTTGCATTTGAGACGGTGTTACTGTGTGTGGAGATTTCCAGAATCCATTCTAGAAGCTTCAGGCAGCGGATCCAGCATACGGCAGGAGATGAATCATAACATCGGGAAACAGTTGTTAGATATAAATTCTAATAAGGCCATATAAAAGCACATGGAGCAAGTATTAGAGGCATGCAGTGGGGAAATGCGGCCAGAGAGTGTGGGACCAGGATGGGAGAGAGGTAAAAGAGAGGTCAGTGGGCGGAGAACGGGCTGTAGATTGGGATGAAGAAGAAACTTGTGGGGCTCTAAATGGATGAAAGATGGAGAGGGAGAGGGAATACAAAATCTGAAAGGAAGACAAATAATTTCATACTAAAAATCATTTCCTTCTTAATACTTTTGGTCTGGTTTTCAAGTACAAACATTTAAACATTCTTAAATTAAGATGAATTTACATGTGAAGCAAAACAATACAAGATAACAATTCTTATTTTCTGAAATCAAAATTAAGTGAATCAACATGCACCGATGCAAAATATTCTATACATCACAACGTGTAATAATTACTTCAATGACCTCATTGTTTCTGCCTTAAAATGTATACTGATGTTAGCTAACTGTCTGAAATCCATTACCTGGACACAGTCACCTCTGATAACAGATCACTCCAAACTGTAGACATTGTAGACACATGCATTTTCTGTAAACCTGCTTTGAAACAATATTGGAAAATTGTGGGAAACAATTCTTACTCTATTGGCAGACATTGGTTCTTGTTTTATACGTAAACTAACTTAATATTGATTCATTCTTTTTTCAGAAAACAAGACATAATATCTTAAGCAATTTTGCTTCTCGAGTAATTGTAACTTGATTTAATTTTTAAAAATGTTTAGATATTTGTTGAGGAAGAAAATCCTTTTTTGCAGTGTTTAAAGATTCATGTTTCAAGCTTGTCATTTATTAATCATTTCTTGTGAACAAACTCCTGACAGAACAAGTCAAGTCACCTTCATTTATATAGCGCTTTTAACAATATGGACGGTTTTTAAAGCAGCTTTACAGTGATTAAACAAAGATTGTTTTGGCTTTACAGAAGCTCTAGAATAAAGTTATTGTCCAACTAAAGTTAGTTTTGATTGATTCACTTCCGTTGCAAAGATCATTAGTTATTAACTTAGGGGCCGCTAACACAACAACGTTCTAACAGAAAACCCTAACAGAAAACCCTTAACACCCTCCGGCCGCTCGTTCGCACAACAACAGTGTCTGGTGGCTCGAGAACGCAAACCTTGAAATAGTGCAAGCCTTGAAGAAAAAAAATAATTATATATATATATATATATATATAATATATATATATATATATATATATATATATATATATATATATATATATATATATATATATATATATATATATTAAAAAAATGTGTTCAACTAATTGCAAACGTTGGAGAGTAGATATAGGCAAACCTTCATATAAGGAATTTCAGTAGTCCAATCCTTCTTTTAATTTGGCAATAGAATGAAGATGAAAAAAGCTTCCTTTAATAACAGCACTTATCTACTTATTAAATAGTAAGTCATAATCAAAGATGACACCCAGGTTCTTAATTCTGTCTTGCAATGTTAAAGATAGGGTACCTAACTGATTTGCAATATTAGTGACACACAACGAGGAGCGAAAAACAATGGTCTCAGTTTTATCCCTATTAAGCTTGAGGAAGTTTTCAGACATCCACAATTTTACTCCCCCAAGGCAGGAGATGAGATTATTTAGGGAGCTACCATCGTTAGACCTGACAGGGAGATAAAGTTGTGTATTGTCCGCATAACTATGATAAGAGACACCGTACTTCTGAAAAATAGAGCCTAGAGGAAGCATGTATAGCGAAAAAAGCAAGGGACTCAAAAACTAGCCTTGTGGGACACCACGTATAATCAGTTTTAAAGATGAGTTGTAATTACTAATACTGACAGAAAAGGTTTGTCCTTTGAGATATGAGGAAAACCAGCTTAATGCAACCCCTGGATACCAACCACTCTCTCAAGATGGTTTAACAAAATGGAATAATCTATCTTGTCAAATTCTGCACTGAGATATAGAAAAATATAAAATAATCGTCAGAATCCAAGGAACGCAGAACACCATTAGTCACCTTAAGCAAAGCAGTCTCAGTACTATGAAATGACCTAAAGCCTGATTTTAAATTTATTGAATATACTAAAAGTAGTCAAGTAAGAATAGAGCTTTTTAGAATTTTGGAGAGAAATTGTAACTTTGAAATAAGCTTATAATAATTTACAACTTCAGGGTCAAGATGAGTTTTTTTCAGGAGAGGCTGCACCACAGTATGTTTGAAGCTTGCAGGAACTATTCCATTACTCAGAGAGCTGGTTATTATGGCAATAATTATGGGGGCAACAGAGTCAAAAACATTTGTAAGAAAATGTGATGATATGACATCCATGGGAGAATTTGTAGGTTGCAATGATGAAACTATGTCTGACAACTGAATGAGAGAGAGACGAGGTCAAAATGCCTGAAAGAGCTTGGTAGAGCAACATAGATTCAGATTCAGAATGAGTCGCAACTGGGGCCAAAATTTGTGTTCTAATATCCTGAATTTTATCAACAAAAATTCAAGAAACTTTTCACATGTCTCAGGGGGTTGCAGTAGGATGACTGTAGAGGGGTTCATAACATAATCTATTGTATTAAAAATGACCTTGGGTCTATGGGCATTTTTAGCAATTATTTCAAAGATATAATTAGATTTTGCAGTCTTGACAGTGACTTGATACTGTTTTAATGAATCACAAAACATTTCAAATGAAACCTTAATTTTGTCTTTCTTCAACTTGCGCTCTGCTATACTACAGTTTCAATTATTTTTATGAAAGCGGCTACTGTACCTACCTGCTCTAGGATGTCAGTAAAAGTAGTATTAAAGACATCAAAGCTAATTAAAACTTATGTGATTTGAGAAAGATCTCTTGAGCATACATCTCTTCAAACAATATGACGTGGGGGAATATATATATATATATATATATATATATATATATATATATATATATAATATATACAAAATCACAAAAAATCAACAAATTTACTACAGCTTTAACAAAATTTACATTGAAAACAGAAAATATAAAAATAAAAACTAATTCAAACTATTAATAAAACTATAATAGTATATCGAATAACACTGCAGGCAACCTATCCATGTCTGTACATTATCTTTCTAATGTTATGTATTTTATACTTTCTAGTTTTGTCGGTCAACAGCCTTTTTCATGTAAATAAAAGAGAAGTGTTCTCAAATTTAATTTGCAATCCTAACAGTGCATAATTAATTGGTTAGTTGCATTTTAAATGTTGGTTTTAGCATAGTTTTTAATCACTGTGAACCCCATAACCACTGGGTTAATGTATTGGAGTGAAGATGTTACTAATTTTAAAACACAGGATTCTACCATTTGGATCATCTGTAACATGAGAAAAAGCCTGAAAGCCACTGTGGTTGAGTTCTCTCTCCCCATTTTCTTTCTAGCTTCCCTCTTTGCCTCATTTCCTTAACATCCCGTGCCCCCTTGTTTGCCCGGGCCAATTTCAGCATAAGTGAGAGAATGGAAAAACTGATTGCTCTTTCTCTCTGTCTAAATTCTCATTTCAGCTATGATGAATATAACATGTCGGAAATGATGAAATCTAACTGAACATGAAAAGTCTGGTGGCAAAAAAAAAAAAAAACTTCAAAGAAAGCATCTGTTAAAATATAGTTGCAAAAGTTGTAGAGTTTGAGAGGATCTGAACTCATTGACAACACCTGCTAGAAACCATTCCTTCCTATGCTCAATTGTAAAAATGTAGGATCTGATATGCATAAACTCATTATTTATCAGTGCTGTTTTCCATATCCTATCAGATCTTCTCATTCGTTTATGTCCCCTAAACAAGCCTTCAGACCATGGGGGAATTCCCACGTGCACTGCCTAAACCTTCAAGAGAGATCTCTCCAGCAGGCCTGTTTGCAGCTGGTCTTTTCTTGTGTTCAGCACTTCTTATAGAGTGCAAAAGTCAGGAAGTTAAACTGACATTAATTTTCCCTATAGGGGAATTCGGTTTTATATACTATATTATCCTAGCCTAGAAATCTAGACCCACCCTAGCGGCAGCAAACATTATTTTGCAGCCAGTGTAGTCCGTTGGCTTTCAAGCTGGAAAAATCAAACTCTAGTCAGGCCAATCACATCGTGTATAGAGTTGGTGGGCGGGCTTAACATAATGACTGCAGAGTTGTGATGGTTCCGTGTGATTTCCCTGCTACTTGAAAACAGAGAAGATGACGCTGCTGCTGGCGAACAGCGGTCTTTCAAATGGCTTTGGCCGCGACTCTGGGGGACTTGGAGTTAAGAGAACGTCACTTAAGACATTCTTAAAGAAGGAAGATGTGTTCAGAGTTTTGACGACTGGATACCCTGGTGGGAAAACGCATGGGACTCACTCATCCCAACCGTTCGTTGCTCTGGTTGGTTAGCGCTATCCTATTGCGTGCAGAGAGGAATTTGAAAGACAACCGATTATCCCGCCCCTCGGATTGAGATATGGCAATGGTGAGTTCCCAGACCTAACATCTTGATGTAGTGTCTGGCTTGCCAGGCTAATATTATCCATGATCCGGCAAAGAAAGTCACCAATCAGAGAAGTGAAACAAGCAAATTACGCCAAAAGAACAGAATGAGAATGATATAGAGTCGTTCTCCCAATGCTCTCAAACTACTTAAATATGTATGTATATATGGATATGTTGTACTAAATGTAAAATATGTTGTTTTCCCTTTAGAGGGAACTCTACGCTGTGTCTGTTTTGATGATGCTATGGGAACGCTCATGCGTGATTGCGCCTGAAGTCCAACTAAGTCCAAGACTACAGTGCTTATGGTGACCCCAAAACTAGCACAACTCTGTGATCCAGGAAGTGCTCTGTCCTTTGTCCTTGTCTATTTATTGTTTGTACGTTTGTACGTAATGGGGACAAAGCAGTTTAGGGCGGCAGTGGTTCAGTGGTTCATGTAGGTTGTCTACAAACCGAAAGGTTGGTGGTTCAATCCCGGTTCCACCTGACCAAGTGTTGAGGTGTCCATGAGCAAGACACCTAACCCCAGCTGCTTGTATGGCTGACACCGCCGTCGGTGAATGAGAGGCAGATATGTAAAGCGCTGTGGTGGCCATTGGGTCTGTGAAAGCGCTATATAAATGCAGTCCATTTACCATTTACCATAGGTCATGTGTTCCCTCTTGTCTATGCTATCTTACTAGTGGGGATACATACAATCTCTGTGAAATATGCTTGGGAGTGGAGCATGCACGGTCAGCTCTCAAGTGGGCTCTCTGCGCACAACGAGACCGTCTTCTGAGGAGTTCGGTCAGGCAGTTAAACATTGATTGGCTGGCTGAAAGGCAGGAATCTTTGTAAGAAAAGTAAAATAAAAAAAGTTTACAGGCCTACAACGGGGCCTGCCATTCTTTTAACACTGAGGTGTTGACGTCCTGGAGCAAGCTATTTTCTGCTAGGCTTTTTTGTCCCATTGACTCAACTATTCATCGATCATTGGTCTGAATGAGCACAGCTATGGGCATTGCCCCAGTGAGAGACACTTGAAAGCAATCTCTCCCCTGTGGCTTCAGTGCACCATACTCACACTCAGAGAGCACCAGAGGTCAAGCTCAAGAGAATTATTTCTTTAGTAGTAATATTTGGCAGTGTGGAAACTTCTGCCAAACAGTGAATCCAGCAGATCATAGAAAATGGCTACAGAATTCAGTTCGATTCTTGTCCAGCTCAATTCATCTAACTATCAATTAACAATCCACAGTAGTCAGACCAGAGCAGGCTCAAGTGCTGGAACAGGAGGTTCAGTCTCTCTTGGTGAAGGAGGCTATTGAACGCATTCCTCCTCTGAGAAAGACTCCGGGTTTTACAGCTGGGACTTCATAGTTCCCAAAATGGTAAATGGGGGGTTGCGTCCCATACTAGATCTTCGGTAGTTGAACCATATGTTCAGGTTCAAGATCAGCTTTATCGTGACTCAAATCAGATCTGAGGACTGGTTTTCACAATAGATCTAAAGGATGTATAATTCTACATATCCTTTCTCAAAACAGGAAGTTCCTCAGGTTCACCAATACCAGGTTCTTCTTTTTGCCTAGCATTGTCACCCCGCACATTTGCGTGGATGCAGCTCTGGCTCCGTTACGACTCCAGTGTATACGTATTCTCAACTACATAGACAACTGGCTGATTCTAGCTCAGTAGACATCATCCTCGCCCAGCATGAGGTGTCTGGGGTTAAGACTGAACTCCAAGAAGAGCATTCTTTCTCTGCTACAGAGGACCACTTTTAGTTTGGGACTCGACTACTATGCAGTCACAACTGTCCCCTGCTCGTATCGAGTCGATCCTTTTGGCTGTAGGTAGGATCAAACTAGGGCATCATCACAAAACGACCCTTGCCATGATGAATTCTGATCATAAGTGGTTGCTGTAAAAACATTTGTGAGAAATGTCAAAGATGAAGTGTGTAAGATTTCTAAAACAAATTACTCCATGTGTCTTTCTTCCTATCAGCTTTCTTTCTTATAGCTACTTAATCAAAATCGCTTCTGGTTTGTGACAAATATAATATAGATAAGCTGTCATGCTGTTTTAATTTTTTCTCCATTGATTTCTGTCTTTTTTCTTTGTTTGGAGAAGCTTCCCAAAGGCCTTTCCAAGATGTTCTGCACCATTCACAGAAGACACTGCTTGCCCTGTGCATTGCCGCTCTATATCTCTCAAACATAAACAGAGAAATTACATCACTGGTCAGTAACACAGAGATCAGGAATGTTTTGCAGAGCAGCAAGGCACTCGTTCACCCTGCCTTCAGGAGATCTAGGGAAAGGGAGGAAACCACCAGACAGAGAGGACCAAACTTATCTTTACTTTGGGGACTTTTGCAGACTCCGGCGGCACACAATGGTAAAAGTTGTTCCACACACAATGTCCATGCTAAATAACCTGACAATCTCTCCAATTGTTGATGTTAGCAGATGTGCCCTTTTTCGTTCTCCAGCTAAATCTCTTTGGCAAAAACACACGTATATACACGCACAGAGAAACATTGCATCACAAAGGTTTTCCTTTCTTCCAAATCCTGAGTGAGGGAGGGAAGAAAAACACAAGGGGATGATGTAAAGATATCACAGCGCTCCATGTTGTCTTCATTCCTCATGGCGTACATCAGATCAGATGAGGCTGAGGCAATCGCATAGAAAAAAAATAGAAGGAAAAAAGAAACAATTACTGAGCCTCGACAATGTGTTTGGAGCCCACTTCTGTTAGTCATAAATTATTATACCAATCATTAGTGTGAAAGGAACATTTTAAAAGCTGCTAATTATGTCGATTTGAACATAGCATGTTTGTTATTGTTGCTCAGTATGTGGGTACTTCAGCAAGGTTGTAGAGATTTTGTGATAAAAGAGCTACTTTGAACGAAGGAAATGCATACAGTGGATCAGAAATAATGTATCATGTACTGTTAAATATAAGGCATGTAAATAGTTGCACTCTAAATTTAACAACTGTAGAAATATATTGCAGTATTAAGGATTGTGTTTTTGCTACCCTGAGCTGGTCGGAACAATGCTTTATTTAAACAACAGTTAGTTTTAGACCTGCAATCTGATTGGTTAAGCAGCGCTCTAAGGGTCCAATTGCATGGGGACTTTTCATTGCTTGTATCACACTGCTTGTGTGTGTTTGTTTCAGACAGACTGGGTGCTTCTCATTTCTTATTTGTGCATCCTCGCTTCTAATTTCCAACCCAAAGGTATCTACCATTAAATTGTTTAAGTTTGGTTATTTAAGAAATTCATAATAAATATCAATAAAACAAGATGCACTGTTTTAATATTTGAGATGTATTGTTTATTTAAACTGCAAAGGTAAAACTAAATTGATTAAAACAAAATTAAATTGATTGTGACAGACGTGAAGTGAAGGAGAAATTGATGTGCAAATTGAGATTGCTTCAAGATGGCTTACTTTGATTGGTTTCCGGGTCACAGACTGGAGGACGGAGGAATGAGAAAGGATTAATTTGAGTATTAAGCACCAAATTTCAATCTGTCATTCATAGTGGAATTTTTCATCATGCCAGTAGGTGGCGACAAGTGACCGTCTTTATGAGTCATTGAATCAATCATTCAACCAATTTGTACAAAAACATGTAATCATTCAGGAAAACAAGCAATAACAGTATTTTTTATGCTAAATTATATAGCTACTGTAAAATGAAACTATAACTATGAATTCATTAACTGCTGCTTATCATTTTCCTTTCTTTATCATTTTCACACCATTCTAAAAAATAAGTTTGCAAGGAATAAAGACACATGCACATGAACAAAGATGTTTGAAGAATGTTTTGAATGTTTTTGTTCATAGAATTACATACAATACAGTCAAAGGGAAACTTTTAAGCTCCAAAATGGACGCAAAAGTATAGTGAAAATAATTCATGTGATTAGACTGTTATATTTAAATTTTTCTGAAACAACAAATTACAATACCAGACTAAATCAAACAGCTATCTTCACACGGTGAGCCTTACTGCGATTTATTGCTCAAATCTGTTTTTTTTGTTTGTTTGTTTGTTTGTTTGTTTGTTTGTTTGTTTGTTTGCATAGCTGTTTTAAATGTGGCCAATATCAGATTCCAGTGTAAACAGATCTGGGTTCTGGACTGACGCATATGTGCAAATTAATGCTAAAAAAGACATCACGCAGCACGCTGTTATACGGAAGTAAACACAGAGGACCATAAGGTAAGCGATTATGTGTTCTGCTGCGAAAGCCAGCAAATTTATGTGCATGCAATATAAAAAACAAAATTTGCATGAATTCCATCTGTTCAGACTGACATCCCATTGCAAAACCCTCAAGATTTATTTTTTTCACATTGTACAAATTCATACGAAATTGCCACTGTGTAAAATAGTTATGTTTTCCCGTAAGATCGGGTTGGTTATGCATGTTTTGGTTTTAACTTAAAGTGACTCTGTTCTAATATGTAACATCCACTTTTCACAATCCAAATAATCCCTGTTGTCTACCAAAAAAAAGTCTTACATTTTAACTTTTTGGGATATCCTGTTTTACTTAACATGCATTGCAAGTACAGTACCATTATTCATAATAACCATAAAATGACCCTTTTTGTGCAACATAAAACACAAAAAAAACTGGTTCAGCATCATATCATCAAATGTAATTAACTAGCTGAAATGCAATCATTCAAAAATACAAACAACACAATTAAAAGATCATCATCATCAATTTTTCCTAGCATTTCATAAGGATGTCCAAATCTAATCTGTTTCTTTGTTGCATAGATTTCGAAAGGACTTCCTGTTCCAAATGACTCTCATCAGTGCAATGCCCTCAGTGCTGATGAAACTTCTCTGCTGGGGTCTGTGATTTTACAGCTCGGACCGTAAGTTTTTCCTTCCCCCTCACTGAGCGCTCTCAGAGGATGATGGTAGTTGTTTGTCCGTTCTGTACTAGGGGTGTTGGGAGGCACTGCGATGGGGAAGCGTCTCTGTGGCTGGTTTCTCTGTGGATCTGATCCAGAACTTTCACAATGGGCTCCCTGATGGAGATCCTGATTGCAGATAAATGCAACACGAGCAATAGGGGCGAGGTTGGATGGAAGCGTTTGCCAAAGCTGTGTACAACACTCTTTCAGGTTTCATCTTCTCATGTTGCAATGACCAGCATCTGATCATTGCCTATTGTCTTCAATATTGTCTTCAGCAAGTCATCATCATGTCATATCAACAGCTTTCCTTCTATTCATCAGTGGAGAATACTCTGTACTTTGAGAGTGAAATGATTCTGCAAGGCACATTCACCTGAGCATAACACTAACAGGAGGAAAACATTTAGTTTTTCTTCTGGCATGATTGGAAGAGGTATACCGGAGATATCCCTATATGCCTCCTTCTTTAGAACAGTAACTGTTTTTATTGCCATTATTTGGGATTAATGAACGACTTCCCTGTTCATTGACAAGACCAGTTTGAATGAGAGAGGGTGGCTAAAACATGACAAAGTTCAGTGTTGAAATTTAATTGCAAAACCATTTTAAAGTCTGTAAACAAACTTTGATAACTTGAGAAAGCCTGTTGGGAAAGTTTAAAAAAGTTTAAAAAGATTTTTTCCTGTCACTAAAACAGTGTTACCATGTTCCTAACACATTTTAACATGTTGCTGGTATGTTGAGATGTTTTAGCACATTGCTAACATGTTTCAGCATGTTGCTAGCATGTTTTAACACATCACTAGCATATTCACATTTTCATTTAAACGTGTGTGGTTAGCGCCAGGATGTTCACTAATAGTATACTGCTGAAAAAGGTATTTTGGCCATTGCACACTGAGGGCTCTATCTTGCACCCGGTGCAAATGACTTTGTACACTGACGCATGTATCATTCCTATTATGCGACCGCTCAAAGCGGGCTTTTCTCTCCACAGACTCTTGAAGTCGTTCATCCTCGGATGCTGCGCCACGCGCGCTGTTACAAAAAACCCGTGCACACAGGCAAGCGAAATGGGGTCTTGCGCACCGAACGCGTCATTCTTGCCCAGCGCACCATCGCGCTCGTGCAGACTACACAAGGCTTTAAGCCTTGTTTATACTCGACGCGTCCGCACGAGCGCGAGTCTCCGCTGACTGCGCGCGCCCCTCTCCAAACGGACGAGGCGTTTATACTTGACGCGCTCGCCGTTGTGCTATTCTGTGAAACGACAGGGGGCGACTCGGAGTACTTCTCCTCTAAACCACCAGGAATCAGCAGTGAAGAAGTAGTTTGCCGTTTATTAGTAGTTTATTAATTGCTGATTCATAAAAGAATAATAAATGCAGTAGGTTTATTGTAGCCTACTTTCACTGCATGTAAACTAAACAACTGAAGCCTTATTGAAGAGTGTTTAAACCTTAATTTCATCAGCAGGGCTTACTTCTGTTATTGTATGCTTATTTTGTAAATGTAACCATTACTTTAGACAAGTGCAAACTGGGTGCTTAATGCAAATGTGTTCCTATTCACAAAATGAGAGGCTTTTATGGTCGCCCATCAATGCAAATGTATCTGTGTATAGAAGGATCATAAACATGCTGGTACAGACGTACCAGTTCGGCTAGATTCGGCTCGAAGTCGTTCATCTTCGGATGCGGCGCCGCGCGCGAAGTTACAAAAAGTGCCGTGCACACCGCCAGGCGAAATGGGGTCTTGCGCACCCAACGCGCACGACCGCCCACACCGCAATTACGTCATTTTTGCCGCGCGCGCTTCGCGCTCTTGCGGACGCGTCGAGTATAAACCAGGCTTTACTCCGTGTCAGCGCGCGCTCTCCCGAATCATCTCCAGCAGGAGCAGAAGCACCACTAAATCCGCCTCCGTTTCCCTCGTAAGCTGATATTAGTATTTAAACATTCTCTATGATAAATGTTTGTGAAAAAATATTTTAATAAAATGGTTTTGGCGGTTATAGAGTTCTAATGACGGTGTTCAACTATAACCGTCACACCTCTAATCCATCTTTGTAAATGTACAAAATCTGCTTCACCGTCGCTGCACTGTCGTCATCGTGTAAAGCCCGCCCCAACTTTTCTGATTGGTGCCACGATTTCGGCGGATTGGAAATGGACTTCAATGAGCTCTTTGCCAGACTAACTTTCAGAGCAAATCTAAATTTGCCGGAAGTTGTCTGGGTTTTCCCAGGCTACAATTCCGCCACTGACCAGAAAAAACCTAGTCTAAAGTCAGTGGCGTGTTGCGCGTTGTTCATAATGCTATTTTAAGTGCGCATGCTTGGCCATAATGTAGCGGGTGCACCGTGCACAGCGCGCATACACTTTGATTCTCTCATCAACACAGACGCAGCAGTTTTTATTTTTGCAAATCATACATTATAACAAGGAAAAACATTAACACATGAGGGAAATCATTGTGGTGTCCATGAAGATGTAAAAAAAATGTAGGCCTAAATCTAGCTTACACATTTACCCACATTTTTCAGGCTAATTGTAGTAATAACGGATCAGACATGTTTGCCCAATAGTGGCAAGACACATATTTATATAAGGACATCTGACAAATTATTTTGTCCTTCAAGAACCGGTCTCCTCGGCTGTGAACCGCTCCTGGCACGCGCCTGGTAAATCCGCCATAATAATAACAATCCGCCATGCAACATGCGCACCTGCTCTTAAAGGGTATGTTGGATGACGCTCTGATTGGTTTATTTCACGTTATATGCCCAAACAACACCTATGAATAATGAAGCTATTTCGGACCAAGCCCTTTTAAACTTGCGTCGGGCGCAAGAGTCATTTATCCCGCTGGTAAAATAGCAACAGCGCCCAAGACCCGCCCACAAAGTTACTTTTGCTTCGCGCTTGATACTTGCGTTTCAGATCGTTAAATTAGGGCCCTGAGTCTGAAATTCACATCCGAAATTTCCGCACATTAAAAAATTTTTACGACCTCACGTTATGTCAATCACGCTTGCACACTGCCTCCAAACTTTTGTCAGTCATGAAAAACATCGGATCGGGTTCGATTTTCTGCGTTTTTCGCATCCGTAGCAAGCAGTTTGAATGGTGTTTGTATAGTGTTTTGACAATTCAGAGCCACCGAATCACGAATACGAAAAAACGCATACGGAAATTTCGGACTCAGTGTGCAGTGGCCTTTAGACTGTTAGCCTGTATTGAAACCAATTTTATTTTCCTACTGTACATTAAACTTGTAAATTCTAATAAAAAATGTTGCTATTTTGTTTTTGTGCCACGCCTTTAGTGATTTAGTCAATCACTAAAACTCCAAGTCTCTTTGGTGCCTCACATAAATATAATAATCATTGGCCTGGGACAATTTTTGTTTTTTATGGGTGGGCCCCCAGACCCAATGAATAGCCTATACAAAAGAAGACTTCAGTGGCCCTATGATTGTCAAAAGGCCAGGGAGACAGTATCCAGTTGTACCCTGAACTCATCAATTGCCCTGCATTTACTCAGCTACATAACTCTGAATTCTACCCCTTTTTTGATTTTCGACTACACTCAGCCTTCCTGAGGCCCTGTGTATAGAAATGTAATCTTACAGCACAGTAAATTGCTGTAGGTAAACTATTCAGTGAACTATTGTATGATATCTCTATATATACAGTATACCTGTGCTCAATGGTGCTTTTCATTGCTTTGTTACACAATTCCAACATTCCAATGATAACTTGGATGAAGGGCCTCGTCTCCGCAGAAGCTTTGGACCATGGCACAGGCGATGATCTAATAACATTGGGAAAGATTTCAATAGCTGTATCCAAGGTGAGAGGTCTGTTCCAGCACGTGTGGCTCGCTCGGGCCCACGGGGACAGAAAAGGTGGGGAACAGCAACACTGAGAACATTTGAAGTCGTGTCAGCTTAGAAGTGATCTCATCATGACCACACGGCTGAAGAAGCATCTGAGCTGAGCTGCCTATATCTGGGTGGAAGAATATTTGGTTACAGTTTACCAAAAGCCTTAATATAATACTAATGTATTATATTAAGGCTTTTGGTAAAGTGTAACCAAATATTCAAATATTTTGAATGCATTAATTATGTTTGTAATGCACCTTACAATGAATTGTATGGTTTAATGAATAATTGTAACCACAGTTATAATTCATTTTAGTACTTATGTTATGCCTTTTTGTCATGTGTTTTCAAGTATAATGCATGTGATCACATGACAAACAACCCATTTCAGATTTAACAAGGAATCTGCAAATATTACAATGCATTTTACATTTTGTCAGGCCCGGCGCCACGAGGGGGCAAAAGGGGGCATTGCCCCCTCAGATCTGATTTGTGCCCCCTCAGTTTCATTTTTGTATTCATGGTTTCAAACGAAATGTTTAACGTGACATCACTGCCAGATTCAAACGTGCGTTCGCGAGCAGGCGCTGAACCAGAGACATATTCACATCACACGTTAACGCAGTGTAACACTCACGGGACACTGCAGTTCATAAAAGTTCATTATCTGCCTGTGCATTAAATCTTTGCCGGTTAAACATTTCCGCGTGCTGTTGCGCGGATCTAACTAACATGCGCTTTGCTGAGCGCGTACCCGAAGCACACACACTAAACCGTCAAACAGCGCCTGATTACTGGACTAAGTTATCTTTCAAGTCTTATTGCGCTAATATACTGTCAAATACACACAAGGTTTACATAAACACTTATGTCTAAAGTGAAATCACTCATTTGAGAGAAAATAGAGTGCGTGTCATATGCGTGTCCATTAGATGCGTGGCTCTGGATGCGTGCAGGTCTTAAAGTGACAGTAGCCCCTTAAAGGGATAGTTCACCCAACAATAAATGTCTGTCATTATTCACTCTAATGTTGTTGCAATCCTGTATTCATTTATTTTTTGTGCTGAACAAAAAAACAAAACAAAAAAAAAGAGTATATTTTGATAAATGGGGCTATCCAAACGGTTGCTGGTCCCATTGACTTCCATTGGAAAAAATATACTATAGAAGTCACTAGGGACCAGCAACTGTTTGGTTACCCACATTTTTCAAAATAACTTTATTTTCAACAGAAGAAAGAACCTTATTCAGGTTTAAACAATTTAGGAGAATAAATAATGACAATTTTTATTTTGGGGGGAATTAATCCTTTAATGTTAATACAACAATAAGACTGAGAACTGAGAACTTGACTGAGAACTTTAAAAGTAGCTTTAATAAGAATCTATGTATAGTTCAGTGGGGTCTCTATGTAGTGTTTATTTATATGTAGTGTTTTTATTTCATATTTTGTTACCTTGAAAGGCTTTGTTTTTAAACAGGGGAATTAGTTTGGCTGTAATGCTCAGTCACTTGCAAAATAGTAAAACCAACATGAAAGAAAATCGTGATAAAATCATGATTTTCCTGAATAAAATTGTGATATGATATTTTTGCCATATCGCCCACCCCGGGCCCTACGGCTTATCTTTATATTACGCGGTTACCTGTGCAGTTGTATATGGAGTGTTTTAGGGAGCGCTGCATTTAGAAATATGTCGTTCCAAAGCGAGTTCTCAGTATGTATTGTTCATTGATGGTATAAAATTAAGCCCCCTTAACAATTTCACATGCCCCCTCAGTCATTTCATCCTGCAGCCGGGCCTGCATTTTGTTTTGTCAAAATGCCTGCATCTGCATTTTGACAATTATTTATCAAAATATATAATGCATTTGTCACGGTTGGATTTTCTGTTCTGTTCATGTCTGTGTTTCTAGGTTAGTTTTCCAGTTTGTTCATTCGTTTAGTTCTCCTCTGTTCTCTGCCTGTTTGTTTCTTTGATTACTGATTGGTTCGAATCTTCAGTTCATATGTTCCTTGTTAATTATCTCATTTGCTCATTTGTTTGCCCGTATATTTAAGCCCTCCGTATCTGTCTGTTCTTTGTCTTGCATTGTTTGATGTCTATGTGTTTTGCGGTTGTACATTTTCCCTGTTTGATGAGTTCAGAATTAGATTACAAGTTTGTTGAGTATCTCCTTTATTGTGCGCTTCATTACAGCCACCTATTATAACCTACATTATAAATATGCCTTTAATGCATTATACTTAAAGGCTTTAAGTAAAGTGATTCTGAATATTTCTCTGGTGATTATTAGGAGAATGTATGTTTGAATTAGAAATGCTAGTGAAACGTTATGTCAGTATGTGTAACTTTCATGACTTTTTCCTCAACTTTTCTTGAAAAAGTGCACCTTGTAATAATGTAAAATTAAAATATTTAAACCACATTTTTATGTTTTAATATTGCTGTGTTTTAAGCTGTTATTCACTGTTAATTAATATCATATTTAAAAATAATACATAGATATCTTAGATAGATTAACGAAATTGTAATTTCATCATTATTATATATGTGTAATTACACATTTATTTAAAGTCGCCCTGTGGTGAAAATCAAGCGATATGGTGTTTTTAATATGCTTTAAGACAAACCATGTGCAAATTCACAAGTCAAAACTTAAAAGTCAACACATTTTCTCCTTAAAACTGCAGTGAACCAAAGATAGTCTCAAAAACGAGGTTTGAAATCGCTGGTGTTTCTGATGTCACAAACTACCTTGTAACCAATCAGATCAACATGTGATCGTCAACCAGTGGATCTCTGAGTGAGTGAGTGAGTGAGTGAGTGAGTGAGTGAGTGAGTGAGTGGAGGCGGGGCTCATTTGCATATTCATAGAACCATGTATACTAAATAAGGCAAGTGTGTCGAGTTACATTCAAGCTTTTTTAAGGCATGAAGAAATTTATTTTGAGAAAAAAAACTTTTAAAAATGTAATTTGGTGATCAAAGGTGAGTTATAAGGGATACAATTATTGACTACAGGGGGACTTTACATTACATATACAGGTTTCAATAGAAATTAAATGAAATTATATATTAGTTTACCATAAATGTGTAACGATTTAGTCTAAAGATGATGAAGATTTCAAAATGAAAGTCCAGTTATTTAAACAAAGAAACTCAGGTAATCCAATGCAAGTAAACTCAAAGAAACAGTGTGCATAACAAACAATACCGGACAATGAACTGAAGACAATGAGGAACTTAAAAAGTAATGCTAAAGTGTACTTTTTCACAATATAAGTTCTACACAACCTACTCTCTATCTGTCCATTTACTGTAATATAACTTGTTTAAACAATTCTGCAGAATTTCCCCCATAAATTCACATATAAGCTGTATTAATTCCCACCGGTGTGGTCTGTGTGTTATAAAGAGCAGATTATTAAATGTAAATTCCTGTACCTGGCACATGCAAAAAATCAATTGTGGAAAGCAGCACAGAAAGTGTGATTCCAACCCGATGCTGGTGAACAAATGCAGCATGTCCAGAGAGAAGACCTGGTGGAAATGACTCTAGACCTCATCAGGATCAGCTAAGTAGAACCAGGCGTTTGAAGGATTTCGGAGCTTCACGCATATATACCAGGATATCCTACCGTGCCTCACAGCGGCTGTGAAAACACATCATATCCACATTATGGAATAGCATGACTGTGTAAATGCAGTCTTCCGTAACAAAATTCCTTTCACTCAAATTTATATATTGCACAAGCACATATACATACGCATGCAAAATGGACAGTGTGTGCTCTATTGAAATTTATGTACATCCATTTTATCTGCAGAGAGAATTGAAATCACAGAGAATGGAGAAAGGGCTGGATCAAAGAGGAGCAGTGAAAGGAACTGCCGTTTGGAGTACAAGCGAGCCGTTCCAGGATTGATCGTCCCACGCTGATTATGGTGACCTCCTGAACTGCATTTAAATATACTGCAACTTGAACTGTTTCCTGTGTAAAAGGTCATCAGTGTAAGTCTACGTTTACACAGAAAACAGGTGTCCCGTGGAACATTAGGACATTAGGAATGGATTAGCAGGTAGGATTAGATCAGAAAAAAGGTCTGTTTTGTGTGGACAGGGAAAAAACATTTTCCCATTAAGCTATAAAGGTCATCTTCATCAATCCAACCCCATAAGACATAATAAGAATCCATCAAAACAGGCCATTTGTGTCACTCGCTTTGTAAAAAAAAACTAGATAAATAAATAATTAAATAATCAAAATGCTAACTTTTGTTTTGTTTTTCTTTTTTATGATGCTTTTTTTTTTACTAAATACATTTAAATTATGACAAATCTTGAAATATTTTCAGCATGTTAATTAATAGGGCAATGTTAATGTATTTGGTCTAGCTACTGTTAATAGATACACAGACACATAAGATGCATTAATAAATCCCATCGCAGATCTAGGCAGGTGGAGCTGGGGAGGTGGATGAGTTCAGATGAACTTTGATAGTAGCTGTGTCCCTGTCACGGGTGTGTTCAGGCAGATGACGACGAGTCAGGCTGAAGGTTCCAAATACGAGAGTTTTATTCACAAAATAAATCAAAAGGGCACAAACAGGCAGGGAAACACACTCAACTAACGTTAACAACCGACAAAGGACAAACTGAACTGAAGGACTTAAATACAAGTACAAATCAAACATAACAAGGTGAAAACAGGTGACACTGATGATGATAACGAGGGACAGGTGGATAATGAGGGAGTGAATACAGGTGTGGAGACAAGAGGGATTCTGGGAAGTGTAGTGAAGACGAAGACAGACAGGTGCAGACGAGGACTGTGACATTACTCCCCCCTCCCAGTAGGCGTGACCTCACGCCTTAGAACAGGGGTGGGAGGGTGGGCGCCCTGGAGGCTGAGGAGGGCGTGGTCTGGAGGAGGCCTCCAGGGCGGAGCAGGCTGAGGGCATGGCCAGGGCGGAGCAGGCTGAGGGCGTGGCCAGGGCGGAGCAGGCTGAGGGCGTGGCCAGGGCGGAGCAGGCTGAGGGCGTGGCCAGGGCGGAGCAGGCTGAGGGCGTGGCCAGGGCGGAGCAGGCTGAGGGCGTGGCCAAGGCGGAGCAGGCTGAGGGCGTGGCCAGGGCGGAGCAGGATGAGGGCGTGGCCACGGCGGTGAGACCCCTTCGGGTGGCCACGGCGGTGAGACCCCTTCGGGTGGCCACGGCGGTGAGGCCTCTTCGGGTGGCCACGGCGGTGAGGCTCCTTCGAGTGCCTATGGCCCCCCCCCCCCCAAAAAAATTAAATGGGGAGAGTGACAGAGTCCTTATAAGTCTCTGGGCTGGACGGGACCAGCGTTAAAAGAATCTCTGGCTGGACGTGGCTGACGTGGAGCTCTGGCTGGACGTGGCTGACGTGAAGCTCTGGCTGGACGTGGCTGACGTGAAGCTCTGGCTGGACGTGGCTGACGTGGACCAGCGGTGAGGGCTCGGCAGGGCTGGACGGGACCAGCGGTGAGGGCTCGGCAGGGCTGGACGGGACCAGCGGTGAGGGCTCGGCAGGGCTGGACGGGACCAGCGGTGAGGGCTCGGCAGGGCTGGACGGGACCAGCGGTGAGGGCTCGGCAGGGCTGGACGGGACCAGCGGTGAGGGCTCGGCAGGGCTGGACGGGACCAGCGGTGAGGGCTCGGCAGGGCTGGACGGGACCAGCGGTGAGGGCTCGGCAGGGCTGGACGGGACCAGCGGTGAGGGCTCGGCAGGGCTGGACGGGACCAGCGGTGAGGGCTCGGCAGGGCTGAACGGGACCAGCGGTGAGGGCTCGGCAGGGCTGGACGGGACCAGCGGTGAGGGCTCGGCAGGGCTGGACGGGACCAGCGGTGAGGGCTCGGCAGGGCTGGACGGGACCAGCGGTGAGGGCTCGGCAGGGCTGGACGGGACCAGCGGGGAAGAGGTCTCTGGCTGGACGGTCTCTGGCTGGACGGTCTCTGGCTGGACGGTCTCTGGCTGGACGGTCTCTGGCTGGACGGTCTCTGGCTGGACGGTCTCTGGTGGAAGAAGCTCAGGAAGGTCGTCAAAAGGGTCAGACTCAGGCTCTGGTGGGCAGATGAAAGGTTCAGTGCCAGACGGGAACCTCAGCGATGACCTTGTGTTGGATGGAACCAGCGGCAGATGGAACTCAGGGACCGAGAGGGACTGAAGTGAAGAGTGATGCCTGGATTCACCTCGATCACCTCCTCTACTGCGGCCTCCACGGGTCCCGCGAAATATGGCCAGACGGGTTCCCACGAAACGCTGACTCATCTTCGTTCTTTTTTCTGGTCGGTTGTTCTGTCACGGGTGTGTTCAGGCAGATGACGACGAGTCAGGCTGAAGGTTCCAAATACGAGAGTTTTATTCACAAAATAAATCAAAAGGGCACAAACAGGCAGGGAAACACACTCAACTAACGTTAACAACCGACAAAGGACAGACTGAACTGAAGGACTTAAATACAAGTACAAATCAAACATAACAAGGTGAAAACAGGTGACACTGATGATGATAACGAGGGACAGGTGGATAATGAGGGAGTGAATACAGGTGTGGAGACAAGAGGGATTCTGGGAAGTGTAGTGAATACGAAGACAGACAGGTGCAGACGAGGACTGTGACAGTCCCAATGTGAAGGCTGCATCCTCCGAAAGCCGCATTTGAAGGCCGCTTGGGCGCATTTGAAGGCCGATTGCGTCACAGCGGCGTGACGAAGGCTGTCCCAATTCAAAGGCTGCATCTTTGAAGGCCGCATTTGAAGGCTGATTGCGTCACCGCGGCGTGATAAAGGCTATCCCAATTCAATTCAGCATCCTTCGAAGGCCGTATTCGAAGGCCGGTTGCGTCATCGCGGCGCGACGAAGGCTACCCTGATTCAAAAGCGACGCCAAATGCACCCTTCGTTTCCCTGTGAAAGGAAGGATACATAAATGGATACTTTGCGGCCTATCCTACCCTGATCTACCCCATAATTCATTGCGCACCGATGACGACAGCATTTTTAGTGCAGCATTTGGTGTGTAGCCTACAGTTCAAATTCAAATGTTGGCGTTCAACTTTGCGTTTTAAAAATACAAAAACCGTTCATTTTTCGTTTTTCAATTATGGGTTAAAAAATGAAAAACGAATGGATGCAAATTTACATGGATTATCAAACTAAAGATAGTTTAGTGATATTATCACTATTTTTAGTGATAGTTTTTAGATTAAAGTCTTTGATTTTACTAGTATTTTGATTGACTATCAAAATTTTCTCCAAATACATTATTTGAAATATTTAATAATAGGCTATATAATTGCGTCCATTCGTTTTTCTTTTTTAACCCCTAATTGAAAAACTAAAAATGAACGATTGTTGTATTTTTAAAAGGCAAAGTTGAACACCAACATTTGAACTGTAGGCTACACAAATGCTGCACAAAAAAAAAAAAAAAATTGGACTTTTTGCCCCTTTATTAAACATTTAAAATATTCACAAATTACTATGGGAAAAAATGTCGATTAGACAGGCCAGATTAGAACCTGTAAATTATATTTTTTCCGCAGTGCTGAATGAGAAGAGCCATGTCTCTGGAACCATGATTTATGATAATAAATGTGTCTGAATAAATAACGTGGCATTTTAATTGTTTGTTTAAGTGAACATTTCAAGCTTTAGGCTAGGTATATTTTGTTTGTTCATTTTTGAGACGAGCTCCAGTTCACGAAGATAATGAAAGCGTGATTGATTGTTTTATTTTATTTTACAAAAGGACAACGTTTTCTTGTTATGTGAGTTGGACAAATAAAAGTAGTTGCGAATGATGTATTATTCTTTTCTGTATGACCAGAAATTATAGAGTATTTTTCAAGTTGTTTCCACTGTTTATAATGCAAGTGTTCGCGGCCGCGCCTCCGCCATGCAGTGCACGCTCCACACTCCCACACACACTTGCGTCAAAATCTTGTGTTTATTTGTGATAATCTTAGTCCTGTATTATGACTGACATTTGAAGAATTTCTTTGTTCCTTTTTTGGAAAAAAGCGCATTCTAAATGTGTAGCCTAAATGTAGGCTAATAATATTATTATCATTTGCATTGAATTCACTGAAGACAGTAGGCTAAATAATTTATGAATGTTTTATTTTTATATAACCTAATCTTGTGTTGTGTTATCCGTCGTCTATCCTCCAGAGCCCATCGCCTGCCCGCAAGAGCCTGAGCCCATCGCCTGCCCGCCAGAGCCTGTACTCCGCATCAGCCCTGCCACCAGATCGGTCCCTGGACTTCCCCGGATGATATCCAGTATGACTGATCCCCCGCTGATGTCAGTGCGATTAGCCAGAAAGATGGCTGCCGAGGTTGGGGTTCACGTCAGCCACGTCCAGCCAGAGCTTCACGTCAGCCACATCCAGCCAGAGACCGTCCAGCCAGAGACCGTCCAGCCAGAGACCGTCCAGCCAGAGACCGTCGCCTGCCTGCCAGAGTATGAGTCCAGCCCCAAGCTCCCTGAAGTGCTGGCCCCGTCCAGTTCCGAGTCCCATGATGTGCTGGCCCCGTCCAGTTCCGAGTCCCATGATGTGCTGGCCCCGTCCAGTTCCGAGTCACATGATATGCCAGAGCCCGTTGATCCTGCGCCAGAGCCCACTGATCCTGCGCCAGTGCCCGTTGATCCTGCACCAGATGCACCAGAGCCCACTGATCCTGCACCAGATGCACCAGAGCCCACTGATCCTGCACCAAAGCCCACTGATTCTTCACCGCTGGTCCTGCTCAGCCCAAGACCCTCGTTGCTGCCGGATCCCCCCTTTCCTGTCAATTTCCCCATTAAAATTTTGGGGGGCGCCCACCCGAAGGGTCCTCACGGCCAGGGCCACCCGAGGGGTCCTCACCGCCATGGCCACCCGAAGGGTCCTCACCGCCATGGCCACCCGAAGGGTCCTCACCACCATGGCCACCCGAAGGGTCCTCACCACCATGGCCACCCGAAGGGTCCTCACCGCCATGGCCACCCGAAGGGTCAGCTCCGCCCTGGACGCCCGAGGGTCCGACAGCTCCGCCCTGGACGCCCGAGGGTCCGACAGCTCCGCCCTGGACGCCCGAGGGTCCGACAGCTCCGCCCTGGACGCCCGAGGGTCCGACAGCTCCGCCCTGGACGCCCGAGGGTCCGACAGCTCCACCCTGGACGCCCGAGGGTCCCACAGCTCCGCCCTGGACGCCCGAGGGTCCCACAGCTCCGGCCCTGGACGCCCGAGGGTCCGACAGCTCCGCCCTGGACGCCCGAGGGTCCCACAGCTCCGCCTTGGACGCCCGAGGGTCCCACAGCTCCACCCTGGCCACGCCCACAGCCTGCTCTGCCGTGGCCACGCCCACAGCCTGCTCCGCCGTGGTCACGCCCACAGCCTGCTCCGCCCTGGAGGCTTCCCGGACCTGCACCATGCCCTCGTAAGCCTTCAGGGCGCCCACCCTCCCACCCCTTTGGATGTTATACGGCGCGAGGACGCGCCTTCGGGGAGGGGGGAGGTACTGTCACGTTTTGATGTGTTTAGTTCTGTTTTGTGATCTTGTTTTCCCCTGTCTTTTGTGATTTTGGTTTAGTCCTGTTAGTTTTCCCGCTCCCCGTTTGTGTTCAGTTTCTTCACCTGTTTTCAGTTAATTATCTCGTTTGGTTCAGTTCATTTAAGCCCTGTGTTTTCCCTCAGTGTTGGTTGGTCGTCGTCAATGTTCGGTTGTGTTATTACTGAAGTCCTGGAGTCTGTTATTTTGTTCCTGTTTGTTTTTTGGAAGTTTAAGTTTATATAATAAATATCCTAAACTACAGTTTCCGTGTCCTCGTCTTCGGCATCCTGCACACAACCCTGACAGATTCATGACTAAACCAGATATATATTTTAATTGACCTAATTTATTATTGCAAAGACTTGAGTTTGAGTCCCCAGTTTATGGATCAACCCTGTTATGTTATGTCTGATATCAGGACAATACAAGCTTAAATTATCATCCCTGTGACCATGATTTTTATAGCAAACTTTTGTCAGTAGAAAAGTTAATACACTGGAAGTTGTAAGTAAAAAAGTATTTCTACTTAAAAACGGCATGTTTAATTCAATGTGTGACTTTGTCATTATTTGTGAAATTTGCTAGCAATTTCTGTTTGAAAAAGTTTTCAATTTGTTTTCAGTGTAGCATTCCTCATTTCTCTGATAAAATCAGGTCAAGTCAAGACACCTTTATAGGGCTTAATACAATACAGATTGGAACAGGGAAACGATGCATTTCGGCTGTTGTTCAGCTGAAGTCAGTTCAGTGTTGATTCAGTTCAGTTGTAAAGAATTATTAATTTCATCCACTAAGCAGTTCTGCAAAAAAATGTCATCGTCCAGCTCAGTTCAGTTCTCATACAACAGCATCAGTACAGTCAGATCAATAATATTTAGTGAATATTAAGTGTCCCCAACGAAGCAAGCCAAGGGTGACAAGAAACCAAATATCCATCAGGTGACAGAAATGGAGAAAAAAAAACTCTGGGAGAAACCAGGTGCAGTCAAACGCACAAGACGTGATTATGATTCAAACTGCATCAAGTCAGAATTCAGATATGGATTGGTAGCATTCAAAAATTCATGGGTGGCCATTCAGCAAATCCACCTCTCAACCTGCTGACCTTTATTACCCATAGCCTCTAGTTCTCTGTGACCGCGAGGGATCAGTTAGAAGACCTTGACTCTCAGTTAGTCAGTCTCAAAGGCTTGGAGAACACCTGCGCTATGAGACTGATTCGCAATGAAAGCAGGACTCATGCTGGGAACGCTGCAGGTCCGATTGTTCTCACAGACGACGGCAACAGAACATATGTGAACACATGCACAAATACCATCATCATCCTCATCACACACGTGCACAAACTCCAACGCACAAGAACACAGACCGAAGGAGCCCCTCACATCCTTTATTTAGGATCATGTTCTATATGACTTTGGAACGGCACCAACGCCTGTTTCTTTACTTAGCGCACACTTTTTCCACACAGTCAAAATGGCTTTTACACATTCGCTGATTCTTAAAAGCTGGAAAATAACGGAGCTGAAATTGAAGTCAGTCAGTGCCTTGTTCACACAGGAATATTCATTACCACCAAAAACCTTTTCCCATCTTTGCCAAATCATGTTTCTCTCCAATGTAAAGTGAAAGCATATGTTGTTTGTTAGCCGGGAAGTACAGTATCACCATTCATCACACGATATAATACCTATCACTTTTCCTTGTCCAGGTCCAGGCCTGGAATAATCTGATCAAGATTTGTTTGCTCTTTGGGTTTGATCTCATCCTAAATCCACATCATGACAACTGTGGAAGCTCCTGTGCCTTTTCTGAAGGCACAGTAATCTTAAGAACTATTGTAGCATGGGATTTTTTATTAAGCCATTATTAAATCATGGTCACTCTTCTTTTTCTGCAATGTGCAAAAGCACACACAGTAAGAGTGAAATAATGTTCTGTCACTAAAGCTTTCTTCCTTCACTCATAGCTTTCTTCCTTCACTTTCTTCCCTCACCCATAAAGACTAGTAGCACATATTCTGCAATATCTCTTATTCTCATAAACTATATTTATTTATTTCACCCACTTATCCCCCCTCTTATAACTTTTCATTCTATCTCTATATAAATGCATGAACAACACATCTTATTCTGATTCTAAAATTAAAGTGAAAATAAAAATAAAATCAAATTAAACATATTAACGAAAACTACAAATGTACATCAATGATGATAAAATATCACTATATTATAAAATTCTTTGTGTGAAGCACAAACAGATATCTAATGCAAAGTATCAACTACCTTTTTCCATTAAAAATTGAAAAATAATATATTATATATATATATATATATATATATATATATATAATATATATATATATATATATATAATATATATAATACATACATCATAGGAACTATTTTCATGATACATCTATGGTACTCATTGAAGCTTTCAAATCTGAGATCTTCTTTTGTGTTGCAGTTCCCATACATTTTCTCCAATATTAATATACTGGTCATTTATTCCCTGAATGTGCTTTCCACATAATATTTAGTATGCTTAAACTTTAAAAAAAAAAAAAAAAAAATTACACACACATCACCTTTAATTCCAAAGGAATATTGTTAGACATCCGTGTGACCAACAAATCACATTGTCCCAAACTGCCCCTGACCCCTCCTTTTTGACAGGCTCTTTGACACTTGACCCCTGCTTTACGCCCCATGAAGAAATGTGCTAAACTTGAGCTTGAAAATGTGAGAGTGGGCTTCCCCAGGGATCTCATATGTCAGTGACGCATCAATAACAGAGATTTATGACCCTTTGCCCCCTTCCCCCTCCAGCCGCCAATGAAACAGGGGGACGTTTATAAGCCTGGCACTCGTTTACCATGAGGTTCATTATTTCACTGGGTAAAGACCAGCCACCCCTTTAACATAATTTCTTGTGAGCAGACTTCAGTTCACAACTTTGCTAAAAGGTTTAAAAGAATAGTTGATATTTTGTCAAAATTTACTCTATGACAGATCTTAGGGAAAAGGTTGCTCTTTGCACTTTTCCACACAACAAAAGTGTGTATATTGGTCTATAAAGGACAAAAGTCCATACAACTTGAGTACTATATTCCAAGTCTTCTGAAGTCAAAAAATGTTGATCTGTTACACAAAGCTATTGTATAAGTTGATATTTTTTGTCCTTTTTCCCTTGCCAGTATAAACCACCATTCGCTTTTGTTGTATGGAAAAGTAAAGCTAAATGGAAATTCTGCCAATCATCTCCTTTCGTGCCTCGCGGAAGATGAAAAAAATACATGGTCAGAATGAGAGTGAGTGATGACAGAATGCTCATTTTTGGGTGAACTATGTCTTAAACACCTGAAAACACAAAACCTCCTTGCCCCATGCAATGGAAATGGATTCTGGCAATTAACTTAAATCTCCTGTCTTAAGTTAAAGCACTTCACATCACACGTGAGTCAGTAACCTGAGAGCACAAACCTCTGTATCTGACAGAACATGAGGCAGATCTTAAAGAGAGCTGCTTAATCTACTCAGTGTCAGTTTACATTGAACATTCTTTCTTCAGTGTGATTTTGAATCGCACCACTTTGCCCAAACTGGTCTTTCAGATCTCTTCTGTCATATTATACACTGAACAAAATTATAAACGCAACACTTTTGTTTTTGCCCCCATTTCTCATGAGCTGAACTCAAAGATCTGAGACTATTAATCCGTGAAGAGGTGTTCTCTAAAGTGCCAGACACCATCGCATTTGCCCACATTAGTCAGGTCGAGACCCTGATGAGGACGACGAGCATGAATGCAAGATATTTAAAATGTAACTAAAGTATACTTGCAATATTTATATTTTAGCACAATCAAATATACTTAAGTATATCTTTAGTACAAAAATATATTTTAAGTACAAAATTAGTTGTTTCAATTTAGCTGATTTTAAGTATATCAATTTAGTATAGCAAAAGTACAATTGCAGGGTATTTATATTAAGCACATAAATATGTAAATGTATTTGTGGTATACTTAGAAGAAATGTATTTTTAATACATTTTAGTATTTTTCTTTTCATTAGGGTCTGCAGATTGCTTTTTGTCAAATTTCAAAAAGGCCAAAAGACTTAATTTTTCTTGATTCCTTGCACAATACTACAGTACATAATAACCTCAAAAAACTTTTACCATGTAAACTTGCTCGTTGCTCACCCTTTACTAGAGATCTAGACTTGTAAAAGCAAGGTAAAATGGCATGGTTGCTTCAGCGAATGCGTTTATATCTCACATTTGCTTTTGTTAACACTATTTATTTTCGGTTTAGTGAAGATGGTACATTATTTTCAAATGTGATAGAACATTAACCTTTTAGCGCCACTCATCAGATATTTTTTTCCCGAACTGATGTGAAACAACCAACGTAATAAAACATTGACACAATTCATGTTCCTCTGTTTAAGATAAAACTAACTTGCGTTTCACTCAGTTTGAAAGTTTGGCAAAATGAGCAAGAAGCCACATTATCGTTTTGCAAAAAATGCCTTCCAATGAGCCTGGGTTGACTAAACTTCCGTCTGTAAGATCTTGGGGGTTGGCTTCAAATCCTTGAATGCCCTTGAAATGCCCTTCAGATCCATGCGCTCTGCCATGATATTTGTTGCCAAAAGCTGCTGCTCTGACACTTTTGAAAACCATGGCCAAAGTCTTCAAGTTAGTTTGTGCCAAGCCACAATAATTGCTTTACCACCATAGAACATAGATCAACAACTGAAATAACATACAACTCATATGCTATTACAAAATACAGACCTCACAATCTTATTGACTTCGGAGAAGAAAACTGTACTCTTCAGAGGTTGCTCTTTTAAAGCTCGAGAGAATGAATGGAGTACTCGGTTGCAATTCATTAAATTCTCCTGAACATCCTCAAAAGAAATAAAAATAGATACCTTTGAGAAAATACTTGGCATCAAGTGTATGGAGCTATAAAACTCATTTGCAATTTTGCTTTGCAATAAGGAGGCCAGTCACAGAAATCCCTGAAACTTGAGATTTAATTAAACAAAGCTGGCTCGATGTATACTTGAAACTCTCAAAGTTTCAAAGGGTCATGTGGTAGCAGAAACTGGATGATCTCAAAGAGGTCTGGATATGTGACATCGTTGTTGAAAGTATGGCGGTATAAAATAACACAGGCCTGACTTCAAGGTCTGCTTCTGTGGGAACAAGTAGGTCTCTATGCTTTCTTCATGCCTTTACTTTGCATAGCCGCCAAGTCAAGATTTGGCCACTGTGCGTTCGGTAGCTGGGCTTGGATACTTATCGAGGGGAAGAACGAATATCATGTTGACAGAGAGAGAGGGGAGGAGATTTCAATAACTCCCTTTTCCACCAAAGCCTCTTTTCTTCTCACTCTTCGCTCCCCCTTTCCTTTTCCTCCAGAGGAGAATGAGTGGGGAGGACTGAGAATAATAAATAACTTCATCATTCCAGTGTCTAATTTCAAAGCGAGGTGAAAGGCAGGGTCGGGATTCGATGAAGGAAGTAGAGGTGGACCCCTGGGAAGAGCCATCTAATGACCTGGGACCCAAAAGCGAGCATGGGGTGGAATGGGCCTTGCAAAATTAGATCTGGAGCCACCCAGCCTTTCCTCTCCTGGAGACTATAGCGTTTCAGATGAGGACAAAGACTCTTGCATCCGCGGCTCTACCGGCAGTGAACATCGAAAGAGAGAGGAGGGGAGGATGAATCATCTGAATTTTTTGAATGTGAAACATAAAACATTTTCCAGTAAAAAATTAAATATTTTGGTGTTTAAAGCTTAAAGCATGGCTCTTTTTTAGGCTACAACACTCTATCACAGCAAAATATGCAGTCGACTATAAATAAGCCATTCACACGTCAACTTCCTGAAGATCATGAAAAATGTGTCCAAGTGGTGCTTTCAGAAAATTGCTCTGATTCAGTCAGCCGTAGAAAAAAAAGAAGTACACTTTAGCCTACTTTTAAAAAGAGTACTTATTGTGAATGTATTTATATTTACTTATCACAAGTATTTATAGGTATAGTTATATATTTATATTAAACATTATAGTTTAAGGCAAGACACTAAAACCATTGTTTTTCATGCAATGGTAATTTTTTTAGATTTCAATTTAAATGCATATAATTTAAAGGCTGATTACTCAAAATGAGTTTTTTCCCTTTCCCTCTTATAGACACCAAACTTTTATTCCTATCTATATTCTTATATCTAAATAAAGAATATAGATCTACAGTATATTTATATATGTTTTTACAAAGGGGTTTGTTCATGCATCATTCGCCTGTTTTTTTTACAACATTCTATTCCTAAAAACATGGTGAAAATGTATTTGTTGACAATATTTTTGGAGTGATTAATGGAGTTACAGTATAAAAAGAGATATCCAAAATCCCCTCTTTAAAACCCTTAGACTCTAATGTGTCTACAAAATTAAACTATAAAATTTTGAACCTGGCTTAATCCAAAATTCATCTTTATATGCTAGTTTATATTTGCTTCTAATGTCTTTGAAAATATGATTAAAGTATACTGCCAAATGTACTGATAAGCATTTATAGTAAACTAAATTATACCATCTCTATTGAAACTTGTATGTCATGTATTTTAACATATATGTAATTACACACTTGTAATGATGAAGTTGGAATTTTATGTATTTAAAATATAAAATGTAATGACGAAAAACCCTCCAGTTAAATTGAAGTACTTTAGTATGTTAGTGTCACGATCACCAGCTCAGCCCCTCCAGAAGACACTCCTTCCGACTTTGTTGTTCTCCCATTATGAACTACATTCCCAACAATCCTGTGCCTGGACTCATTATGGTTTAATGTCTCCCACCTGTTGATCATTTACTGGCTTTAGTTTGCCTATTTAAGCTCTTGTGTTTTAGTTGTAGGGCATGAGTCGTGTTTGTGTTTATGTCTCCATCATGGTACCTGGATGTCTTGTTATTTCCTCAGTGGTCCTGTTTCTTTGTGTGGACTATTTGCCCGTTTCCAGGTTTGGAGCGTCTGTATTTGTAAATGTAAAAATACTGAAAACAAAATGTAAAAAAAAAAAAAGATTCTTCTACAGGTTTGGTTCTCCATACATGTCAGCCACTCATTATCACAACATAAACCCCAACAAAGCTATCAGGCCCTCGACGTGAATCTCAAGCTTTAGAATGTTTCATTTTTCTTCTGTATCTTTTAATATCCCTTCTCCTCGACCTAGCCATCACACTGCGGCTGTTTTTCTTACTTTGTTCATTCCTAATTGCAGGTCTATGAAAACAAAGTGTGAAGATCGAATCCAGAGAGCAATGGCACTCCAAAGTCAACTCTAAAGTCATGACTCTCTCATGCAAATATTTCTGTAATGCTTTTTTTTTTACCCTCATTTTCCAAAAATAGAGTTACATTAGCAAATACGTGAGAGATGAAGTGAGAAGGAAACATGGGTTCCCACCTCCCATTGTAACTGATTTCTCCTGTTGCGTTCCACTGAAAAAATAACAACACATGGGTGTGGAACAACATGAATCATATAATGACACAATTTTCATTTTTGAGAGAACTATTCTTTTAACCTGTAAAGTTCAACTAGGGTTGTCCAAACTGCTGACTGTGCATTACCTTTCTGACTTAAATGCAAGTTCGATAATGCTGATATTTACAACCAGATGTGATTATTTTCATTTCCATTTATTTCCATTAAGCAGACACTTTTATTTTAAGCTACTTACAAAGGAACATAAGCAGTTTGTCAATGAGAAAAACCAATATAGTGTGCAATGTTAGGTTTATTAGAAAGCTAGACTAGGAAACCAACTAAAGAAGAGGTTAATCATTTCTGGGAATGTGACAATGAGAAGTGAAAACACATGGATTGTGATAAAGTCCTGTATAAGGCCAGTCAGTCAAGGTAGCCATATCTCCTTTCATATCAAACTACAAACATGAAATTTAATATAACTTGATTATCAAACTTAAAGCGTTAAAGGAAAACTCAGTCATTAATTGCTCAACCTCATATCGTTCCAAACCCGTAAGACTTTCGTTCATCTTCGAAACAAATGGAGATATCTTTAATGCAATCTGAGAGATTTTTGTCCCTCCATTGACAGCTACGCAACTACCACTTTGACGCTTCATAAAGCGATCGTAAAACTAATCCATATGAATTGAGCGGTTTAGTCCAAGTTTCTGAAGAGACTTGACCGCTTTGTGTGATGAACAGATTAATTAGCGAACGCGAACAGAAGCTCAAACATGCTGCGTAACACGAGAATGAACCTCATTGGTTCTCGCACGTATAGGCGAACATGCTTGAGCTTCTGTTTACCACAACTGTGTGAGTAGATGAATGTTTGTGAATAAAAGCCTTCATTAAATCTGTTCATCAGGGCTGCTCGATTATGGAAAAAATCATAATCAAGATTATTTTGGTCAGTATTGAAATCACGATTATGTAACACGATTACACTGCAAACCGCCCTCTGATCCTGAAGGTGAAATGATTCACCCCCACCTTGCATGCACACACACAACACACAACACACACACACAGACACACAACACAACAACACACACACACACACACACAGAGACGGAGGGACATGGAAGTGAACTACTGACAACTTACCTTTGCTACTTTATTTATTTATTGCACTTTATTTATGTCCCTTTAATGTCTAGTCACTTGTTATTTATGTGTGTTTAAATTGATGTTTGATGTTGCTGGGAGGATTCGCAGATGAAGAATTTCATTGTACTGTGTGACGACTGTTTCCTGTGCATATGACAATAAAGTTTGAATTGAATTGTTTCACATGACTTTGGGAACGTGTTGCATTTATTAAAAAAGATTTATGTCTACCACTTATAATACGGGAAATTCCCCCGCAAACATTGATTCACTTTAGCATGTATTGTATGAGTAGCCTAAATTATTCCACACAGATTATAAAATCAAATCAATCATTTTAAAACTTTCTCCAAGACGCAATTTCACAAACGCCATGAGTGTTCAGCGGTGCTGCGTCTTCTCTCTTTCTGTCTCTCAAAATGTGTTGGACAAGGCAAGCATTGAAACTACATTCTCGCGTGAAGTCGGGACATGACGGAATTGTCACTTTCACAATCGGGCCAGCATTGCATCATAACTAAAGTTGATAATTTTAACTTCTTTTTATCAGTTAAACATCGTTTCTCAAACTCTCTGAGGGACCCTGACAGGGCCATGTTCTGTTTATAAACCCTGAATGGCAAACACTGATTCATTATAGAGTGGACAGACAGGAATTGTCAATTCAATCAATTGCAAGCCACTAAGCCTATAATGAATCAGTTGATTCAGGTTTAACATCTTCTTTATGAACAGTTTAAACATTCAAGCTGAGAGAGTTTATGGCTCGGAGGGGCGGATGTGCGTGTGTCATTCAGAACACATGGCAAAATAAACGTTTTTACTCGATTGTACTATTTTGATAATCGTTGGGAGCCAAAATCGAAATTGAAATCGAAATTCAATTAATTGCACAGCCCTAGCTAAACCACTCAATTCATATAGACTAGTTTTACGATCTCTTTATGAACTTTATGAAGCGTCAAAGTGTAGTTTGCGTAGCTGTCAATGAGGACTGAAATGGCAGATTTCATTCAAATATCTTCATTTGTGTTTCGGAATGAACGAAAGACTTACAGGTTTGGAACGACATGAGAGTGAGTAAATGATGACCGAATTTTCATTTTTGGTAAACTAACCTTTAAGCCAAAGAATTTTAAGCCACTTCAATATTGTGCATAGATAAGTTTTATAGGCTTATTAAACAATATTTTGTAGTAGCTGTTCACTTCTTCTTTGACCCTGTGCTGACAGGCACCCTTCCAATTTTCCTCTATAAAAGAATGAACAAAAAAACGCTGACCAACATCAAAGTTAAACTAGAAAATAAAATCACATTGGCAAAAAAATTCCTTGGCTCCTCCATTGCCATTCCTAAAAACCCAATATCTCGTCATAGCTGGAAGTTTATGGAATTATGACCGGGGCATTTACGGAAAATGCACGCATCAAATATACAAGCCCAAAAGGCAATGCCATTGTTCTTCTACTTAATAAACGTGTTTGGCTTCGGTATGTTTGTTTCAATTTTTTCACAAAATTTACGACAGGCTTTACTTTCATGTTGGCTGAGTTATGTGGTGCTCTCTGGCAGAGTTACAGTAGGAGCTTTGAAGTGGAGCCATAAATGCAGTGAGTATGCGCGGCCAACATTGCATGCTGCTGTAGAGGTGGAAGCAGGACACCGTCAGTGTTAAAGCCGTCCTGATATCACCAGCTGAACTCCAAGCTTTTGCAGACCACTTGAGAGATAAAAGTCTGCCGTACTTTTTAGCCACGCCAGAACGCCTCTCAGGGCGTGTAGCACACTGTTCCACACAAAAGTTTGATCTGGATCACAAATATCAAAATGAAAAACAGGTGGAATAATCACAATGGGATCTGTAACTGCTTCGAAACATGTGCTTTTATGACTGCAAAGCACTGTTTACATATTAGCAGGTGTTTTTACAGGTTTAAATGTTAGTGCATGATTAGTTTTAAGTAAAGCTGGCGGCTTGAAAATACATGATGTAACACTGCTCTTTTACACACTTGGAAAGCAGACAGTAAACAAAAATGTATTTAAAAGATATGGTAAAACTTTACAATAAGGTCTCATTTGTTAGCATTAGTTTACTTGAACAATGAAACATACTTCTAAAACATTTTTTAATCTTAGTTTATGTTGATTTCATACATAATTAAAGGAGTCCTTTTTTGCTTTTTCACTTTTTCAACTTTAGTTAGTGTGTAATGTTGCTGGTTGAGCATAAAAAATATCTGCAAGGTTACAAAGCTCAAAGTCCCTCCAAACAGAATCCACTTTCCAAGAACTACAATGAAAAGCTTGTTTGGACTATGATGCATTTTGTTTCCGGATCTTGTGAAGTCACAATGTTACTAACTTAAATAAGCTCCGCTCGGAATACGCAAAAAAAAAAAAGTGGACACCTGGTTGAGCTGCTGCTATGTCAAAGACACACTGTTTTTCCACCCCGTTTCCAAAACTCATTTGTTTGACCTTCCTAAGGCTGACAAACTTAGAGTTGTTCAAATTTATTTGAAACAATGTTCCTGAACATTATAACCCCAACGTTTATCAGAGTTCAATGCAAGCTACACACAAAAGCATCTCCTAAAATATAGCAGTTCCCACTTCGTCATGACAATCTGTTGTTTATGGATCACAACTTATAAGTATGTCTTATTATTTCTAGTTGCGTTTTAAAGAAGAATAATTATTAACAGTTGGAATTATAAGTTTTATGTTGTTGCTACGCTCGCCTGTTAGCTAACATTAATATTGATATAGTGTTTACCGTAGCTTTTGTAAGCTCTCGCTTGTAAGACTATTCACCGCCTCTTAGGAAAATTAACCATCATTCTGATTATTGTTTTTATCACCATAGTTTTCAGACAAATATCATGATTAAATGCTGTATAACTTTGTATCTAAAATGTATAAGTAAAAAAACTAAAAAACATACCTCTCTGAAATGTCCTGTGAAATCCGTGCTTGCAAAGTCCATTCATGAAATCCATTCTGCATGATCCTCTTGTTTGTTAACATTCTTACGTCTGAATAAGGCTTGAATTGGTTTGAAATTGATGCCATCCTTAAAATTTACATCTGAGAAGACCTCACGGTTATGGTAAGGGGCAAGACATTTCCCGAACACCAACTTAGTGGGGCCAATCAAAAACACGTCACTGGGCCAGCTAACCACTATGGCTGTGTTTACACTTCACCGTGTATTATTCATTCACGTCACCGTGATCCAATCAAGCAGATCGGATCATAAGCCAATCAAGACACGGTGGTTTACATCTGTCCACATCAAGTGGCTTCTGTATCTGGATAACAGATCTTGCTGTGGGGAAAAAAAAGAAAAGAAAAAAAGGATGGCTCCGGTGCAAAGTGGGTCTGAAGTGGTGGGTTTTCTTTTAAAAACAGTTTTCAGTCGGGGGACATTTTACAAATCTCGCAAAATGAGGATGAAGATGAATGAGGATGAAGAGGCTGCAACTAAAAATGTGGATAGATGGCAGAGCGTTTCCTGCTGTGCTGGGAAAAATGTGCATTCTTTACAGAAAATGAATGGTTCTGCAACTTTCACGGCAAGGCAAACATTTCAGAATATTTGCGAAGTACTTCGCACTCGTATCGCAAAACCACACAGTTCACTACGTGCAGCAATTCCTGGAGAGAGGACGGGGAATGAAGACAGCGGGGGGGTTTGTGTGACGTCCACCTGTGAATGCAGACACGATGGCTGATTGCGTTTACATTACACTGAGATCCGATCACAATGCGTCCTCGACACCCTCTGAACCGGGACACACTGATCGGATAACATTCCCATCAGATGTGCGTTTACACTTGTTTTTTCAATGTGTATGTGGACAACTTCCGGATACAGGTCGCATGTTAATGCCAAGTGTAAACCATTACAGCACATTTTGTACATCAAAAGGAGGGGCTTCATTGAAACAAAAACTATAAGGTGCGTTTGAGCAGTACTGGGGAGAGAGGCGCTGTAATAATATAAAATATGTGAAAAATAATGTGTTTTTTGAACAATCAATCATGAAAGTATATTCTAGTACACGACAGAAACGAAATCGAGACTTAGTAAAATGGCATAATAGGACCCCTTTTAAGTTGTATCTGTTAAATTTATTTCACCAACCTAAGTTAACAGTTGTATTTTTATTAACCAAGGTTAACAAAGATTAATACTGTAACAAATGTGTTGCTTATTGTTACTTAATGCATTACCTAACGTTAACTAATTTGACCTTATTGTAAAGAAGGTGAACTGTCACGATTCTATGTGTTTAGTTATCTTTTGTGATCTTGTTTTCCCCTGTCTTGTGTGATTTTTGGTTTAGTCCTGTTAGTTTTCCCGCTCCTCGTTTGTGTCCAATATTCTGCACCTGTTTTCAGTTAATTATCTTGTTTGGTTCAGTGTATTTAAGCCCTGTGTTTCCCCTGAGTGTTTGTCGATCGTCGTCAATGTATGGTTGTGTGTTAACCCTGAATTCCTGGAGTCTGTTATTTTGTTTCTGTTTGATTTTGGAAGTTTCATTTTGTTAATTAAATCTATTATATTGAAACTCCCGTGTCCTCGTCTTCAGCTACCTGCAGCAACCCTGACAGAACGATCGACCAACACTAAAAAAGGAAAAGAACGTGAGCCTCATGGAAATACCAATTCTTCTCCAACAAGAGCGCTCACTTGAAGAGTATGTAGGACTTTATATAAAGCTGTATGATGACGAGACTCAGGATAAGGAGGAGCTAAAACGGAGTTTCTGGGGTGGTCTGAAGGACCCGCGAGTCCAGATATTTCTAGTAAGGGACCTCCATCTATCCTTCCTGGAGTTCGTGGATCACACGCTGTGGTCGTGTGGATCTGAATACTTCGTGGAAGATCTCCCACTCCAATCAGTTACAAGCCCGCCACCCCTGAGCCCATCACCTGCACCCAGAGCCTGAGCCCATTGCATGCCCGCCAGAGCCTGAGTCTGACCCTTATGATGACCTTCCTGAGCTTCTTCCCAGAGACCGTCCAGCCAGAGACCGTCCAGCCAGAGACCGTCCGCAAGACCGCCAGCAAGACCGTCCAGCCAGAGACCGCAGCCAAGACCGTCCAGCCAGACCGCCACCAGAGACCGTCCAGCCAGAGACCGTCGCCTGCCCGCCAGAGCATGAATCCAGCCCCAAGCTCCCTGATGTGCTGGCCCCGTCCAGTTCCGAGTCCCCTGATGTGCTGGCCCCGTCCAGTTCCGAGTCCCATGATGTGCTGGCCCCGTACCAGATTCCGAGTCCATCCATGATGCGCCAGCGCCAGAGCCCATTGACCCAGAGCCAGAGCCCGTTGACCCAGCGCCAGACCCAGAGCCCGTTGACCCAGACCCAGAGCCCGTTGACCCAGACCCAGAAGCCCGTTGACCCAGACCCAGAGCCCGTTGACCCAGACCCAGAGCCCTTGACCCAGACCCAGAGCCCGTTGACCCAGACCCAAGCCGTTGGCCCACACTCAACCGCCGTGGACCACCTGAAGACCCGTTGACACCCTGTCAAGTCTGTTTCCGTTCCTGAACCTGTCCTTTCCCCAAGAAAATTTTGGGGGGGGGGCTATACGCCTTCGCCGTGGCCGGCCAAAGATCCATGGAGACCTGAAAATAACACCGCCATGGCCACCCGAAGGGTCCTCACCGCCATGGCCACCCGAAGGGTCTTCACCACCACGGCCACCCGAAGGGTCTTCACCGCCGTGGCCACCCGAAGGGTCTTCACCGCCGTGGCCACCTGAAGAGCCTGCACCGCCATGGCCACCCAACGTCTTCACCACCACGCCGCCTGAAGGTCCTTCACCGCCGTGGCCACCCGAAGGGTCCTCACCGCCATGGCCACCCGAAGGGTCCTCACCGCCATGGCCACCCGAAGGTCTTCACCACCACGGCCGCCTGAAGGGTCTTCACCGCCGTGGCCACCCGAAGGGTCTTCACCGCCGTGGCCACCTGAACAGCCTGCTCCGCCCTGGCCACACCCACAGCCTGCTCCGCCCTGGCCACGCCCACAGCCTAAAACCGTCCGCCTGGCCACGCCCACAGCCTGCTCCGCCTTGGCCACGCCCACAGCCTGCACCGTCGTGGCCACGCCCACAGCCTGCACCGTCGTGGCCACGCCCACAGCCTGCACCGTCGTGGCCACGCCCACAACCTGCATCGCCGTGGCCACGCCCACAGCCTGCTCCGCCCTGGAGGCTTCCTGGACCTGCACCATGCCCTCGTCAGCCTCCAGGGCGCCCACCCTCCCACCCCTTTTGGATGTTATACGGCGCGAGGACGCGCCTTCGGGAGGGGGGAGGTACTGTCACGATTCTATGTGTTTAGTTATCTTTTGTGATCTTGTTTTCCCCTGTCTTGTGTGATTTTTGGTTTAGTCCTGTTAGTTTTCCCGCTCCTCGTTGTGTCCAATTTTCTGCACCTGTTTTCAGTTAATTATCTTGTTTGGTTCAGTGTATTTAAGCCCTGTGTTTCCCCTGAGTGTTTGTCGATCGTCGTCAATGTATGGTTGTGTGTTAACCCTGAATTCCTGGAGTCTGTTATTTTGTTTCTGTTTGATTTTGGAAGTTTCATTTTGTTAATTAAATCTATTATATTGAAACTCCCGTGTCCTCGTCTTCAGCTACCTGCAGCAACCCTGACATGAACTCAAGAAGAAACAAACATTTTCTAGCAATCACGGTGGCAGTTATTCATCAAATGGAGGGAAAGAATAAGCTTGCAGAATATTTTTGGCCATATTTGCACCATTACCTGATTTCCATAATTCTTTCAGCGAATCACACACTAAATCAATGCAGAAAGCATGTGCAAATAAAAGACGCAATCCATAACTACTTAGCGAATTCCTCCTTGAAAGTAATAACACATTGTGATTACGTGCACTTCGTTTGAAGAGAGACTTCTAATGTGTGAATGACCAAAGGATGACCTGTGAGCTTTGTCTCTCTGGTACAGGAACTCATCTGGAGGCTATCATCCCTATTCGCACTGCAAATTTAAATCACCTCAGAATGGGCTGACTCAGAGTGGTCAGTTGTTTTAGTCATTGCTATGCTTAGTATGAATGTGGCAAGTCTTTCATCAACACTGACTGATGAGCACTAAGTGGTACGCCATGAGATTCTCATGAGGGATGAACCAGTGAGATCATGTTTAAAAAAGAACAACATGAAAAGAAAACTCAAAGAAAAACAATGTGATGAAAAATCACAGCCGTCAAAGTGCAGTTCCTCCCCTCTTAAACTTTTCAATATGATAAAAGCAGAGAAAGGTATTAAGCTAGTTGACGTGATATGCTTTATTACATGCCCAAGGTGTCCTTTAGAGTTAAAAATAGGTATTTGTATTGGATTATGAATATAGAATATATATATATATAGTACAATACATAAATTCCATTAATAAAACATTGCATCAAAATGCTTGTAGGATCACAATGGCATTTATCATATCTTTATCTTTTTTTTTTTAAAGAAAAGCATGCTATTATCCCACTTTTTATATATATATATATTTTTTTAAAATCAGTTTTTATTCAAAATAAAAAAAAAACAATTATAGGATAAATGTGTTTATTTTTTTTTAACTTAATTTTAATATCATACATAGGACCCACATAAACCCTCATGACTGCATCAAGGTCAAAGCTGTCACTTAAGAAAAATTTAACCTTTTTATGGCATGGCATGATTACTGTCTATAAATGATGATCAACCCAACCTGACAAAGATTTGGACCCATATGTCTCTTTTTACCATTTCAAATCTTAGCATCTGCAATGTATTATTATTTGCAAACTCCTTCTCCTCGTTTTGTGAGATTTGAAACACTAAAAAAAAAAAATTATAGAAACCCCACCACTTCTGGTAGACTTTGCACTGGGGCCATTTCTTTTTATTACAGACTTATTTTAAATTTTGTACATGAAACAGAGATCCTATTAGTTATCCAGATACAGAAGCTGATTGATGTTGACAAGTGTAAATGCAGCATGTCCTGAGTGGCCGATAATCCAATCTGCTTGATCGGATCATGATGATCACAAGTAAATGGCAAGTGTAAATGCAGCCATTAACCCTTTATCCAGGAAAAGGGTAACACAGTGGGACACTGTGGCCGCATTTACAGTACATCGTTGAAGTGACCCAATTCCAATTTTTCCTCCCATGTGGCACAGATCAGATATGACCAACGAACGTGTAAGCAGGAAAAAGCACATGGTGTATATGCTAGTATGGTTTCAGGTCTCATTCATGTGTGGAAAGTGTACATGCAGATTTTGGATATGAGTCACTTTTAAAAGAAGTTGTCAAAAAAATCAGATATAGTCAACAATTGAGAATTGGGCATCAAGACCTGCAGTGTAAATGAGGCCAAAATTACTTTTAATGTGGTGTGGTAAAGTATTCTTTACTCAACCAGAAAGAATAAATAGCATCCCTAAGAGACATCTGGTGATTGCTTTTCACTTTTTGCCAATGGTACTGCACAGTAATTTTACTGTTGCAGTGTGGCACTGTTGCTATGTGCTTCACGGCTTGATATGAAAGTTTTAGAGAAGCATCCTCTTTTATTCCCACTAATCTCAATGCAAAGATATATAAACAGATGCTTACCTTCTTATCTTTCAACAAATTTTCTGCCAACCATGAGCCTTTAGTCACAAGTAATGTACAAGACATGAATATGCATTGTAGTTACTCTGTGTGCTCCATCCGATATCTAATGGCAAAGTAGAAGTCTTGAAGCATGTCCTCATTCTTGGATTTGTGTCATCCATACCAATGAAAGTAGAATTGCATGTTCAGTATAAACTGTGACCATACAGTTCAGCTCCAGGATTACTCAGTTAATTACCAGGCCTTTCTTCCCGAAAGGTGAATACTCTAACTCTATGGGAGAACCGAGCTTCTGGCCAATAAAGATCACTAGATGTTCCTGGGAAATGACAGTGTTGACTCTCATCAGTTTGACGTGTACTTTTGGAAGATGAACCCAGCACAACTTGTTCTGAGGTAAATGCCCCTTTTAACTTAATGAACACTTTTTCAGCCTCTTGGGTCCATGTCATACTTTCCAGCTGTCTTTTCTTTGTCAGGACTGTAAAGGGGCAGGCCAGCAAGACGAAAATTGGGACAAAACAAATACAGTAGTCTTGTGGAAAGCACATACCTGGGTTCCTTTCGATTTAAATCTCAACACTGCATCTTGGATTGACGCTTTGGGGAACATCATCAGTGTGACCGGTGTCTGTAGCACTTGTGTAAACACAACAATTTGCATTGGCCGATAACGGTCCCCGACGTCATTACTGAAGTGGCCATGAGTATAAAAAGGGCACCTGCAATATACGTGTATATACGCGTTAAAAGGCGATCATTATTGATAAACCCTCAAGCAAGCATTTCAGAAAGTGTGTCCCTATAATGTCCCAAGTTTTTGGCACCTGACACACAAACTGTGTTTTATGTGTTTGGTTGAGGAGCACGTGCATTCAGTTCTTGAGGGATCCGAATGTGTCCATTGTGAGAAATTCACAATGAGTAAGCTCTGGCCCTATTCTATCCTAGGGCTGTGAGAAAGGCGTCTGGTCATGGGGATCATAGGTCAAGTTGGCTGAGGAGTTCGAGAAAGGTATGGCTCTATCGCATTCCTTAGTCAATAGCTCGAGTGATCTGCTGCATCGGGATGTACTGTCTCTTGAGTCTTCTGATCCAGCAAATAGCATGTTGCTGGCACCATCGAGCACCAAGTAGGGCGAGGATATCGCTTGTAGTGAGCCCTCTCAACCTGCCAGCCCGGCATTCGAGGAGTTGTTGGAGGTGATGGCCCATGCCACACTAGATTGAATTGCACGTCAGCTGCTTTTAGGAAGTACATCTTCACCTAAAATCTCTGAGGGACCTGGTCCATCACAGTCTGGGGACTGGAGCCAGGACCAGAGGGAGAGCATAGCCACTCTGGCTCCTCCTCCTTCGAGGAGTAGAGCACAGAGAAAGTAGGACACTAGGAGGAAAAGACTAGATCTGAGGGAAGGAATGGATAGGAAGCAATTTGGTAAAGTTAAGTCAAGTCACCTTCATTTATAAAGCGCTTTTAACAGTATGGCAGTATTGTTTTGCTACTTACGCCTTATCTCACACCTTTTGACTATTCACTGAAGCGCTTGAATTCTCGCTCGCCAGCTTCTGTAAACATACTTTGATTCGATTGGTCATCTCAAATATTTTGACAACAAGCGGTGACAGACCGCTGCAATAATAACCACTGCAAACATGAGCAGCTCAGATGATAAGCTGTGATTGGTGCTGCACAATATCCTTGCAGCATGGTTATAGAGACAGGACTTTCCTGGTCAAGGAGCATAGAAGCTTGGGTAATTGGCTGAGGGAATATTACCACTTGACAGCCTATGAGTCCTAGGACGCACCCTGTACGATTGACACATCTGACTTCGGCTAAGTAAGTCAGTAGAGTCAATTAATGCCATCCCCATATGGCTGTGCATATATATTTGTTAACCATACAGTCAATCCAAGACGCAGTGTTGAGTTCCACTTCGAAAGGGAACGTCTCAAGTTATGACTGTAACCATGGTTCCCTGAAAAGTTAATCGAGATACTGCATCTCATTGCAATGTCTCTGGCCTGCCTGCTCGTCTCCTTCAGACAAGGAAGTTGATGACACACAGTACTTTGCAGATACCCTCTTAGGGTGCTTTCACACCTGACTCATTTAGTTCGGATAAATCGCACTAGAGTTCGTTTTCCCCCTTGGTGCGGTTCGTTTGGGCAGGTGTGAATGCAGCAATCGCACCAAAAGCGCACCAAACAAGCGCACCGAGACCTCCTCGAAGAGGTGGTCTCGGTACGCTTTCAAACGAACTCTGGAGCGGTTTGTTTGTGGTGAGAACGTGATCCGAACTCGAACAGACCCAACTGCCAAAGAACTGCGCATTTTTGGACTAAACCAGCTGCCGTAGTCAAACAAAACTATTATTTAGATTGTCAATAGCGCTCCCTTTAAGCCATGACTGACTTACCACGTTCTGCACTCTCAATAAAACTCTCATCATAAACACTGAAGTCGTCCGCACTGCACAGGGAATCTCTTATTTATATTGCGTCAAGACTTTGTTGTTTATGAGGGGATTTGCGAAAGTATAAAGCTTGTGCTGATTCTGAACATACATTGTGAGCGAATTCTCCACATGTCTGCCGGATTTTGCTCCTCTTTGTTTACTTCTGTGAGTTCTGTTGGAATTTTCCCGCACGTTAATTCTGACCAATCGAAATGTTGTAGAAATATGTTCAAGACACATCTGGCCAACGAGTGATGTGGATGTTGTCACGTGACTGCATTTTGGTTCGTTTCATCAACTCATCAACTGATTCGGACCAGAGCAATCAGTGTGGTGAGAAAAGGAACCAAAACGCCTAAAAATGATACAAAGTATAATTTTTCGCCCTTAGTCCGGACCAAATGAACCGAACTACAGGTGTGAAAGCACCCTTATACTCACAGGCGCTTCGGTAATGATGTCATGGACTGTCTTTGGCCAATAAAAGCTTCAGTCAAGCCCAAACAGCTCCTTTTGAAACCCAGAAGATGTTTTTCGAACACACAGAGGGAATCTGAACATAACCCAAATGGAAGGTACCCTAAATTAAGAGTTTATGATTAGCAGCTAAAATTAATGAGACAATAAAGAGGGCCACTCTATTGAGATCACAGGGCCAGTCGTGTTGTGTGCAGTTCAACACAGTTCAACCATTGCAATTAACCATTCCAAACAAACTGTCCCTGCTGGAACAATGAAGCAAACCACGACAGCCCACAGAGAAAGGACAAATAACCTCAAGTGTCAAGCTCAAACACACGATATCCACAGCCACTCCCTAAAACACAGCCAGGAAGAAACACCAACAACAGCAAAACGTCACTGCGGTTGAATCCAAGAGTCCATTTTTAAGGAGAAAGTATGGGAAAGTATATGTTGTGTATATATGTTGGTAGTTTTTTAGTTTTTTTATTTCCACTTTTATAATATAATTTTTATAATAAATTGTCTCATTCTGTTAGTATCCTATGCTGTGATGTCACATACAAAACCTATAAAGCCAAAACAATAATAAATCTATAAACAATCATAGACATGACTATTTTTCTTCAGTTGCGATTGAGATTAATTATATAATCTCAGTCAATACCGTATGAGATTTTTTTTTTCTTACAGTATTTGATGTACTTGCGAACACATTCAGTTCAGATATTATGAAAAAAAAAATGTGTCCCATTTTTGTTAAATGTACAGGACCACTATCAGGCTACCTATAGAAGGCAGGCATAAACAGACAGTGTGATACAGGATTGATTTGTGAGGGGATCTCAAGTCATTTGTCAGTATTGGAAACAGAGACCCTATTTTATACACAAATGTAGCCCATCTCTCCCACACAGAGAGAGGAAAGGTGGAAGGAGGTGAGATTTAGGACGCAGAATGTGTGGTCTGAGCATTCAAAGCAAATGAAATGTACCAGAATCAAAGTGAAACGGCACTTAGTTTATGAAAGATAAGACCCAGTATGTGTTTAAAGTAACTTGTAGACATCCCCTAAATCTCTTTGAGTAAACAATGATGTTCAATGTAACAGAGCTGTACAACTTTTTATTAGACAGGGATTTTTATGTAAGTACGTAGTTTCTTCTTCGGCTAAAGGGTCCTGAGCAGGTCCAGAATTTACTTTTTTAATGGGTGTGAATTAAGAAAAGTAACTTACTATATATTTCTTAACAGCCATAAAATTATATTCTGCATTATTACGCTACATTGTTATTCTTGTAATAACAGAAATATTCACCTGTCAAAAAATTGAGAAAGTATTGCAATTTAAACCATGCATAATGTTAACCATCCAATGTCCAGCAATGTCAAATGTACTGGCCAAAGTCTTTTTACTAACACTTGGAGTTTAAAAAAAGGGGGCACTGGATGCTGGTCCTGACCCCTGAATAAAGTAGCCTCACTATGGGAAAAAAAACCTATACCAAAATGTGTTTTAAATACGTTAACACATATGTACTTACATATCGCTTGAGACTTACTGATATAAATATTATAATTAAGACATAAGACATAACACCGTGAGTTGTAGGCCTTTAGTGACATTAACACTGCATGTTGCAAATTAAATATGGATTTAAAGCCCAGGGGGGTGTAAGCTTGGGACTTTTGGCTTACTTATGACTGTTCCTGGTTTGAAAGAGTCTGATTCATGAGAACTGTTATCGTTTGGAGTGAATTCATCGCACATGGTTGGATTATTCATCTACTAAGTGACTGCTTTTGGACATTGTTTGATGAACTATACCATCAGATAAGACCTACACACATCAAGTTTTACTTTATCGAATTGTGCAACCTAATGACCAATTCCTGTAAAGCACCTATTCGTTACATTGTTTTGTTTATTGTAGTTGATTTTCTTTTTCTTGTTTAATTTTTGGGTTTTGGCAATTATTTTTGTTTGCATGGGAATATAAAAAAGAATATAGACCTAGTGTTTATTAATTTGGGGAGCATCTTTCCTTCTTGAACAGCTATTAGGCAAACTGAACCCACCATTATTGTGTTGTATAACTTTGTTCTGCATTAAAAATACGAGACGGTTGTAGGCCTAAACATAAATTGAAAAGGAAAGAGAAAGAGAGAGAAAAATACAGACAAATGACATCTCAACCAGAAATATATGATCATAATTATTTAGAAACTTGTTGTTCTTGTTGTTATCAATGGGTTTAAGAGATTTTATAATAAGGGAAAATCTCAGAGAAAAAGTGATAAAAACGACTCTTTTCAAAGGAGCAATAATAACTCTAAGAGTTACTATATTCATGCTCATGCAGATGCATTGTGCTCACACCTTTGAAAAGAGAAGAAATCTAGACTTGAGAAAATTTGTTTTTGTGAAAAAGTTATAAGTTATACAGTAGTAGCCTAAAATGTGAACGCGATCTGTGACGTGTATGACGTTGGTAATATCGCGAGATAACACGGGAGGAATATGGCTGCAGTTACACTACAGAAGAGTGTTGTGAGTCAGACTGGAAAACACACTGCTTCTGTAATCTTTCTTCATGGCTCAGGTGATTTGAAGAGTTATTAAAATCTTTCTCATGCAGATACACTGTGCTCATGCCTTTGAAAAGAGAAGTTGTTCAAACCGGAACAGCGCACAGAGCGCAGTCGCGCATGACAGCTGAATGAAACACAGGAGACGCGGTTTAACTGTATCAAATGTTGTTAAAACGCACCGATTGATGTGAAACTTCGTCTGACTTGTTCAAAGACAAGCAATTAAAATAATCAGTGCAGACAGAGCGCAATAATTTAATGAACTACGGCTATCTCTATCTTGCGTAATAGTGACCACACTGAAAGCGTTTAAAGTCCCTCAGATATAATAACGTTACACATTATGCTATCAGGGTGAACAATATAAATCAACTTCGGAGGCCAAGATGACTGCATTTTAAACCAAGTGTAAAGGGCCACAACGTGGATCGTAAGACTTTTATTTAGGCATAAGACTATAGCTGTAGTTTTACTGATTATTACGGTTTATCATCTAGTTAATTCTTACTGGTCCTTTAATGGTTGTCCTATTTAAATTGTCACTGAACATGAAAAACAAAATGGCATAAAAAAGGATGTAATAGTTTGTCTTGCTGTATTCTTAATGCCAAAATGCATTAATATGCATAGTATGAAAATACATAATTCTTGAGCAAATAAGTTTGGTCAGAATCCAAAATATATTTTTTCATTCAGTCACAGTCTCACACATCCTCTAATTATAACCAATATTGTAAACACTAAATAAAAGATCCTCTTCCTCTGTGAGTTCAATAAAGTAATGACAGCGTGTAATGGTAGCGCTCTCTGTTTGCTTTAGGCTACATTAAAAATAAAAGTTTTGTTTTGCTAAGAGAACTATCAAGCACTTAGACATTGCAAAGATTCAGGAGTGTCGACTACATTGAATTATGCAAAAATAAAGTTACTTTATTTGATAGTTACACATTTGATAGCGTGCGTAAACACCTGCTCGACACACTAAGTTTTACATCGAAGGGAACTTCATATCTAGAGACTCGGATGGGTTCTTTAGACTTGGGACAGTCCCACCCCAAACACTATAGCAGTGTCCCAATTCAGAGGCCACAAAGCCTGGGATGCAGTTTATAATACGCATTGCAACTCAGAACACCTTAAAGGAACACTCTACTGATTTTTCATATTAAACTATGTTATTCCATTAACTAAGACGAGTTGATACATACCTCTCTCGTCTCAGTGCGTGCGCTCAATCGCTCTGGCGCGCGGCGACACTTTGATAGTCCAGTTCATTCATTAGGATCCAAACAGAGATGAAGTTAGAAGCGATCAAAAACCTCCACGTTTTCCCTATTCAAATACAGTTACACGAGTAGTTACACGACCAAGTATGGTGACGCAAAATAAAACGTGGCGCTTTTCTAAGCGGGTAAAATGGATAACTATAATGTATGGCGGAATAGAATTTGGGAGCACTTCGACTCGGCGCAGTAATATCATCACTCCAGGATCATTCAGGATCATTCAGGATCATTCAGGATTGATGATATTACTGTGCCGAGTCGAAGTGCTCTCAAGTGCTGTTCCTTTAACAGCCATATTCAACATGCATTATTTTCTTGTAGATATGTTTTCATGCAAATATTGTGTTTCTGCTGTTTGAATATGTTTAAATGCAAGTTTAGTTTAGACACAATTGAATATTTTAATACAGTGTGGCTGTGTATAATAACTTTCTTCAGTTTCTTTTAGGAGACACGGGGCCAGGTTTGCTCAGCTGGGTTTGTGATGTTTTGGGACAAAACCTGGCATTTGAAAACATCCGGGTGATTTATCCCACAGCGCCATCCAGGTAAACACCCTGAACATTATAATTCATACAACTTTTTATGTCAAGTGTCAAGCTTATTGTCAAGTGGGAAAATAAGCCCACTATGCTAAGAACTCGAACTATTATATAAACAGCATTAACTGAATTCATTGTTTACAAACTTACTACTTAACCATATTATTAAATAAATGTAATATATATATATGGACTAGGTACAGATAGATAGTGAAAGAAAAATGCTATTCAGATATCTGTAAGAAAAAATGTAAAACGTATATTTAAGAGGGCTTGCACTATATTTTATTTCTTAAATAGAAACAATAACTCTTTCCCCAACTGCGTTTTATTTTTAAGTTGCCCCAGCATTTTTGGACTAACTTTTCAAACAAAAAGCTGAGAAAATAATGTTTTTGTCAAAGACTTTGGATTCAGAACGATAACATAGATGGAGCAGATCGAGTCCATTTCTTGTCGTATATGTCTTCGTGGGTTCGACCGGGGGCATTTCTAGCATGTCAATATTAGGGTGGCTCAGCCCCCGATGAGGTATGATTATATTATGCCGCCTTTTTCGCCTTTGTCGCCATTGACTTGCTTAGTTGGGGACATTTAATTTTATATTTAACAATATTATTACAACATTATTCTCTGTAAAGCTGCTTGAACAATCTTGTACTGCACAATGTAGTTAAACAATCTGCATTGTAAACATCACTATATAAATAAAGGTGACTTGACTAGACAATAATATATAATTTTATAGTAATTTAATACATTGTTTGTAGATTAGGCATGAACAATACAGTAGGTTCTAATACCTAGTCAATCCCTGAACATTAAAATTATTTCTAATAATTAAAAAATATTCAGCTTATATTTATTAATAGTCATTAGGAATATAGACAAACTTTTTATAATTTAATTGTCTATATTGTCAATTTGTGGGTAAAATATTTTATATATAAAGTATTTATTTATTTATTTTTAGTGCTGGGCAAATCATGATAAATCGCAACCAAAATAGTTTGTGTTTACATAATATATGCGTGTGTACTGTGTATAATTATATTGTATATATAAATACACACATATGCATGTATACAGTATATTTAAGAAATATTATTTTACGATTTATATTTATAACTATATATATATATATATGTACACATAATTTATATTATATATAAATAGAAATATTTTATTTAGAAATAAAAATTCATACATTTGTTTCAATATATATATATATATATATATATATATATATATATATATATATATTGGATGCCATTAATCGTAATGTTATGTTTAAAACACGATTATTAACTACATTTGTGCAGTACAATTAACTTTGAACTTTCGTGAAGGATTTCTGTCAACACATCTCCTTAAAACACATGTTTTATTGCACAAGTTATTGCAATGAGTCCTCCAACAGAAACCATGCGATTTTACAAAATGGCAAATAAAACACGACAGAAACTGTATTTCGCTACGCTATTTGTTTTTAATCATCAACGAACACCACTAACCACTCGGTGAGTTGCACAGTTTTGAAAACGAACGTTAAGGGTTGTTTTAAGACATGTTTGTGCATGCCCATAGACAGCCACTCTGAAGCGCTCAGAGGCGATTCTAAAAGAGTCAAAAAGTCGAGACAGGACCCATCGTCAACATTTCTGTGTCCACCACTCTAGTTCATCCAAAACACACTAGAAAATAGACTCAGAGTGCTAAATACCGGAATTATCCTTTAACATAATTAACTTCTCTAGCATTGTTTTATTAGAATTATTACTTTGTCTGTTTTACTGCTGTAATTGATTGTTTTTAGGCCGTACACACCCATGCGAGGGGCTCTGTCTCATGTGTGGTTTGATCGTCACAAGATTTCCCAGAATTCCCCGGAACACTTGGAGTCTATAGATTCCATGTGTGATCATTTAGGTGCCGTTGTCCAAGACGAGATCCAAGCAGGGATACCTAAACACAGGATGGTTATTGGTATGGCTACTGGCTTATCTCTCCTGTGTCCTCTCCACAACTCTCTCTCTTCTCCCCATCCATCTATCTCTCCCTACCTTATTGCTTTCTCTGTCTTACACACTCTCACACTCCACTTGTTCCAAATTAAGCAGTCTCAGACCACTGCTCATAAGTCTCTCCCTCGTTGTGTAAAATGAAGAATGAAACTTATCAAGTTTCTAATTCCTTTCATTTGTTGCCAAAATGGGCCAAAAAGAATTTCTGGATGATTCTCAGGTTTCTGCTAAGCTTTATCTCAAAATATTTGGGTTATGGGGTTCACAATATAATCACAATGAGATAAAAGTGGCAGAAAATCATTCGGTAAAAAGAGATCTTAGCAGAACCCAGGCAAATTCCCTCAGGGCATGTGAAGTAGGCTGGATAGACAATAAAGGAAGTTGCGTTTTGCTCCGAGAGTTAAACCTAATGACAACAGTAAAGGAAGGGTTAACCGACAAGCCAATAACACATAAATACCCTAAAATAGTTGCGAATAAAATGTGAAAAGTGCAACAACAAAAAAAAAGACTTTGTGTGAAAAGGCTTGTGTGGAAGGACAGAAAAGCCCCTGAACTCAGTTCCAAAGAAACTGATTCAAAAAACACATGTTCCTGTGAGACTGCTGAAATATTATCTTCCTAAATCATAACATTTTGTCATTAACTATAAATACTCATTGGAGTCACTCTGCACGCTGGAGAAACAAAGTGGTCTGTATGCTGAGTCCACTTCCCAGGCTGACGGACTGACAAGCGCCAGAACTTTCCATGGAAAACGCTTTCATATATGAATTGTGTTTTTCAATCTTTTAGGTGTCATAGTTAATGGGAAAAGCCCAATTCAAACAGGCATGCACAGAATATTGTTAAGCCAAACATCTACAGTATGTGGATTTCTTGTCTCTTTGATTGGATGAGTGCATAAATGGACCTGTTAATTAGTCCTGGAGATATACATGCGGTCGCATCATCTCTACGAGAGCTTTAAAGAACATGTAAACTCCATCTATCCTCTGTCTCTCAACATGACTCCTCCTATCTGCTCTGACTGACTGATGGGTACTTGTTCACTTTCCCAGATGTAGTGCCCAGATTTGCCCAGATGTGTAAGATTAAGCACAGGCATAAAAGAAGAAAAATGGCGTTTTGATGATGTGGAACTCAAGGCTAGCTTTCTTTTTACTCACTGTTTGTTTTTTAGCTTGGTTGGACTGCAGATCTTGGGCTACTGTAGACCACTTTAGATTAATGCCGTCATGACGCTCCAGAGTGAGAAGGGTTTCATAACTAAAGGAACAGTTCTCTCAGATATAAAACTTATAGTTAGTAAGTAAGGTTATTTCTATAGCACATTTAAAACAGCTCGCACCGACCAAATGCTGTACATAGCGCAGTAGCAATAGGGTAATAAAATAAAGTAAAATACACTTACAAATCAGTGATTTAGGCTAAATCCACATCAAAAGACAAACACTTAATTACAACCAATTAAGAATTATGCATAAACTTATGTTATAGACTGTTTACAATGTGCACTAATAATGCCATTATTGACAATAAATAGTGTATACATGCTTTTGTAATGCGATTAATAATTCACAGACAGACACTGACATGAGTGGAAGTGAAAATATTTACAAAAAATATATTTAAAACATATCATATTGTAGTTTGATAAATCAATGACTGTGATTGCAACTGCTAAATGAGAAAAGATGTCTCCAAAATGACAAGGTTTACAAACAATGCCTGAACACTTCTAGCAAAACCACCTGCGATTTACACTTGTTGCATGCCTTTCATTGAAAACAAGCTAAATGTGCACTGCCATGTCAACTATAGCACAAAAATGATACATTTACAGTGATTCCTTTCTCATCTAAAAAGTTTAGTTCCATAATCATGAAATGTTAGGGTTTCACATTTCTATAGTCTTTCATTTTGAGATCATGGCTCTGTTATATGATACAAGGTAAATAGTTCCTTTCCTGAAAAAAAGTACACTTTAGCGTATTTTCCTATACTTATTATGGAAAGTTTGAGTGTTTATTCTTTTACAAAGTTTTTGGACACTTTATTGCAATTAAATGAAAATGTATTTTAGTTTCAATTTATATTACATGCAATTAGCTGAACTTTTTTGATCAACTCAATGTAATTCATAAATATTTATATTGTCTTTGAAATATGGTTAAAGTGCACTGCTGAATGTCCTGACAAGCATTTATAGTCAACTAAAATGTACTTTAATGTAATTTCTATTGAAACTTGTATGTCATGTATTTGTAATGACTAGTTTGTAATGATTGCAATTTGAGACATTTAAAATATATTAACTTTAAATGTAATATCACGTTACACATTAAAGTTAAAATTATAATCATGTACTTTGCATGTGCTTTAATATGTTAGTCAACATGTCAAAATAAGTGTACTTTAAAGCATGGCAAACTGTGCAAAATGTGCACTGTAAAAGTGTACTAAAAGGGTTATTTCACCCAACAATTATCCCATAATTTACTCACCCTCAAGCCATCCTAGGTGTATATGACTTTCTTCTTTCAGCCAAACACAATCTGAGTTATATTAATAAATATCCTGGCTCTGCCTAGCTTTATAATTTGAATGGTACCTTAGATTTTGAAGCCCAAAAAAACTCCATCCATCATAAAAAGTAATCCATGTGGTTCCAGGGGGTTAATAAAGTCCTTCAGAAGTGAAGTGATGCATTTTTGTAAAGAAAATATTCCTATTTATAACTTGACCTCTGAAGAGTGAACAGTTGAAAGACAAAGAGACAAGCACTCTCTTTATTATAACAATTAAACAAGCAGAAAAGCAGATGGAGACAACCAATAACCACAAATAATTCACTTGAGAAGTTATATAATCAAAGAAAACATACATATTAACCCCCTGGAGCCGTATGGAGCACTTTTATGATGGATAGATGCACTTTTTTGGGCTTCAAAATCTCAAGCTCTATTCACTCCTATTATAAAGCTTGGAAGAACCAGTACATTTTTTAATATAACTCTGATTGTGTTTGGCTGAAAGAAGAAAGTCGTATTCACCTAGGATGGCTTGAAGATGAGTGGGATCATTTTCATTTTTGGGTGAACCAAGTCATGAAAGTGTACAGTTATTTCATCAACTTTAGTGTACGAGCACAGTTTTTCAAGAAAAAAAAACAACCTTAAAGGGTTAGTTCAGTATTTTACACTTAAAGCCCTGTTTCAAGATCGTTTCTGATGAAATTGAACGGTTAAGATTAAAATTTGAAAAACAGGTTTTATCGTAGTTTTAGTCCGACTCCTTTTGACTTAACTTAGACAAAAACTACGTAAAAACCTGTTGGAAAGCATCTTTTGCAGCGATTTTTGTGTGAGCATATCAGTGAAGACCCCTGACCACTCGCTCAGTTTCACGTCTTTGTAAACTAAAGTTTAATGTGTTTTATGAAGGAATGTTTCTGTGCACCTATGCAACCATTGTGGAGGTGGAGGTGTGCGACCACAGAAACCAAATTTCTCGGGACAGCAGCATGTGTCCAAATTTTAATCTTAACCATTCAATTTCATCAGAAACGATCTTGAAACAGGGCTTTAAGTGTAAAATACTGAACTTGTCCTTTAAGTAGAACTGCAAGTACACATTCAATACAATAAGGACTTGTATTCACCAGAGGACACTTTCTAAAAAGGATTATTTCTCTCAAACTCAGTGTGATTGAGACTGATGTCTCTGTTTGACACAGGAGGCTTCTCTATGGGTGGTGCCATGGCTCTACATCTGGGTTCCAGGTACCAGCAGGATGTTGCTGGCATCTTCGCTCTGTCCAGCTTTCTTAACAAAGACTCGGTTGTGTATCAGGTAGTAAATATTCTTCAGAATGCATCTTTCATATCATGATGTCAAACAGCAGAAATAATCTATATGACCTCATGCACAGGCAGTAGAAACTGCAGCACAGCGCCCCCTACCTGAGCTCCTCCAGTGTCACGGCACAGCGGATGAGCTGGTTTTCCACAGCTGGGGCAAGGAGACAAACTCACTGCTGTCGAAAGCTGGCCTCAGCACGTCTTTCCATTCCTTCCCAGACCTCAACCATCAGCTGTGTCGGCAAGAACTGGAGTTACTACGGTCCTGGATCCTAAAGAAACTTTCCCTTTAGAGCATCCTTAATGCTGGACAATGACCAATGCTTGCCCATATACAACCTAAAATAATCATCATTTACTCTTCCTTATGTTTTTTTTTTTTAATGTTTTTTTTTAAATATAACACTTGAGTCAAACAGTAAAGGAAAGCCAAGCAAGTGTGCAGAATAGACTACTGTTCAAAAATTTGGGGTCGGTAAGATTATTAAATGTTTTTGAAAGACTTCTCTTCTGTTCATCAAGGCTGTATTTATTTAATTAAAAACACAGTAAAACAATGTAAAAATCATTACAATTTAAAATAACTGAATTTACAGCATCATAACTCGTTCTAATATGCTGATTTGCTTCTCAAGAAACATTTCTCATTATCATCAATGTTAAAAACAGTTAGGCTGCTGCTTCATATTTTTTTGGAAACTGATGTTTTTTATTTTTCAGGATTATTTGATAAACAAAGTTCTAAAGAACAGCATTTATTTGATATAGAAATATTTTGTAACAATATAAATGTCTAGTTTCACTTTTAATCAATTTAATGCATCGTTGCTGAATAAAAGTATTAATTTTTTCAAAAAGAAAAAAAACTGGTCTCAGAATGTGAATTTTGAAGTTTATATACACACTTTTACTGTACAATGTATATTTGTCAAGCTCCAAAATGAGAAAAAGGGGGTATCAAAGTTTGATGGTGAGTAAATTTCGGTGAACTACTACACTATAACTTTGAAGTAAACCATTAATGTTTAATTGCACTGTTTTCCAACTTTGGCCATTGCACCTGTACAACTGTGTTTACTGTAAAAAATCCAGAGTTTTTTGCCCGCAATCCACGTGCTTAATCAGAGCTAATATAGCTGTATAAACCTTGGATTCACCCGCATGCGTTCCACCTCACAAAGACTTGACTCTTTGTGCACATTTCATTGCCTGTAGCGCTAACCACTTTAAAGTGTTCAGTGAAGCACATTCTGCAGGACGACTGTTCCATGGAGTCTGGCTTGGCCTGCAGTGCCTGTGGTCAGGCTGGAGCGGCAGGTAGAGCTATCACACCGGAGGGGAGGAATGCCACTCGGCTCTGTGGTTTGGAGCCGGAATCCGGTCTGTTTGGCACCGTCCCGTTTCCTGTAGAGCGAGGTATCTCTCACTCCTGTTCTACCCCCTTTTTCCCTCCACACCATTATTCCTCGCCATGAAATCTGCTGTACATGTGTTTGGAGGTTCGCTCGGTTTACTTGGTAGTCACTAACAGTAGCTTCATTAATGGTTATTGGGAGGAAGCGGTTAGCAGGTTTAAAGTTCTGTCGATGTTCTGCTTGGGTTGTGTAGTGGGGCGACAGGCCAGTACCAACATGCACCATCTGGACTTTGACTTACCGACAATGCTAAATGGACTCAATTCATTTGAAGATACTGCAAATAGCATAATTTGCAATGGGGCACATTGAGTCAAGAGTCATTCTTTATTATGACTATTTTCCACATGCTAGCATAATAGTCATCAAAAGTATGAAATTACACAAATGGAAGCTTGGGAATTATGTAGTAACCAAATTTCTCATCTGAGCTTCCTCTTTGTCAGTACCCAGCTCTGCTCACTGTAGATATTATCTCTTCAACTTCATGAGTTGCATCCTGGGATGCTTTTAAAGGATAAGTCCGGTATTTAGCACTTTGAGTCTATTTTCTAGTTTGTTTTGGATGAACTAGAGTTTTCAAAACTGTTCGTTGATGTTTCAAAACAAGTAGCGTAGCGAAATACAGTTTTTGACGTGTTTTATTTGGCATTTTGTAAAATTGCTCGTTGATATTACTGCGCTACCGGAAACGGAAAGGGTCTGTTTACATTTGGTTGTAGTCTTTTCGCTCGGTTCTCCGTCTCTCAGAAGGCTAGCGTGTGCTAACGCTTCAGACTCAAATATCCAGCGGAAGTTTATACGCGGTTGTGAGGTATCTGAAAAAATCATACATTGCGCCGATATATTTGTTTTTAATCATCAACGAACACCACTAACCACTCGGTGAGTTGCACAGTTTTGAAAACGAACATTAAGGGTTGTTTTAAGCACATGTTTGTGCATGCCCATAGACAGCCACTCTGAAGCGCTCAGAGGCGATTCTAAAAGAGTCAAAAAGTCGAGACAGGACTCAACATTTCTGTGTCCACCACTCTAGTTCATCCAAAACACACTAGAAAATAGACTCAACGTGCTAAATACTGGAATTATCCTTTAAATATTATGGAAGTTGTTCACATGAACACTACGATTCAACTGTTTGGTATCAGTTTTTTAAAAGAAATGAATACTTTTTTTTCGCAAGGATGCATTATATTTATCAAAAGTGACTGAAAACATTTATAATGTTACAAAAGATTTCTATTAAATAAATGCGTTCTTTTTTCTATTTGTCAAAGAATCCTGCAAAATAAAATGTATCAGTTTCCTCAAAAATATGAAGCAGCACAACTGTTTTCAACATTGATAATAATCATAAATGTTTCTTGAGCATCAAATCAGCCTATTGATGATTTCTGAAGGATCATGTGACACTGAAGACTGGAGTAATGATGCTGAAAATTCAGCTTTGATCACAGGAATAAATTACATTTTATTTAGATAAAAAAAGCTAATAAAAATGTTACTAGTATTTACAAATATTACTGTTTTTACAGGCACGGATGGAATTAGGGGGGTCAATGAAAAGCTATGCATCATTCAGTAAGAGTAGACGCATGTTCATCCCGACTGCAAGCGTTCACATCTGAATTTGTGTACTTGCGTAAAGGTTGTTTCTGGCGTAATGGAAATCTCGCTGTACTTTTTTTTCACATAACTTCCTCCACACATGACAGTATTCAGTTCTCAGTTTGCACAGTCAGCTGGATTTTTTGCAGTCAGTACACTTATAAAACAACTCTGTGTATTTGATTCAGTGTGTCCATATTTTGCTTCAACACAGCAACACAGAAACATATAAGCTGGAGAAAGAGTTGGATATTCATAAAGCAAACTGTTTGTAAACATTTGCATTTCTTACTGTATATATACCCACTTTCATTCCAACATATAAATTGTATATCCAAAATGCTTTGGCAATGGGAAGCCATTTCTCACTCTGCCAGTGAGGCTTATGAAATTCAACTGAGTTCCCAAACTTATGTAACATCCCGTTCTATTCAGTAGCGTTTTAAGAGCTCCGTCAGTTGCTCTGAAACAATCCTGTACTCTAGACAATTTTTCTGAATAATGCAGAAATGCAACAGTGGGTCTTGGTGTTGAACAGTTTTTTACTGTTGTTCACATACAGCACCAATAGGCTATATGCATGCATAAGTTCCGCATTTGACGCAAGGATGCTCTTCAGTTTCCGGTTGGGGAGATTAAAGCGGAGGAAAACCGAGGAAAACGGGATTATGGCAGAGTCTTCAAAATGTACTGTCCTCCCGTCTTTGAAACGAAACTGTCATATGTTTAGATGTAATTTTATATATAGTTATGTTTATTTAATATAATTTTAAAAAGAAGCATAAACACAACGAGGGGTGTCTGTTTTGTCTGTTTTTGTGACTAACGTTTCTTTAGTATAACCATGGAGTATAAAATTCAATATAAAGTCTCAGTATTGCACTGGACTCTACGATCGGCGGAAGTTACTGAGCATCCTTAACCCTTCACCGGAAATACCGCCGTGCATAGAGCCCATTCACGGCATGTATGGTGGTTGTTTGGGGGTTCTGCTGACGAGAGAGCACTAGCATGTTATAAGACCTGCCGTCATGCAAGAATATTGTTCTGTTCCCATTATTACGCTTTTTGTAAGTTGATTACTCCTAAAAAGTGTAAAACTGTAAAGCACCGTCCAAAGTAACATTACAACCAGCTTGACACGGCAACATTTACTCCCAAAGGCGTAAGTTTGAGGCAGAACTATCATTTTGTGTGAACAGATTAATCTGAAAGTATTTTTGCAATTCTTTATGGTGATGCGGTTACACTTTAATTTCGATGGTCCATTTTAGACATTATAATAACGATAATTTACTTTGCAACTACTGGTCAACTAGCTCTCATGATGATGTTTTATTAACAAAGTTCATTCAGATAATCCACCAAATTAGCGCAGTGTGACCATGTTCAGTTAATCAACTTGACTAGCACGACAGGAGGTATATGACTTACCTCTGTCCCATGACAGTTTTCCAGCATCCCTCCATCACCCCATCTCCTTACTCCTAACTATTCCTATCCAGGCCTGGTACTCTGGTACATAATTTGGTTCGGGCCAATTTATGAACTCGAAGCCGTCCCCTCGGACAGAACACCAAATACGCATAACCTTTACTTTATCTGATTATATGTAAGTGTGAACTCGTGAAAGAGTAGTAGACTGTTAGATTAGGGTTCCCTATCTATTACTCACTTTAACGTTGTGTCGATGTAGCCCCTTGGGAGCCCCAAACACCTCCGATACTTTTAGAAAAGGCCAATAAGAATTGGCAAGTTGAATTTGCATTCGCCACTCCCCCGGATATCCCCCGGTTGCGATGTGAAATAGGCATAATAGACATAGCTGAATTGTTGTTATTTAGGGATAAAATCGTGTGAGTGTTTGAATCGAGATCGCAATCTTATAACAATTAATCGTGCAGCTCTACCTCCCGGAGTGTGGTTCCCTCATTCTCTTGGTTACACTCACAATGTTAATGGCCCTCGTAAATATTTGCATCCTGAAAGTACTTCGCCTCCTCACGTTTGACGGTCAGGTGAGTGTGACACGTTATGAGGAAGTGAAGCCTCCTACCTCAGACCGGCTCTATTGTGGGTATGCGGAGAAAGGTAGATATTTTAACACTTATGTTGGCACAAACACGTGATTGGGACGCATTGGGTTGATGTATATGAGACCGCTTCAGCACTGGATTCAGACTCAAGTCTAGATGGGCATGGCGCTACAGCACACATCACATGACTATCACACCGATCTGTCACCACACATCCAGCCCATGGACAGACCTTGTATTTCTACGGGAAATGGTTCCCTTAGAACAAGTGTCAAGGCATGTTGTTGTTACAAAGACAGGCTGGGGCACTATATGCAACGTGCACACAGCTTCAGGCTCCTGGACAGTGTTTTTGTCGAATTTTGTAGAGCCGTGCGGAGGTTTCTACCCCTGGTCCAGGGCAAGAACGTGTTGGTCCGGACGGACAATACGGTGACAGTGGTGTATATAATTTGCCATGGCTGGAAATGTCGCATTTCTGACTGAAGTCACTGCGAGCCACTCACATCTCAGGAAAACTCAGCGGACATGCTCTCATGACGAGTGAGGCTTCAAGGAGTGTGGAGTAGGGATGGGCGATATGGACTTAAAAATATATCACGATATTTTCTGGCATTTATTGCGATAACGATATCAATGACGATATTTATATAATACCATATTCACCACTGTTTTTGGCTATAAGTGATATCTGCATGCTAAGTAAAATGTACCCTTCAATAGGCTCCTATAAAATACCAATTACAGTAGGCTACATAAAATAATAATAAATAAAAAAACAGTAAAAATCCAAACACCATCCCTTGCAGAAATTGAAAAGTTGCATACGTTTCTTCTGTAAAAGTGCAGATAATGTTTAAATAGTGCAACTATACTGAAAAACATCACACAGTAATAATCCAAATAATTTACAAGTTTGAAATAGTTATAGGCCTACTAATACTAGCTACTACGAATTCTGATACTAATAAAAATATAAACCGCACTAAGGATTGATGAGCTGCTGGGTTCATGAATATTATCACGTCTGCGTTTGTGCATTAGTTTCTGCTTGCTCATAAAACCTGAATAATTCCAAATGAACTCCATTATTTTTACAGGAAAATACAACAAATAATATAATTTACATGTAGACTTCATGTACACTTCAATTCTGCGTGGTATGTAACTCTCTCTCTCATCGAGTGTGTGAGAAACACTGAGCGCTCTCAGCAGTGACAACAAGTCGTGCGCGTCAAACTTGTTTACTGCGCGTCAAATAGCCTACACTGTGTATTCATTGAGATTAACTGATATAGTGGGCTTTACCTTGACGGAGAGCGACACTCTCAAGCGACCTCAGCTTCACGTCCGCCTTCCGCCATGCGCGTGAACTGCAATTGGGTCCCGCGTCATAGGCTTTATCGTTATTATCGCGGGAAGACTAATTCTTATCGTGAGGACAAATTTTAACGATATATCGCAAACGATAATATATCGCCCATCCCTAGTGTGGAGACACCATCCCCAGGTGGTCCATCCCATTGCTCACTATGGTACTCCCTAAACCAAGTCTCCGCTCGGCATGAAAAGCGCTGCAACACAGCTGGCGCCCAGTGAGCCTAATCCCACAGACACTGTGCAAAGTCAGGAAGGACGGAGAGCAAGTCTGGTTAATTGCACCGTACTGGCCCCTTGGTTCTCAGAGCTCACGCTCCTTTACGATGATGCTAATGGCACAAATGACACATTTCACCCTCAAAATGTACACAAACATCATGACTTTTACAGACAAAACAAGTAGTCTTTAAAAAAAAAACATTGATGTGTGGGCAGTGCTCAAAAATGTGGTCTGGTTGCGCTTTGGACTAGCCAACGCATTCTCATCCTAGTGCGTCATATAGGTGACGCCATATGACATTTCGTCGAAATCCTACGCACATGGCACCCTTTAGCGTCAATATAACACGCACTGTTATGGGTAGGTTTAGGTCTGGGGTAGGGTTAGGGCGTCGGATTTAGACGCAATCCCACAAGCGTCAACTGTATGACGCCTTGGGATGAGAACGGGCTGGACTAGCCTACATGAGTTCGAGTCCCAGCTTGAGGTCCTTTCCCTAATCTTCCTGTCGGTCCTCCTACAGTCTTATCTAAATAAAGGCAAAGACAAATATATAAATATATAACTTTAAAAACAATTGTACTATAAAACAAGATTGACAACAATATTCTGCTGCTGTGTAAGGCAGTTATTATTAACTAAAACTAAAAAAATTATTACTTAAGGTAAACACTAATTGAAATAAAGTATAAAAACCTTAAACAACATTTCTCATTTGTTTAGTTTAAATTGAAGTACTAAACTGCATAAAACTAAAACTTAATAAAGACTATTTAAACATGTTTTAAAATGAAGTACTAAACTTAACAAAACTAAAACTTAAAAAAAATACTATTTAGACATGTTTTTTTTTTTGAAAAATTTAATTGACAAAATAAATAGCACTGTAAAAACTTCTTGCCTAAATTTTTTCAAGTATCAATTTAGATGTATAGATAATTTCTTAAATTACATTAAACTGACTTGAGTATATATATATATATATATAATGATTTGTTTTCTTTCTTTTTTCTTTGTATAATAGTATATCAATTCCTAGTAAGGCAATCATTAAGGGTTAAACCTGTTATGACACATAATATCCGCACATTTGTTCTCTTCTCAATACTTTCCTGGACTTTCTGTCCTTTTCTTTTCTCTCTCTCTCTCTCTCTCTCTCCTCTCTCTCTCTCTCTCTCTCTCTCTCTCTCTCTCTCTCTCTCTCTCTCTCTCTCTCTCTCTCTCTCTCTCTCTCTCTCTCTCTCTCTCTCTCTCTCTCTCTCTCTCACACACACACACTTCGAGTGTGTGTGTACACAGAATGGTACAGTAGGGCGTCCAGCGGCAGCTCTTCCCCGCCTCATGCCTCACTCCCTCATCCCTCTCCCACACTCCCTCTGCTCTGCTCCTCCTCATCCCGCGCTGGAGCCAGACTGCACTTCAGGCATTTTATGATTTAACTGCAGGGATAGATGACGGTAATGAAGACGGCTCCTCACCGTCTGCCCCTCATGGGGTAACATCAGGTGAGGAAATGAACACACATCAATGTCTATTAAAGTTGATGTCTTAAAGGAGTAGTTCTCACAAAATAAAAATTCTGTCATCATTTACTCACCCTTATGGTAAAACCGGTATGAATTTCTTTTGCAGTGAAGAATCTTCACAGTTTTTGTCAATACAAGGACAGTTCAAACATGGCTGACAACTTGACAAGCTTTAAAAACACCATTTAAAAGGACATATTATGCTTTTTTTTACGATTCTTTCTTTAGTGTGTAATGTTGCTGTTTGAGCGTGAAAAAGCTCTGCAAAGTTCAAAAGCACAAAGACCCTCCAGCGGGAGTTTTTCTCTATATCAGTGTCAGTGTTTCTGAACTCCCTGAAACGCCTTGTTTGTAGTCTTGAGTTTCTTCCTGGAATGAACACGTCACAAAATTCCTCATTTAAATAATTGCTGCCCAAGGTATACGCAGAATAAAGGGGCGGGGCCTGGTTGAGTTAGTTAGTAGTGTGTTAAACTGGCGGTTATGATAAGGGGCGGGACATTTCCCAAAATCACAATACACTGATCCAGCCGACCAATCAGAGCACAGTGTGCTTTTCAGATGGAGGGGCTTCATAGAGCGTTACTGACAGACAGGAAGAGAGGAGTTGCAACAATGTCAAATATGCAGAAAATAATGTGCTTTTGAACATTCATGCATGAAACCCAGTTCTAGTAGAGCCCAAAAAACAAAATCAAGACTTTAAAAAAGTGCATAATAGGTCCCCTTTAATGCATAATTAAAGAGATCCATAAAACCTGTGTGCTATTTTCCAAGTCTTCTGAAGTCATAGTCACATTTGTAAACAAATTAGTCTGGATCAACCGGGTTTATTGAACAGAATCTAGTTACAGAAGATCGAGTTTCACTAGAGACTATCCAGGTATGTGAAATCAAAGACAAAGCAGACATTTTTATTTATATTGTGCTTTTCTCATACCTAAAGAACTATAAAGATCATAAATCCTTTAGAATAAAGAAAGATGCTTTTTGCCAACAGATTCACTGCTGTCTCATGTAAACTTGTAATTTGGTTTTATTTTTTCTGTGAGCTGTGCAGTGTACAGAGGCAGCATAGAATACCAGGCTATTTGCACTAATTGAAAATAGCAGTATTTTCTTTGCACTAAGTACTTGTCCTTGTCCCTAAATCCCTCCCCTACACCTCCCCTAACCCTACCTGATACACACTTTATTCCCACTATTACAGTAAATACCCGTTAGAGACTTCATTTACGCTTTTCTGATATTGTCTTCATTTTATTTAAAATCATTGCCTCTTCAAGCTGATTTGCGATGGGAAATGGAGAATGAGTTTGGAAAAAGGCGGATTTAAACTCGGGTTGTCGCGTCTAAAGCTAAAGCTTTACTCACCAAAGCCACTGGTCCTGTTGTCAATGGTATGTGTTTTGGCATTTTGTTAGTGTAAATAGCCTCTGCCAACAAGGTGGGCTATTTGCACTTGGTGTAAATATAAGAAAAATCACAAAACAACCAGAACCAAAGTGGCATCACCCGCCTGTGATACAAGGATCATATTTTTGAACGGCGTTGCGTTCGCATCAGTGAAAGAATGCAGACGTTCCTGAACTGTTCACGGAAATGAAAATAATTTGGTTCCAGTATTTCTGAAAAGAATGCTTTCCCGACCTGAGTCTCAACTCGGATGACGTGTAATATTTACATTCCAGAAACTTCCAGTGACCATTTCCCAAATCACATAACTGCTTCATTTTCCCATGGTGCAATTACCCTCAGTGAATGGTGTTGTTATAAGGTACCTCCTCCTCACCCTGCCTTTGAGATTTCCACCTTTCTCTAAATTGTGCTTTGTCCACTTAGATGATAATCTGCTTCACAGCACATGTGTCAGATGGAAGGAATGCTAATCTGGAAGAGGTGCAGAGCTTGGACTTTTTGGCAACCAGTTTCCACTCTGCACTTACTTTCCATGTGGTGCCGCTCCAGAGGCTCCGGGCCGGAGAAGCCTGTTTGGGGAACAGAGGTGCTGACAGATCCCAGATCAGCCTTTTGGCCACACCCCCCATCTGAGGGTCACGGCTCTGCTGGACAACTGACCTTAACTTCTGTACCAATACAGGATACAGATCTGCAGTTCAAATGAATGGTAATACAATCACACTGTGTGTTTTCCCAAATCCAGAGCTTTGAAACCCAAACCGTATTTCATCTGTCAGACAGTGACTAATCAAACCTTTAGTCTAGAATGGAGGATCATGATTCTGAATGAAGATGTTAAAAATGTGAGATCCAGGTTTGCTGATCTTCAGATTTTACCCAGGAGAATAATTTGTTTGCTCTCTAAAAGCCCTAAATGGCAAATTTATCAGATACTTAGTAATAGGCTTTAACTTTCATCATGGATTGTAATCAATCCTAGAGGCTATGTCTTCTATCTGTGTGTGTGTGTGTGTGTGTGTGTGTGTGTGTGTGTGTGTGTGTGTGTGTGTGTGTGTGTGTGTGTGTGTGTGTGTGTGTGTGTGTGTGTGTGTGTGTGTGGTGGTGTGTGTGTGTGTGTGTGTGTGTGTGTGTGTTTATCTTGCAATGCTTATCTCTCTGCACTGTTATGTATTATCCTGGCCAGCAGTCATATCACCCTGTAGCGCAAGACTGGTTGCCCACTGAAGCTAAGCAGGGCTGGGCCTGGTTAGGACCTGGATGGGAGACCTCCTGGGAAAACTAGGTTGCTATTGGAAGAGGTGTTAAGCCTAATTTATACTTCTGCGTCAAACTCATGCCGTAGCTACATCGTAGGCTGTGTGTAGCGCACGTACCCTTCGGCGTACCCTGACATGCATCTCTCCACAAATGTAATAACGTGTCAATTCTACGCAGACGCAAGCGCTGTGATTGGTCTGCTAGAACCCCTCCCTCGGGGTTCACATGCTCCCTCTGCATGTGTAATTGTGCGTCAACGCGGACAACGAAGTATAAATCAAAGCCAACACGTAGTCTATGTGACTATAGCGTAGAGGCTCTGGCGTAGCTCCAACGCAGAAGTATAAATCAGCCTTTAGTGGGGCCAGTAGGGGGCGCTCACCCTGTGGTCTGTGTGGGTACTAACGCCCCAGTATAGTGACTGGGACACTATACTGTAACAAGCATCGGATGAGACGTTAAAACGAGGTCCTGACTCTCTGTGGTCATTAATGGCGCTTTTCCACTGCATGGTACGCTCGGTTCGGTTCGGTACGGTTCGATTCGGCGCGGAACGGTTCGGTTCGGCTTCGCTTTTCCACTGCGTGGTACGACTCGGCTCGGTACGGCACGGTTCGGTTCGCTAGCTCGGTTGCTTTTCCACTGCAGTTAGTACCCATTCAAAGTGGGTGGGACTGATCCTTACACTGTTTGTAGGTCCGGTGATAGCCGTGTGCGGCTAAGAGCTGAGCTAGCTGCTACTTCTTGGAACACTTTTTCATTCTGTTTTGCCATCCAGCTCTCGCTGGACCCGCTCCTAGGCAACCAACGAGAGGATTGTCTGCACCTCGACCACGATTCAGCCATTTCCTTTTTAAAGTGTTGATCTCTTCTTTTTTTTCAAGTAAAAACACAGGTGCTACCGTGTTGGCTGTTGTCTACTGGTTATATGACTCTGTATAGCGGTCTCGTGTCGCAAATCCAATGACGCTGGTAGGGACGATTCTGTCTGTCTGACCAATCAGTGATCTGCAGTGTTTCACGTCACATTTTAGTACCGGTACGGTACGCTTGGAACCTCAACAGACAGGTACCATTTAAAGCGCGCCGAAGCGCACCGTACCATACCGTACCATGCAGTGGAAAAGCACCACAAGTGAGCCGTACCGAACCGAACCGTACCGTACCATGCAGTGGAAAAGCGCCATAAAAATCCCATCCATTAAAAATTTCCCATTGGCCTCTGTCCATCACGGCCTCCTAATCATCCCCATATATACTCATTGGGTTTATCACTCTGTCTCCTCTCCATCAGTAAGCGTGTGTGTGTGTGTGTGTGTGTGTGGTGTGTGTGTGTGTGTGTGTGGCTGTCGTCTCATCATCCAGGTGATGCTGTACACTGGTGGTGATTGAGGAGATTCCCCCTCAAGCGCTTTGAGTGCAGAGAAAAGCGCTATAAAAATGTAACAAATTATTATTATTATTAGAGATATTCCAGTTGCAAGCTACTTTTTACCTAAAAACAATCTCACAGCAATTCACAACTATTTTCCTTTTGGTCGAATTGGTAGCTAATTTGTATGAATTCATACAATCTCATTTGTTCTGCTTACACCCAGAAGTTTATGTTTATGGGTGAATTTTGGGTTGAATCTTAAAGCTAGGGTAGGCAATGTTTTTCATAAACACTTTTTGTTATCCTGGTTGAAACTCTCTTCACATAGTAATCAATAATAGAAGTGGTCTTAATATTAAAACATGTATATCTTCTGTGTAAGTCTCAGGACCAAAAAATCTTCATCCAATCATTGCATTCGGTCAATCACACATCATGCTATGAGGAGTTAGCCACACAGTCTCCAGCCTAGTTTCCATTACAGATTTGCACTAAACTTTTGCATAATTTTCAAAATGTCGAAAAAAAACTATTATGCGATTGAAGCGTAATTTTTCCCTCTCGCGATAAGTCATTCCAAAAATCATGGTGATGGATGTTGGTACGTTTATCTCAGCCACCGCACTAGCCATTATTTTTAACCGAAGGAGATGTAGGCATGTTATCCAAGCAATAATGGCAAGGAAAGCCCCTTATACTTGGGATCCGCCACATATGAGGTGTTTCTGGAAGGTTATATTACGCGATTACACAGAGGAACTGTGGAGTCAGAATTTACGGATGAACAGATCAACCTTTTTTGAGTTGTTCAATGCAAAGGCCTCTTATAGCGATATTTAAAGTATGATTTTGTGACTTTTACGTACACCAAGTTTTCGAATTGCCTGAAAAACCACCTCACGCGAGCATAAAAACATTTTTGCGATATATGTGAGTTTTTTCTAAATTAACGTGTTTCCATTGGGCTTATTTTTAATTTGTAACATCAATTTGCGCAAATTGAAGGGTAATGGAAAGGCAGATACTGAGTGCTGCAAACGAGCAGACAACTTTTACATTTCCTCTTGAACCAAAACAATAAGTTTATGCTTTCACACCATGTCTTATTGAGATGGTAACCCGTGACGTTCTATGAATTTCTGTCATATCATTTTTTTCCTACAAAATTTCTGAATTTCTGTCAACACTATCAACTCTGACATGAATCTGCAGCAGTCAGGTGGTATAAGCAAGTTGTTTACATTCATTATTATTGTTATGTTATGAGAGTAGGATCTCATGCTTTCAAAGCTGGCTTGCTATTGCTATAGACTCTCTGAAGTTGCCTACCCAACCTTTTAAAGCTTACTTTAAAAATATATATACATATCTGTACAGTTCACATCCTATGAATTCACATATTTCAAAAATAGTTACGTTTTCCTATGAGATCAGGTCGTTTTTACCACAAGCAGCAGTGAAGTGTGACAAAACGCTACATCACAGATTTTGTCTCATTGTTTGCACAAGCAGTTTTATAGAAAAGTGTGCAGAGAGTTGGAATCAGGGAATCAGTTTGAACTGAATCAGTTGGTAGGATGGTTCATGTAGGTTACGTTCATTAACAAAAAAGTGTTTTGAACATATCCTTTATTTGAATGAAATAAAGCTTTGTTGTCCTTTTTAGTATTTACTGCAGTCTCGCAGTTGATTTGTACACACATAAATTTTAATAAAGGAAATGAAGGTTTTAAGACTTGTTTTGGTCATGAACGACTCACTGTTTCTTACAACTTGGATGTGTTAATGATTTATTGACTCGCTTCCGCAAAACTGTGGCACAAAAAATATCAGCATAAGTCGTAAAGAAAAAAAGAGAGAGAAAGAAAGAGTGAACTAATCTGAATGAATCATTTTGGTGAAAAAATTCAAGTCACAGAGGAAGCACCATCTCCATCATTTGCATGAAGCATATTTTTTTTACATACATTAGCTTTATTTTGCATAAAAGTTGTAATAAAATATTTATTTAGTGAATTAAACAAGACAGCTCTGGAAACTACAAATGGAATGGAATTACGTCTAAAAACAAATGTTTTTCCATTTAGTTTTTCGCATCTGGTTTACCATCAAAATTGACAATTCCTATTTTTTATGAAATATTGCTGGTTTTTTTTGTAAATGATTTATTTGTATACATATTTCTTTATTCAAATGCCCTTGAATCAAAATAACTTCTCCCTCTTACAGACATCTCCTCTCTTCTCTTCTCTTCTCTTCTCTTCTCTTCTCTTCTCTTCTCTTCTCTTCTCTTCTCTTCTCTGATGATGTGTTTACAGGCGAAATGTGGGGCAACCTGTCAATCACATGAAATCCACCAATAGCAAACCACAACCATCTAGCCATCAAAGACAAATCAAGTCCCCCCCCCTCTCCTCCTCCTCCTCTTCTTCTTCCTCTTTCTTGACCTCCTCCTCTTCCTCCTCTTCCTCCTCTTTCTTGCCCTCCTCCTCTTCCTCCTCCTCTTTCTTGCCCTCCTCCTCCTCTTTCTTGCCCTCCTCCTCTTTCTTGCCCTCCTCCTCCTCCTCCTCCTCCCTCTTTCTTGCCCTCCTCCTCTTCCTCCTCCTCTTTCTTGCCCTCCTCCTCTTCCTCCACTTTCTTGCCCTCCTCCTCTTCCTCTCTCCTCTTTCTTGCCCTCCTCCTCCTCTTTCTTGCCTCCTCCTCCTCCTCCTCTTTCTTGTCCTCCTCCTCTTCCTCCTCCTCTTTCTTGCCCTCCTCCTTCTCTCCTCCTCCTCTTTCTTCCTCCTCTCTTCCTCTCCTTCTTGCCTCCTCTCTTCCTCCTCCTCCTCTTCCTCTTTCTTGCCCTCCTCCTCCTCGTCGTCCACCTCGCATACGCACTCGTCCTCGTCTCTCACCCTTGTTTCTTCTATCCTTCTCAGACTTTCTCCCCACCTTCAACAACCTGCTTGCTCTCTGAACTGGCTTATATTGGTTGTGTCACATCATTTGAAACAGGTTGAATCAGTTTTGAGTGGTTGTGTTCAATCAAATGACATGTGTTCTCTATTTGTATTTGATTTTTACCACTTGTGTTTACCAGTATGGATGACATGTGCATTAGAGTGCAGAATGTGTTTTGAGAATGAGAATGTGTTCAGAGTTTTGCTGAAACGTCTAAGTGAGATCTGCAAATTGTGTTTTACCATGTGAAATTGTTTACGGTATTGACAACAGACTCCACAATTAGCTAAATGAGTTCAGGCAACTGAGAACTTTGTTCAGCCAATGGATTTTAGTGTTTTAGCAATTGAGAAAAACTGTAAAAGTTACTCAAGAAAAAGCAGTATAGCAAATCTCAGCTACATGATTGTTTATATTATTGCAAAATGTGACCTGTATTATTTCGCAACTCTGTGTTAAAGGTGCCCTAGAATGTGAAATTGAATTGATGTTTGGCATAGTTAAATAACAAGAGTTCAGTACATGGACATGACATACAGTGAGTCTCAAACACCATAGTTTTCTCCTTCTTATTTAAATCTCGTTTTTGAAAAACACCCCTGAAAAACAGGCGAATCTCCACATAATACCCACTGTGACGCAACAGTCGGGATCATTAATATGTACGCCTCCAAAAATTTGCATATGCCAGCCCTCAATGCCAGGCGGAACTGCGCAGCCGAACCATCGGAAGTTCTGCAGGTGAAGAAACAAGCGAGGATCATAGGGAAAATGGCAGATAAATGTTATGTTCCAGGCTGTGCAGGGGATGTGAGGACTTTTCATACCCTTTTCACAGAAAAGAAATGTCAACAGGCGTGGTTGATGTTTATCTATAATCGGATACCGCAACAGTTTAATTCGAAGTTGTTAGTTTGCCCATTTCACCACGGACTTATTTTCTAACTTGGGACAATATCAAGCAGGCTTCTCTGAGTGAATAAAATATATACAGAAAGCAATCAAAGAACAATCTTTCTACAGCGCCAGTTTATCTGGACACTTGCCAAACTCGTTATGAAATCAATGACGCACGTTACTCTGCACCACGAAGCTCTTACTCTATGTACATCATCGTGTTGCATTGGTGAAAGCATTAGAGAGAGTGCAGAAACTGCGTTGCAATGATAAGATCTTCAGTCTCGCGATCAACAGACTGTCATCTGCTCAATGCTCATCACGGCAACATTTTATGTGATAAAAATAGATTTAAATACTTTATAAACATCTCACGATTCGTTAATCTCGATAGCTGTAATAGTAAAAACGTATAATAGCTGTAGTAAAAGTATTCGAGAGAGTTTCACATGTAATGTGTAGCTATTTCATATGCAAGCATGTCAGCCAATCACAGCAGTGGCCGGTTACACTGAATCCCAAAGCAGCCAATCACAGCAGTGGCCGGTTACACTGAATCCCACAGCAGCCAATCACAGCAGTGGCCGGTTACACTGAATCCCACAGCAGCCAATCACAGCAGTGGCCGGTTACACTGAATCCCAAAGGAGACACGCCCCTTCAAACAGAGTGTTCAAATCAGAGGCTAAAATCAGGCTAGGAAAAATGCCTTTTATTTCTAAATTATGACTATTTTTTATCTAAAAAAAAATAACATTAAAAGGGCAACCCAGAAAACATTATAAAATATTAAAATAAACCCATTCTAGGACACCTTTAAGTTGTATAAATATCTAAATCCAACAAATCGATTGTCATTTTTATATGCCTATAAACTAATCGAACTAAGGAAGAAAACATGCCAGCTTCTGAAACAAACCCTCCAAATGAGCCAGGTGTAAAAAATGATATTATAAACATTAAAATCATGCTGTAAAGCTGCTTTGAAACAATGTGTATTGTAAAAAGTGCTATACAAATACATTTGTCTTGACTAATTCATGCATACATGTGAAATTATGGGGGAACAAAACTTTCAGTAGTCTTTTTACACTCATTATTATTATACCCCATATTATTCTTCCCATGATCCCATGCACTCCAAACCCCCAGTGTGACTTTGACCTCCTATTATGGCTCCATTTTCACGCTATAACAGTCGCGAGTGCCGACGCAGCAGAGCTGTACGATGTTCCTGGGACTCGCCATGTTCAAGGCAGTGCAGTGTAGTCATAGCTGGCACGAGAAGCCCACCCCTGAGCTCAAAGACATCTATGCTTTTAATTGTCAACCTCTGTTTGTCAGTGGCCTCACAGGGCCTCTCAAAATGATGTAGTGGGAGTTCCCGTAGGGTATGTTATAGAGTATATGCACATGATGAAAACATATTACCTCCAGAGAACTACCATAAGTGGACCTCCACGCTGACTTCTCTCCCTATACGAGCGCCCACCTTCACCTCTCTCTGAGGAGCATTATAGCTTTAGCTTAGCTCATCTTAATGGTCCTAATTCAATTGGCCTTTTCCTGTTTCTTACGAATAGGCTTTATAACTATGAGTACAACATTAACAAGCTCTAAAAAACTAGCTGGTTCCATTATGCATTTAGTGGTAACCACATAAAGAAGCTAATATTGCTGTTTTACTGTGGAGAGAAACAATGAAAACAAACCCAAATGTTGATCTTAAAGGGATAGTTCACTCAAAATGTTCTGTATTTATTCCTCATCGTTTCTCCAACCGGTATGACTTACTTTCTTCTGTGGGGATTACTACAGAATGTGCACTAATAGCTCTAAAAAGGATTAAAAAGCACTGTAAGATATCATAACAATAGCAGTTTTCGCACCGGAGGATCGTTTTCATCGTTCCTAGAACTGGAAGTACTCGCTTTTTGACGTGTTTGCACGGCATGAACTGGGAACGGTTTTAGTAATAGAAACTCCTTTTGGAGGAACTGAATTAGCTCGTACTTTAGAGTAGGATCTAAATCAGCACTATAGAAACTACCAGTGTACAATGTAAGTGTTCGCTGATAGAGAGACATCCCCTCCGCTTTCCGGCTCATAGGACCTTATTTCTGGAAAAAATATGTATGGTAGTCAATGGCGAGAGACAACTTATCTTTTTATTCCGTCTGAACTGTGCCCTAAATTACACATATGATGTCAATTTAAAAGATAATTATGAAAGTCAAGAAAGTCACAGTTGGTCATAAAACAGAAGAGTAACATTTAGTTTTATGTGAAAATCGCTCAATGAACTACATCTCTCATCTCGCACTATGTACGTCACCAAGCTTGTGTGTGTGCAGTCTGGTACAGAACGCACAGGCATGACGGCGTAATGTTACGATTATAACGTTAAACTATAGAGAAAATGACAGACGTTAGCTTCAGTAAAGTTAGCTTCATTCATTGAGAGAAAAGGATTGATGTCAAATGCACCTTCTGGGTTTGTAGTCTTTGTAATGACATATTTTCAGTCTTATACCTCAACAGTTTTACATCAAACTGTGACTTTCTTGACTTTAAAATGTATCTTTAAAATTGACAAACATCATATGTGTAATTCAGGGCACAATTCAAACGGGATCCAAGTATTTGTCGTCTCTCGCCATTGACTACCATACAATATTTTTGTATACAAAAAATAAGGTCCCGTGGTGGTCGACCGCAAGGGGAGGGACTTAGGCTCTCTATTGGCCGAACGCATGCGGAAAAAAAAGTAGTATAAACACACATTTAGCCTACATATTTACTCCACAAACATGGAAAAATTGCGATAGATGGACCAATGAGAGCGCTGTGTGCTCAGGTTCTGCCATTCTCAACGCCGTCAAAATAAAAGTCCCACACAACAACCAGAGCGGCAGGACATACAGTAATTCGGATACATACTCATACAGTGTCGGATTACGCCACTTTAAAGTTTCTACTAGCGGTGGGAATGCAACCAGGAAAATGTAGTTGTCGTGGGACCGCCCTGGTGGCTAGTTCCTGTAACTACCTAAAGCCCGAATAGTATAGTATAGTGTGCCAAATCTTATGATGTCTTCTGATGGCTGATTTGAATGCACAAGCAAATGACAGAACTTTCTGGGTCAACTAACGCTTAAAAAGGGATATTTTGTGTTCAGCTCAGTCGACAGCATTTGTGGTTTAATGCTTATTTCAACAAAAAATACCTTGAGGTAATGCTGGCCACGGTGATACACTTAAAATATAAGTAATAGAGGCCAATTTTTGAGGATTTCAAATCATACATTTAAACTGTATAATCAGTGTTGTTATTTTTAACTAAAACTATTAAATAATTTTCGGTAATTGATAAAAAGCTGAAAAAATATACAATCATTTTTTTATTATTATTAGAAATGTTGTCTGAAGTTGGTAACTAACTGAAATAAATAAGTTTAAGCCAAAGTACTAAAATTAATAAAAAACTAAAATTAAAAAAGATCTAAATTTATAAAACAATATTAATCTGGAGTATTCCTTTAAAGGAGCCTAAATGAAGATCAAACTTAAAGGATAATTCCGGTATTTAGCACTTTGAGTCTATTTTGTTTTGGATGAACTAGTGGTGGATACAGACATTGTGACGAAGGGGCCTGTCTCGACTTTTTGACTCTTTTAGAATCTCCTCTGAGCACTTCAGAGTGGCTGTCTATGGGCATAATAGTTTTGATTACATTCATCAGTCAGTTAATGCTAACTAACTCTATTCCCTGCTCTGACTTCAGACCCGGTGTGAGCGAACAGCTCAGGAACTCGTTCAGAGATAAAGCATGTAGCAGACGTTCTTTACATGATGATGTCACACTCAAATTTACTTGCATCTACCTTGAGACCGCTCTATTTCACTAGTCATAGCACATATATCTCATATGTGGTAATGTCACGTCAAAATGACTCATGTTCTTTCTGTCTGTCTGTCTATCTGTCTGTTTTTCTTCCCTCAATACTTTTTTTGTGTGTGTTTATGTGAGTTTTTATCTGGAAAACATTCGCGCATGCCAAGAGAACACTCATCCTTCTTCGAGACGGCCAACACATGGTATACAATTTTGGAAGTAAGATGTGAATACCTTGAACAGATCAGACCGCTCTTACAGCGATGATGATGATGTCACACACTCGACGAAGATTAGTCATGCAGCCGTTTTCAGACTCAATGATATCATTACAGTTTAGTGAATCACTCACTTTGTCAGTGCTTCTGGATTTTACTGGGAGACAGGGAATATGCTGCTTTAAATAATGAAAGTATAAACACGAGTGTCATCGTGAGAGTTTGTGAGCACACGTAACCGGATGACTCACGTTAGTGTACGTGGACGAGTCGTCCAACAGTCGCCAGGCACGTGTGATCTGTACTGTCATGTGTTGGGGAAACTGCTTTGAAATTGTTGCTTGTGAAAAATCATTTTCATTTTAAGTAGTTCAGCTGCACTTTTAAAAAAGTAGATTAAATATATTGAAGGTATGTACACCTTATATACAACTTATTTATTTATTAACCGCTGTAGGTAAATAAATATTAAATATATTGAAGGTATTTACACCTTATATACAACTTATTTATTTATTAACTGCTATAGGTAAATAACTATTAAATACATTAAAGGTATGTACACCTTATATATAACTTAATTATTCATTAGCCACTGTAGGTAAATAACTAAGAATAACAAAATTTTGTAAACGGTAGAAACTATTTGCGCTACAAACCAGTGTGTTTCTGATTGTGGATAAGTTACAAGTTTTAAGTTTAAGTTTAAGTTTATCAAGCGACGAGAATACTTTTTGAGCGCAAAAAACAAACAAAAATAACAACTTTATTCAAGTATTCATTTCCTTCTCTTTGGGCCTCGAGATTTCATGTAGTATAATTCCACAACGCTTCTGGTTGAACGTCACACACATCACACACACATGACCAGCGTCGGCCAATAGTGAGCCTACGTGTGACGTATAACACAGAAGCGCTGCACTGTTACACTACGTCAACAGCTTAGGAGAATGACACGGAAGAGAAGAGATGGTTGAATAAAGTCGTTATTTTTTCTGCGCGCAAAAAATATTCTCTTCGCTTGATAAACTTAAGATTGAGCACTGTAGCCATTTGGACTATCACGCTAAGTAATGTTTTTTGAAAATGTAAAAATGCAGAATGTCTCCTGTGATGGGTAGGTTTAGGGATAGGGGCAGTGGAATATATAGTTTGGACAGTATAAAAACCATTACGCCTATGGAGAGTCCCCACAAAGATAGCGTGTGTGTGTGTGTGTGTGTGCGTGCGTGCGTGCGTGCGTGCGTGCGTGCGTGCGTGCGTGCGTGTGTGTGTGTGTGTGTGTGTGTGTGTGTGTGTGTGTGATATTGTGCATGACTCACAATGCCTTACTTTACTCATTACTTGAAAATACTAATCTAATTACGTAACTCACGTTACTTGTAATGCATTTCCACCAACACTATATGGCTGAATCAAAACCATACACTGCATATTTACATATTCATTAAATGCACCACAAGGATTTCCAGAAGCAAAACTGGAGTGATGATTCGCTTTTTTTTTTTAACCAGTTCATTAAAATGAACCACCCAAACAAATCAACTCACTAAAAATGAATCAGACTTCCCAACAGAGAGACACAGTCTAGACCTTGACTGAACAATGTTTGATTATTGCCTCAATGTTTGATTATGCCTCAAATGGCTCACTTGGAAAAAAATAGTTAACTGTTGGAAAAGCTTAATGGTCAAACCACTGAATAAAGTGGTTCAGATGACAGTGTCTCCAGCTTTAGTTACTCTCCAACCCCGATGATAATATCGTGCATTATCGAGTATGTGTTTGCGACTGTGAGCTCTGCTGATAGTTTTCCCTGTGATTAGAAAAGCAGCTGCAAGCGTCCGCCAACGGAAGGAGGCGATATTGACTCAGAGCCCCGTGAGGGCGCTCATGTTTTCACTCGGTGTTTGGGGGCCAGGCAGCTGGAGCACTCAGGGTGACAGAAACTTACTCAACCTTTTTTTTTTTTATTCATCCGCCGCTTTATTTGGGCTGCGTGGGGCCATCGCTGCCAGAGAAAACCTCTTGCTTGCAGAGACTGTGGCTTAGCACAAGAGTAAACACTTCTCTCTCCAATCACAATACATGCTGCCCGAAGCTGCTTATGTTGAAGACGGATCACATTCAAATGTCACTTGATTAACATTTCAAAGCATGATCAAATGGCTAAACACATTACTTTTAATGTAGTGCCTTACAGCAGGCCTCAGGCGAGAGGAGGCATTGATTCTGATCTGATAATAATCAACATTACAAAAATATAACACAACAAAAAAGATTAAATATTAGATTAAATTGTGTGTGAAACACTCCTTTTTTCTAGTAACACTACCCAGTGCCAGTAGGACATTGGCACTTTCTTCATTGACATGAACTGAATCTAAACTTGAAATGATGGTTTCAGCTCAGTTAAATTAAAAGTACACTTCTGAGCCAATAATATTCATGACACAAATCACCGTCTGCATTGTTTACAGAGGATTCGGAAGAATTTGGACTTATACTGTACAGAGTCTTGCAACAAAAATGAGATTTGTGACAATGAATTAAGAATTTGTTTCCTATTAATTTGGGGTCATGTTGTACTCATTTGTTGTCTCTTGTTTAGTTACATTTATGGCTGTGAAATGAATTAACACAACGTGGCCATGATTTACTTAAAATGAGGTCACATTGTCACCTTTGGTTTGCCCAGTTGAGTTTAAAAGACAATTAATATTCAATAATAGTATTGATTTGTCTACACTGACACTATCAGATGAGAACAAAACTTTAAATTAATTGAGCTGCATAATGACACTATTGTCTTCTTGACAGCTGAAATTGAAAAAAATAATTTTACAACATTAACATGTTCTTGTTTATTATTGTGAATCTAGCTGATTTGAAACCATCCAATGAGCTGGTCTTGACTACAACAATGGCTGGTGGCGTATAATTCAGTGTTTTCCCCCATTTCATTGATGCGTTTTTCAATAACACTGAAGTACAATAAAGGATGACAAAGTCAATTACCCCCATTAGGGTGGTAATTTGAAACCATCTTCATTTCATAATGAACTATATAAATAAATGTGACTTGACTTGAACAAATTAAGTCATGGGAACAAATCCTTAATTCCTGGCCACAATATTTAGTTGTTTCCCCGCATGTCATGAACAGGGTTTGATACTTGAGACACGACTCTAACACTGAATATGTTCACTTGACATTTGCACAAAACCAGGCTTCATTCACCCTAATAGAAACCAAAGCATGTTTACACTGTGTGAATCGCTTAAAGTCGGACTCAAGACTCGGACTCGAACCCTTTTCTTATCTCAGTCTGACTCAAACTCAACCTGTTCAGGTCTCGGCCTGGACTCGGACTCGAATGAGCTGGTCTTGACTACAACAATGGCTGGTGGCGTATAATTCAGTGTTTTCCCCCATTTCATTGATGCGTTTTTCAATAACACTGAAGTACAATAAAGGATGACAAAGTCAATTACCCCCATTAGGGTGGTGGTCTAAAACAGTGTACAGTTTTATTTGTGCAATTCAAGAGCATCCATAAATGGCAGAAATTGGAGTGTCTAATGTGACAGCTTTAGTAAAGTAAGCCCGACTTATACAACAGTCAATCGCCAATTGGTCATCGCCTTGTCTTAATGTAAAACTTCCTTTGCTCTGCACTTGCGCATCGGCTGCACGCACCTGAAACATACACCACTGGCCTCAGGATGGCCCCCTTCATTTCTCAACATGTTATCATGAAATTCATGGAAGACAATCCCTCTGCATGTCTATTTCAGACACAATGAGATGGTAGAAGTCCCCAAACGTTTCCATTAGTGCCTGAAGGAGGTTCTTTAACTGTGGGCACTCCTCCAAAACACATATTTTTCTACAGTCTGTGCTATCACGAGACAGTGCCTGCACTGTGTTCAGAGATGCTATAGATGGCCTTCCCCATTTAAGGTCTGTGGTATAATACAAAGCCAGCGCGATCGTATGCCGCACAACCAAATCCAGCGAGGCTTTGATGTGGTGCACACATTCAGCTAAACGGCCATTCATTTAACTGCCCTTGTTTTCTTTTAACACTCCGTTTTTTGTTTATCTGTAGCTCACATGCACTATTTTCCCTTTCCATCGTGCATTCCTAACCTAAATATATGGCCGAGTAAGATCACACCCCTCGCACCTCGACACAAACATTCTTCTGATCTCGCTGCCAATGTAAGGTGAAGTCATGCGGGCGAGCCTTTTTTATAGCCTTGAATTTACACAATGGAACGGTGCACTCTGTAATTCTACATTGACTTTCCCCGCAATATGTTTTTCCATTGATTCCTGTCATCTGGTGGAGTTTTGGTTCCTTGCCACTGTCGCCATTGGCTTGCTCAGTTTGCTCTGTTTAAAAGACAATTAATATTCAGTAATATTATTGATTTATCTGCACATTATCGGACGAATGATATTTGACACCACCACAAAAGCACTTAGGGCTTGACATAACTGTTTTGCTCACCAGCCACCAGAGGTAGGAGTAAGTCACACATGTTCAAGTCACAAGCAAGTCTCAAATCCCTACCATCAAGCAAGTCTAAGTCGCAATACACACAACCAAGTCAAGTCAGTGGTTCACTTCAAGCAAGTCAAGTCGAGTCCTGCTAAAGGTCAAGTCAAGTCAAAGTCAAGTTACAATACCAAACAGAAAAAAAGTAGAATTTATGTTGGCCTCACCAACAATATTCATCTGGAGCAAAAGAAATGAGTGAGTGAGTGGAGGCGGGTTTATGTATAACTCGCAGTCGGAGAGATGAGAGAGTGAGAAAGCAGCTGGTATCGTGTATCTATATAGTATTGGAAGCATTTCAGATATTTCAGTATCTATATGTATTGAAAAATCTATATTTGTGACAACACTACTTTGCACTTATTTTACTATTTCAGATGCCTTTTTAAAAGACTACAATTGAAAAAAAAAATTAACCCTGTAGTGACTTGGGTTGACGGGTGTTAATGTCAAACCCTGACAAGCACTATATAAATAAATGTGACTTGACTTGACTTGATTAATGAAAGATTAGACGGTAGGATACACCGCATGGAGATTTGCAAAATGCCACTCCTATTGAGAATGAGTTAAAAATACAAAGTGCTGCTGGGATAATGTCTTTAGCCAATCATATAATGCCTGACTAATAGCACAAGTGATCTGGCCAATAGTTGTAGACATACTAGAGAGCATTCCAGCAGTCTGAATCCAGCCAGTGGTTGACACACAGCATTGCATTACAGACAGACTGTTCTTGTATTTGTCATGGATTTTTGATAGGCCGTCTTTGCCAGGTTCTATGGGCTGTGACGTTCAGAGCCAGATTCACAGGGCGTTCAGGGGTGTGTTGTTTATGAGACCACTGATGCTTTTACCAGAGCATTTTCTTTTTTCTTTTGCTTTATTTATAGAAGTGTCATAAAAACTTGAACTGTTATGTAATACATTCTTAACAGGGAGCAGTTGTTTAAGCCATTTTAACGTGAAAAGCCATTTAATGCATTTCATATGTTGAGAGATGATTACTGACATCTTTACTAATGTAATATAGGAAGGGTGTGACCAACCATGCGTGCCTGTAAACATATAACAAAGTCCATACAAGCTTTCAAAAGAGTAAAGTGAAAACTGCACATAACAAATATGAGAGTTTGATGTCGATGTGAAGACTTCTAAGTGTACAACTAAGTGTAAAAACACTCGAACCAGCAATATGCAGGGTCATCATCACATAGGCACAGATAAGGTCAGTGAATGTATATGGAATCAAGACAAAAGGGAAAGGAATCACAGTTTCAAATCAGATCCAATTGATTCAGATGAGGACCTTTGGCCAAGGCTGGAACCTCTACGGAGGTTAATAATTCCTGGAGAAAGCTAACATTCCCATTCATCTCAATAGCAGCTGCGTGGCTGTCGCAGCCTCACATCCCATCTACCTTCAGGGCTAACTAGGCCATTATAACTAGCCAAACTGTGACCCCTTGGTAATAAACTGTAGTGGTATAGATTATTATGTTTTTTTTTAAATAGCCAATTCGCAACATTTTACTTTTGGTTCCCCTAATGCATATTTGGTTACGTCTTCTGTCATTGAACTTGAAAGATTGGTGTGGATGTGCCAGAGCCCCACTCTCTGAGAGCAGCTCTGGCCTCTGTCGAGAATCCTAAATCCAGGTTATCCTAGCTGAATCCCATTATCTTGGTTATCCTTCTCAGTCCACCATATATGACATATTATAACCCAAATGATGAGGGTCCACTAATGCATGGACCATTTAAGGTGGACTGCCACTCAATAAACAGCCAGTTAAGGTTGATATCAGTGGGCATACAGATCTGTAAATTATAAGGACAGATTGACTCTGGGCCGTTGAATTCATTGAAATAAATACACTTTATTTGGTAAAATTTTATTTTACAGTGTCCTTGTTACATATGTCACATATACTTACCATAGTAATAACAGCAAATTGTGCATAATTACATGCAACTAACCCTCAAACAAATCCTACCCTAACCCTATAGTAAGTACATGTAGTTGCTTAATATTACTCAGTACTTAAAGGTGCTCTAAGCGATGTCACGCGTTTTTAAGGCCAAAACATTTTTTGTCACATACAGCAAATATCTCCTCACTATCCGCTAGCTGCATGTCCCCTGAACACACTGTAAAAAAACGCGGTCTCTGCGGACACCCCAGGCTCCACAAACGGCTACAAAAACAAACTCTAGCGACCCGCTCTACGAAACATAACAAACTCTTCCAGCCAATAACCGACAAGGGTGGGGTTTGAGGGGTTAGTGCGCGGATGAGGAGGAGGGAGGGTCTAGCTAGCCTCCGTTTTGTTTGACAATAGTTCGAACGTCAACAAGAAGTGATGTCACCCAGGATCGCTTAGAGAACCTTTAAATATATATTTACACTGTAACAATGACGCCTTAAAATAGTGTAACCCTTTATTTTAAGGTGTTCTTGTTACAGTGTAATTATGCAGTTAAGTACTGAGTATTAAGTATACTCATCATCAAGGCTTTTTGCAGCACAAGCGCCGATCTGAACGGAGTCTAACATGCTGTCTTTCTGTGCAAAAGCTGGTGTAAGCATGGCAGGACAGAGTGGTGCCCTCTGTCAGCACAGACTGCCAAGCTGCCCGGTCTTCCGCAAGGTGATGCCATCGGTCAGGGTTGATGTTAAAGGCATTCATGTCCTGCTTGACGACATCCTTAAAACGGAGCTTGGGTCGGCCACGAGGGCGAGGGCGGCTGTCACTAAAGTACATGTAACGTGTAACAAGGACACTGTAAAATAAAGTGTTACCAATAATTCAGTTATACCAAGGTGGACAACGTAGCCACAACGTGAAGCATCCACACCTCAAAACATTGTTTGCTTGGAAAATGTCTTTGTTGGTTTTGGTTTTTCTGTGTGTTTACTGGAAAATAAGCCCACACCTTAAATGGCCAATCAGAATTAAGCATTTAACAGCCCTGTGTTTTTTTTAAAGAAATCATTTGAGATGTTTTAATTTATTTATTTTTTTAAATGGACCCAGTTTCCAGGAAGACTTAAGTTGAAGACCACAAGTGACATTCTGCCTAAATTTAGAGATTAGTTTGAGACATACATATGCAACTTGCTTAGTATGTACAGACTTTTCAGGCATCAATCGAGGGTTCCCAGGATCATGGGAACAAAATAGGCGAAGGTTTGAGCTATACTATAGGCTTGTTGGCAAAGACTTTCAGCTCAAGATCCTATTCATTTCTCTCATTTTCTATTGCTTTGTCAAATTAAATTCAAAATGCCCCAAAAAAAAGCTTTCAAAGGGAGGTTTTCACAGCTATGCCAAAGAACAAAAAAAGAAATGGAAGAACATGCCATAGAAGAACCATTCTTTCAATTAACAAATTAACAGTTCTATAAAGAACCTTCAAAGAAAGAGGGGGGGGGGGGGGGGTTATCCAGCCAATCAGTTTTTGAAAACTCTGGTGACAGTGACCTTTGAGATGAAACTGAACTCACAAATAAGTCTAAAACTGAACAATCTTTTTCAGAAATAGCAGTTTTTGAATGTGATTTCACTTATTTCAGACAAACTGTCGATGAACAAGTACAATGATACTGGAAGCAATATGACTTAACTGCATTAATCAGAGCCCATATTTCTCTGAAGCAATGCATGCCATTGTTGAGGGTTTCCCTCGCTGTCCTCGCTGCCTGAGCCCGAGGGGCATGTTAACCAGGTAAAATGAGCTTTTGGAATGAGTGCTCAGTAGGGAAACAAGACCACGAGTCTGAGCCACATCTGTAAAGCTCATTACAGGCTAGAGATTGGTAATGTTTTACTGTAATTCACCTCATGATAATGAGGCTGCCTGCATCTGGAGCAGCTGGACCAGAGCTCCGATTTATTTCACGTCATACCACTCGAGATGACCTCTGCCATCTTCTTCTCATCCGACCTTTCAGTGGTGAGCGCAAGACTTAGCAACTCCCACGAAAGCACACGTCTGTAAATGCCGCACTGAATCACAACATGTGTGCGCTATGAACCAGACGTATAATTTCATTATATTTGTGAGAGTGTGCGCGCAGGCGGCAGGGAAAGTGATGTCATGAGCACGAGAGGAGCCCCCACCGCAAAGCCAGCAGCCTAAAATGTAATGTTACACATGGCTTTGGCTCCGAGCTGCCTTTGAGGTCAGGCACATCTCCCTCATCATTGAGAGCATTAGGGGCCAGACTATATGTCTCTGGGTGTCTCTACAAATGGGGTATCTTAGCCTACATCTTATAAAACACACCCTTCATTTTTACATTTAACGTAATCACTCATTCTCCTCTCCCTGTCAGTATCCTATATTTCAAGCTCTTTAAGCTTGTGATGTCAGCTCTGTAAGAATTTAAGAGAAGTGTGTCTATCCTTTGACATGTCTGAATTGTGATGTGGCATTACCCCACAAAATCAGTTTTCCAACTGCCTGGCTTCGGTAGACAATATTTCCCGCTTTCCAGACCTTTCTGGGAGCGACAGGAGAAAGTGGAAACGTGACGTGAACGAGTCAGACGTGGGGACACGATTGTTCCGTTCACCCTGTCATTTTCATCCAGAAACCCGAGATACTCTCTCTCTCTCTCTTTATACAAATGTGTTGTTTTTTCCCTGGTATTTATTGGAAGTTGCTTTTAATAGGCAAATTGCCCTCTGGTCGTGTGTGCACCCTAAATAAACTCATCATCTAAAAATTCTCTCTCCCACGCTCACATAAACCGGGCCAAATGTGGTGACGTCCTTCTTTTTTCCCCCCAACGGTTTGGGGTTTCGCAAGTCTGATTCATTAGCGCAAATACAAGCCAGTGGAAGACAAATTGTAAGGTTTGGGCCCACAGCGTGCCCCCTCGCTCTCTGGGCAGGACGGCCGGTGGGGAGACGGACGGGTGGGTCATGGCTGAGTGGTCAGACAACAGCAAAACATCAGAGTCTTAGTCAGAACCACTAAACGCTGCTCACTGCTTTATTGTGGTCAGACCTCGAATGCTGTAATGGCCAAAATCGGAAACAGTACCATATCAGATGTAATTAAACAGCATGTATATTTCAGTTCTCCCATGAAAACGCCACATCTGTCTCTCCGCACACGAAAAAGTCAAACCATTTAGCCGGTCAGACTGTTTTTCTAGATGGAACATTCAAAAGCTTATTTTTACATTTGTGTTTGTGGAAACTGGGCTAATTTTAAAATTATAGTCTGGGGTTGATTGTTTGAGGGCTTGGCAAATTGCACGAATTTGATTGAGCTTTGTATTTTTACATAAAAATATGGGTAACACTTTAGTTAAAGGTACATAAATGCAGGATTTTTCATGGATCTTGTCGTCAAGCTGATGGATCTTTTATGGATGAGTGAATACATTGATGTTTTTAACATGACTGTGGCGTGAAGCAGGGCGCGATTACAAGCGTACACCAGCGCCACACGCAAACTTAAGGTAATGCAGCGCTGCTTCACTCGCTCTAACAGTTACACTATCACACTAAACGCATTTGAGTGTGTTGAATGTTGTTAGTTGGGTTGTTTGTTGGCTGTATGAGACTAAGTAAGCTAGATCAACATTAGAATAACATACAGATCATATTCTGACATTTCATCATGTTGAGCTATATAACATTGATTAGTTTTATGTATATTTGCCATGGTCCATAATGTTTGAACAAAACAACAACAGCGTGAGCGTCCTGCTAGGCATAACGGGCATAACCCAGTTGTCAACGTCTGACGCCATGGTTACTTTTGAGGTCAAACCTGGCGGTAACCGAGGGTAACGCGAATATGACGCCATTGACCGGCGACTCCTCACCCCTGCTCACACGCCCCGTTTCCTTGGTTAAAATCGCAATTTTCTCACAATTTACAAATAGCTTATTAGCTAGTTGCTTATTAGCATGCACATTATTGGGATGTTGGCTGTTTATTAGTACTTATAAAGCACATATTAATGCCTTATTCTGTATGACCATATTCTACATCCCTTAATCCACCCAATACCTAATCTTAACTACCTTACTAACTATTAATAAGCAGTAATTAGAGGTATACTGAGGCAAACATCATAGGTAATAGTTAGTTAATAGTGAGAATTGGACCCTAAAATAAAGTGCGACCAAAATATTAAATAATTATACATTTTAGGTTTGAATTAAATAACTTAAACTTCTGTCCAATCAAACTAATCAAACTTGTTAGCAAGGTGCATACAGACAGATGAGGATCAGGAATAAAGTTAAAATCCAGAGTTTAATAATAAATCCAAGAGGTAGTACAGATAAAGACACTAACGCAAATGAGACTGGACAAACAATGAGTGAAGGTGAGGAATTTAAATACATATGGTGATATGGAGTGTTATGGAGTGGCGGGAAACTCAAATAAAAGAATACATGTGTTGAAAGAAAATAAAGTTAAATCCATGAAAACAAAACTAACAAACACAACTGATATAACGTGACAGAATGCCCACCCTCTGAGGCGCAACCTCACGGCGAGAAGGAGGCTTAGGAGGCTAAGCGAAGGACTGGTGACAGGAGGACGACGAAACCCCGTCGGTGAAGATGGAAGATGTCCACTTACGTAGACTCAGAGTCGAGGGAGGGAGGAGCCAGGGTGTTGTGGCTGACGACATCCTGGTGATGACCAATGGAGGAGGAGCCGATGGATACCAGGGCGCAGACGGAGAGCTGATGGACTTAAGCAACACCACTGGCACTGGAAACCAGTGCTCGAAGTGGGCAGTACTCACCGGTACGTAGTACCGGTAGGGGTGGGCGATATATCGTTTAGACGATAATATCCAAATTGTTGTCTGGACGATATGCAAAATTGGGATATCGAATATTTCATAATTTGTACAATCCAACCCCCCAAACATGAAAAGAGCTGAAGGAAGTTAAAGAGAAAACAAAAAACTAAGGCGGCCGCCTAAGCAACTCACGCCTGCCGCCTTAACTATACGTTGGCAAAAAAAATTATATGAGCGATAACCGCCGTGTTACTGTTTTGAGGACAACCAGCACGTCATTCGGGCATTAGCACTCCGGGTGTTAAAGGAAATCCTTAACAGGCAGCCGTTCGCAAGCGCAAGCGGCTCGTGACAGAACATAGACTGACTGAACGACACTTCAATTGAAGTTGAAAATCTCAAATGAAGATTGCTGAACTCCAGCTTACTTGTCTGTGTTTTCAGATCATCCGCGCTTCTTCAGCAGTGTAGAGAGCGCGCATGGCTGCTGATCTCCGGCAGTGTTTACCGAATATCCACACACGATTTGTGACATTGATTTTATACAACAGTTAAAAAAACAAAACAAAAGTGTAACATTAAGTGATTTACTAAATTTAAAACAGTATACTCAGGCTTATTGCTCTATTTTGCAACGGAATCTGTGGCTTTGAACGAACCGTGAGATTCAATGAATGACTCGATAACTCACACACATAAAGACAATGAATTACCGCCACCTACTGGCGATTTTATTATAATATTTTTATTAATATTAAACGATTTTTAACATTGCCTATTTAGTGAACATTGTTTTTATTTAAGGAATTATTTGTTTTTTAAAGGTATTACAAAGGTAAAAAATGAAATGGAAAAATTTATTAAAGGGGGCAAAATATTGTCTCTTAATGGAAAAGCTGTGCCTGCAGTCTAAGTGGAAGAGGGGTACGGCACTCTAAAACATTGGAGAACCACTGAACTAAGGAAAAGGGATATGTAGAATTGCACAAGTGCTACTGCTAAAGAGTGCAATGTCAATAATTTCTCATAATCTTAATTGAATTGGTCTAGAGAGAATAATTATTATTACATTTTCTCTACTAGATATAAGACTCAAGTTTCAGTATTTGTCTTAATTTGTGTCAGGAGTTATGCAATACCCCCCGCCCCCCGCAAAAATATCGTCTGAATATCGATATCGAGATATTGAAAAAAAATATCGAGATATTCATTTTTGTCAATATCGCCCACCCCTAAGTACCGGCACTTCTACATTTTACTCTTAAGCGTACCTGCACTTTTTCTTGCGTACCGCTATTTCTCGATTGTAGCCGGTACTCGACCACTGACAGAAAAAACGTCAGTGTCACGCCCGTTCCACACATACTCTGTTTGCAGTGCATATCCGGTGTGTATTTCTCCCCGTACCCATGTTAACAGGTTAGAGCCCTCACACTGCACGCAGATGCGTTCCAGGAGCGGTGTGTATACAGCAGTGCAGAGATCTTTCCGAGTCTATTTCTGCAGTGCTGCACGCGCTGAATTAAAATGACAGCGCATGGTTCGTGGTCAAAACACGTGGTTGTTGTACCAGCAATATCTCCAAGTTTGGTTTTTCACAGTAGAAATTTCAAATGTCATGATTTGCCAATGCAAGAGAGTACCGGCACCTTTCTTTCCCCCGTGGGACGAGGGAACTCGGTGGAGCCGGTGGGACGAGGGAACTCGGTGGAGCCAGTGGGACGAGGGAACTCGGTGGAGCCGGTGGGACGAGGGAACTCGGTGGAGCCGGTGGGACGAGGGAACTCGGTGGAGCCGGTGGGACGAGGGAACTCGGTGGAGCCGGTGGGACGAGGGAACTCGGTGGAGCCGGTGGGACGAGGGAATTCGGTGGAGCCGGTGGGACGAGGGAACTCGGTGGAGCAGGTGGGACGAGGGAACTCGGTGGAGCCGGTGGGACGAGGGAATTCGGTGGAGCCGGTGGGACGAGGGAACTCGGTGGAGCAGGTGGGACGAGGGATCTCGGTGGAGCCGGTGGGACGAGGTAACTCGGTGTAGCCGGTGGGACGAGGGAACTCGGTGGAGCCGGTGGGACGAGGGAACTCGGTGGAGCCGGTGGGACAAGGGAACTCGGTGGAGTCGGTGGGACGAGGGAACTCGGTGTAGCCGGTGGGACGAGGGAACTCGGTGGAGCAGGTGGGACGAGGGAATTCGGTGGAGCCGGTGGGACGAAGGGAATTCGGTGTAGCCGGTGGGACGAGGGAACTCGGTCGAGCCGGTGGGACGAGGGAACTCGGTGGAGCCGGTGGGACGAGGGAACTCGGTGGAGCCGGTGGGACGAGGGAACTCGGTGGGACGAGGGAACTCGGTGGAGCCGGTGGGACGAGGGTCTCTGGTGGAGTGGAGCCGGTGGGACGAGGGTCTCTGGTGGAGTAGAGGGTGGGAGGAGCCAAGGCAGGGCCGACAGGTCAACGGGCTAACGCAAATGAGACCAGACAAACACGGAGTGAAGCTGAGAAACTTTAAAATACCTGGTGATAACCTAAATGACGAACAACTGTGAAGGTAACTAGAGTCCAAGGAAACAGATGAGTGGCTGGAAACTTCTTTAAAATCTTTACACATGAAACATGATACACATGATTTTGGTCAACCATAGTATGCAAGTCTGAAACATTAATCCGAAAGTGAATACATAGTATTCATTCCATTTCTCAAGTAATTATAAGAATATATAGGATTAAAAGGGTATATAGGATTTTGCAACGGAACTTCCCGAACATCCACAACAATGCTGTGTACTGGGATAAACGCACTTCTTGTATGTGTGTACATATGATGGTATGTTTAGCAGTTGAGAACTCGTGAAGAGATTATAAAATGTGTAAAGAAGTCAAAACAGCTTCAGGAATCCCTTCGTCACACACACAAACCAAAATCTGAAATGAGGAGGCAAAGTTTTTTTTGTTTTGTTTTTTTCAACCTGAAATAAAAATTCAAAATATTATTAAAAAATATATTAGTGACACTAAATTAGCACTTTATTTAACTCAAGTTGGAGAGATATGTCTAATCAGTGGAAAACAAAAAACAAATTCATCTTAATCAGTGAAATTGAATGATAAACTCCCACAGAAATGGTTCACTGAACTGGTGTACGGTGAGACAGTGATGAGCCTTTGGTTCATGTTTACAGATCGAGTCACTGTGTGCCACCCAGACGCGGGGGCGAATCACTCCAGATTAGGGGCCCCACAATTAAAGTTCTTGACACACATTTTTGCTATTTTCTTCCATGCCATGCCCTGCAGCCCTCAGTCAAAAACAAACTCTTTTTGGAAGCTCTTCACGGTTTTGCCCACCACAAAATGAAACCGTGCAGATCCCGTTTTACTGTACACACGACCACCAACAACCTCGTTAGCGGTATTTCTCTGTTTATCTTGAGTTTCCATGTGCACAGCAGGGCCACACTCATTCAGTAAAACACGCTCATACACACACACAGATAAAATTCAAATAAAGCTGTACAAATAAATGTACAGCTTTATCTGTGAAATTTAAACCTAACCTCTAACCCACCCAATGCACACTGGTTCTGATAGGAGTCAGTGAGACAGAAATAATGTGTGTGTTAAAACATGCTGAAGCAATAATACTCTAATGTGTTCCATCTCTCATAAAGCGCTGTACCTGGTGCCACACTGGCGACGCCTCCAAAACTCTCCCACACACACACACACACACACACACACACACACACTCACACTCACACAGCTCCAACATACCTTAAACATAGTCCTGAAACTATCGAGCTGTGGTCGACTGATGCCTTATACTGTGGAGTTTCTCCAATGTTTCCCTAGATCTAAATGAGGACATACAATATATAGCATTCAAAAGTTTTTATATATATATATATATATTTCTAAAAAAAAGTCTCTTATGCTCACCTAGACTGTATTTATTTGATCAAAAATACAGTAAAAATGTTCACAGAACTGTTTTGTATTAAACTGTTATTTATTCCTGTGATCAAAGCTGAATTTTCAGCATCATTACTCCAGTCTTCAGTGTCACATGATCCTTCAGAAATCACTATAATATGATGAATTTGCCGCTGTAGCGTATTTAGGGTGAATCTGAATAATTAAATATATTCTGGATAACTAAAATCCTAAGAGCCTTCAAAGGCCGGGAAGCTCCACACCAGCGTCCTCCCCCCAGGACTCAAAATTAACACACACACACACACACACACATTCCACCAAACACACATCCCCCCCAGGAATGTGGAATGTGGCACAGGAAGTGAATGTTACAGAGAAAAGAAACTTCTCTTTTTAAAAGACATTTTAAACAGAAATATTCAATGTGTTTTATGTGTTTGTTTGTTCATGTTACATTGAAATAACTGAGTTTACCATTATGTATTTTTTACATGTAACTGCGTATTCCCTAGAATTCTAACGAAGGAGAAATGAATTCTGCATTCATATATATTCTATTATACTTCCCCTTTTGAATTATACGAACAATGTATCTAATCTCATCTTACGATTTGTCTTTTAGGGGTTTGATCTATGTGTTGGGAAACTAATGGTATAAGGTCTTAAACTTTGCAAACTGTTTAACCAAATCCGTTTTGGCAAGTTTGGTCTTGATAAACTCCAATCTTCGTTCCCCATTTGTTAATTGACATTACATTTTGCTAAACTTGGTGACACACTAGTATTATAAAAATTGTGAAGATTCTTCCCTTAAACACCCGATGAAATTAGGGTTTCAAATGCCTTGCTTAAGAGAACAAAGGGGTCACACAACCAGAAGTCCCGCCTGCGAGTTTCGACCTCTTGATTGGCCGAGTCAATGGGAAGAGGCTGGACTTCGCCGATGTGATAAATGTAGGAGCGCAGCTCTGCCCACTCTCTCTTGCTTCGCCCGTCGTTACTGCTGCATCATGTAACCGATCCCGTGGTCTCCTTCGGAGACCCGATCCGATCTTTATATCTTTCCTTTGTAAGGCAAAGTTTTGTTTTCCATAGTCGACTCTGTTTACTTCCACGGAGTGAAACAAACGTAGCCGAGCTACTTTCATTGGTAATGTTACTCAAAGACTTTAAACCGCCGCGCAACACGAGCGCCCAGAGACAACACGTGACGCTTACACACACAAAGGACTCCGCTCACGCACGCGGCCGGGACAGGCCTTCAGGAATGCGACAACACAGCGAGACCCATAACTTGTGTAAGTATCTCTTTATAACGCTTCTAAGGAGCATTAAGATGATGTTTCGTGTTGTAATCAGAAAGGTGAATGTCTTAGGAGGAAGTATGCCAATGTTCTCTCTCTCTCACTCTCTCTCTCCCTCTCTCTCTCTCTCTTACTCGCTAACGCGTGTAAGTCATCCATTGCCCAAACTTTACGCATTTCTCGTTCATCAATGTCTTAATGTGTTTCGTTCGTGTTAATGTTTGTAAATACATGTATTCCTGTAACGTAGTAAATATATATAAGTAGACATGCCTTTATTAAATCATTATATTCACTTGACTGATGGACTTTCTCTTTGCTCAATTTCGAGTCTCTTAAGTGCCAAAGATCTTGCTACGAACTTTATAACTTAAAGATAGCTTTACATATTTGTTTATAGGGCAGAAAACCCAATTCTTCTGGCCAGAGAATTGCGTTTCCTGCAATCCTATAAAGTAAGATGATATTGGGGAAAACCCCTCAATATTATTCGGACAATTGAGCTAAATTAATTTTGCCTGCTTTGTAAGACGTGATCTGTGTAATTAACTGCAATCAACTTGTTAAAATGAAAGGATTGCATGTATACATCCAGGTAAATGACATTCTCCTTTAGGGGAGATTTATTAACATGTAAGACTGATCTAATCCAAACATGTATGAATAATTATTAATTACTAATTATTAATTATGATATGCAAATTCCCCAGGGATTAGATCCCGCCTAAAGTCTTTACACCGCTCAAGAAACATTTCTGATTATTATTATTGTTGAAAATAGATATGCTGCTTCATATTTTTGTGGAAACCGTAATAAAAAAAAATCAGGATACTTAAAATTAGAAAATTAAAAAGAACAGTTTTTGGATGCTGATAAAGTACAAAAATAAATGAAAACGAAAGAACGCTATGAGGAAAAAAAGGTTCGATTGAGTTCTATATAGAACTCTAGGGTTCTTTACTCAGTTTTAAAGCCAAAAGGTTCTATATAAGGAGAAATGTTTTAAATTATGTAAGGGATAATGCAAGGCTAGCTGTGCATTGAAATTGTTGAATGCACAGCTCGCCATGGATTATAGCGCATTTACAATAGTCAATTGCCAGTATTGACAATTTAAAGCTGTAATTGATGTTTGCAGTGCAAAATTTAAGGGTAAAGATCTAGCATTATGTCAGAGATAAAGTAGGGCTGTTAGATTTCATTTTTCTGAATGAATGAATTATATGAATTAATTTATTTGAATTAATTGTCAAAAGAGAGAAAGGGTTTACACTGACTGGAAATACCTGTGCATTAAACCGTTTTATTGTACACCTTCCAACCAATCACAATCGAGTATTCGAGTGGACAGGCTGTGATATAATACATAATACAACGTACTTTAATGTTTAATGGGTTATTTCATTTTTTTTATTTATAAAGTATGTGTAATTGCTAAAATGTTATGTAAAATAAAAACAAAATTAATTAATAAATTGAAACTAAATCCATAAAATGATCCCATGATGTTCTAAACCCCCCAAGGTTCTAAATGAATCACCCGACGGAACCCTTAGATAGGAATAAAAATATAGAGCAAATAAATCATTGCAGAAAGTTTCTCTCAAACATCTGTACACAAAGAACAAGCTTGACATTGAGCAGTACTGTCAGATATTTCAGTGGAGCACCTGTAATAACTGACCTTCGTGTGGGTGTGACGTGTGTGCGTGTGTGTGACGTGGTGCGTGTGGTGGTGCGTGTGTGGTGTGTGTGTGTGGTGTGTGGTGTGGTGGTGCGTGTGTGCGTGCGTGCGTGCGTGTCGTGGTGCGTGCGTGCGTGTGTGTGTGTGTGTGCGTGTGTGTGTGTGTGTGTGTGTGTGTGTGTGTGTGTGTGTGTGTGTGTGTGTGTGTGTGTGTGTGTGTGTGTGTGTGTGTGTGTGTGTGTGTGTGTGTGTGTGTGTGTGTGTGTGTGTGTGTGTGTTGAATGCACTTCTGCAGGTACTTCAGGCTGTGTGTAAGTGTGTTTTCTCAGTTTGCGGTGCTGCTGACACAAGCAGAAGCAGGTAATGTTGCTCTGCTCTGTCTGTTTTACATTAGCTTTCATGGTTACTTGACTGTTCTACATTTAAGAGGATTTTTTATGTGAAATTGACCCCAGGAAACCTTTTTCATCTGGCAGAATGCATTTTTCTCTCCTTAATTTGAAATGCTTGATCTTCCTGTGCGTGTTAGGCGGCATCAAGAGAGGCCCTGTATTTATGGGCGAAACGTGCATGTTTCTCATATTTTAAATCACACCTTTGAAATCCCGTCATAAGGCCTGCTGACTTAACCCATAATTCTTTCCCACTCAGAGAGCTGATTTATTGTTTTGCTGGAGTGAGGACCAGGACCAGGCACTTTCAATATAGCTGGGACAAAAAGCCCAGGTTATGTAGGCTACAACACTCATTATATATACGAGGGGTCATTGTGATCTGAGACTGAAAATGGTTTAACCCTTAAAATGAAAAGGTTATTGCTGAGGAGACATCAGGCCTAACTACACCACAGACATTGAGGGACCACCACAGGGGACTCGTCCACCCCAGATTCAGATTAGTCATTTATATATATATATACAGTGGTGCTCAGAATTAATGGTACCCCTGGTAAAAATGCTAAAAAATGGCTATAAAAAATAAATCTGCATCGTTTATCCTTTTGATCTTTCATTAAAAAAATTGGTAAAATTCTAACCTTTCATTGAAGTAAAAGAATTGAAAGTGGGGGGGAAATCACATTATAAAATAGATATTTTTCTCCAAAACACGTATCATTTTTACCAGGGGTACCATTAATTCTGAGCACCACTGTATATATATATATATATATATATATATATATATATATATATATATATATATATATATATATATATATATATATATATATATATATATATATATATACTACCGTTCAAAGGTTTGGGGTCAATACCAATTTATTTGATTTTTTTCAAGAAATTAATACTTTTCTTCAGAAAGGACGCATTAAATTGATCAAAAGTGACAGTAAAGACTTTTATAATAATGCAAAATTTGTATTTTTTAATTAAATGCTGTTCTCTTGAACTTTCAAAGAATCCTGAAAAAATGAATCACGGTTTGCACTAAAATATGAAGCAGCAAAATATTTTATATATATATATATATATATATATATATATATATATATATATATATATATATATATATATATATATATATATATATATATATATATATACACTCACCGGCCACGTTATTAGGTACACCTGTCCAACTGCTCGTTAACACTTAATTTCTAAGCAGCCAATCACATGGCGGCAACTCAGTGCATTTAGGCATGTAGACATGGTCAAGACAATCTCCTGCAGTTCAAACCGAGCATCAGTATGGGGAAGAAAGGTGATTTGAGTGACTTTGAACGTGGCATGATTGTTGGTGCCAGAAGGGCTGGTCTGAGTATTTCAGAAACTGCTAATCTACTGGGATTTTCACGCACAACCATCTCTAGGGTTTACAGAGAATGGTCCGAAAAAGAAAAAACATCCAGTGAGCGGCAGTTCTGTGGGCGGAAATGCCTTGTTGATGCCAGAGGTCAGAGGAGAATGGCCAGACTGGTTCGAGCTGATAGAAGGGCAACAGTGACTCAAATAACCACCCGTTACAACCAAGGTGGGCAGAAGAGCATCTCTGAACGCACAGTACGTCGAACTTTGAGGCAGATGGGCTACAGCAGCAGAAGACCACACCGGGTGCCAATCCTTTCAGCTAAGAACAGGAAACTGAGGCTACAATTTGCACAAGCTCATCGAAATTGGACAATAGAAGATTGGAAAAACGTTGCCTGGTCTGATGAGTCGCGATTTCTGCTGCGACATTCGGATGGTAGGGTCAGAATTTGGCGTCTACAACATGAAAGCATGGATCCATCCTGCCTTGCATCAACGGTTCAGGCTGGTGGTGGTGGTGTCATGGTGTGGGGAATATTTTCTTGGCACTCTTTGGGCCCCTTGGTACCAATTGAGCATCGTTGCAACGCCACAGCCTACCTGAGTATTGTTGCTGACCATGTCCATCCCTTTATGACCACAATGTACCCAACTTCTGATGGCTACTTTCAGCAGGATAATGCGCCATGTCATAAAGCTGGAATCATCTCAGACTGGTTTCTTGAACATGACAATGAGTTCGCTGTACTCAAATGGCCTCCACAGTCACCAGATCTCAATCCAATAGAGCATCTTTGGGATGTGGTGGAACGGGAGATTCGCATCATGGATGTGCAGCCGACAAATCTGCGGCAACTGTGTGATGCCATCATGTCAATATGGACCAAACTCCCTGAGGAATGCTTCCAGCACCTTGTTGAATCTATGCCACGAAGAATTGAGGCAGTTCTGAAGGCAAAAGGGGGTCCAACCCGTTACTAGCATGGGGTACCTAATAAAGTGGCCGGTGAGTGTGTATATATATATATATATATATATATATATATATATATATTATATATATATATACACGCACACACACACATTATTTCAATGCCTTCTCAAGAACATTACAATTCATCCTGTATATTTGAGTAACTTAGTAATGGTTGTTCCACTCATTTTTGGTTTGCCAATTGCCAAATTGTAAAATTTTGAAATGTATCCTAATTAAATCATAAAAATGAAAAAATAGAATATATAAATAATTCAAAAATGAAAACGGTCTATGATGACAGGAAAACAGAACAGAAAAAAAAACGTGAACTTACACTCAAAAACAAAATTCCAAAAATACGCTTATCTTATCCAGGCCTTCTGTCACGGTTTATAGCGAACACGAAGACAATGATGAAAGATCAAAAGCACTTTTCATATAATTTTCAGGATAACTTCCACAAAGCATTAATGAGGCAGGACAAACTAATCAGAAACAGAAAGAACTTCAGATAACAAGCTGACCTAAACAAACTAAGAGGAACAGTGTGTGTGTGGGTGTGTGTGTGTTGTGTGTGTGTGTGTGTGTGGTGTGTGTGTGTGTTGTGTGGTTGTGGTGTGTGTGTGTGTGTGTGTGTGTGTGTGTGTGTGTGTGTGTGTGTGTGTGTGTGTGTGTGTGTGTGTGTGTGTGTGTGTGTGTGTTGTGTGTGTGTGTGTGTGGTGTGGTGTGGTTGCGCGGCGTGTGTGTGAGACAATAGTAATATCTGGATACACAATGAATTTAATCAACCTAAACCCATGGAGTGGGCTTATATTAGGCTACTTTCTTGGGTAAGCATTATTTTTGTAAGGAACAAACCTATAATAAATAACAGGGACATAGATCTTGATAAGAGCAGGATAAGTCCTGAAACGCTGATAAAGGATTTAAGTGAACTTATTTGAACCATGTGGACCGTAATGATGTCAATCCCTCAATATGTTAGAAAGATCAAGGCATTCGTTTCAAGAGGGAATGTCACATAGCAACAGGGTTGAACTGAAACTAGAGCTGTTAATCTCCTGGCCTAAACTGACAATATGCGAAGAAGAGATAAAAATAGTAGATGAATTAGTCACTCCCTCCAGACACAAATCTATGGCATCTCATGCCGAGCTAAAGCTGATGTTTTAAATAACCCGAGACTCCTCAAACAGGCTGAGTTGGCCTTTACTGTGTGAGAAAGGCTGAGGATTGTGTGTGTTCCTCAGCGAGACACTGGTGTGTCTGGGCTGTTCATTTCCTTCTGGGCTCCAGTGTAGGTGTGAGGTGTGTGTGTGTTTTGCGTGCTGGAGTCGGGTGGAGTGTGTTTAGAGAGCGTCTGAATGTGGCCTGAAGGATGACATTTCCAAAGGTCTATGCAAACATGAGTCGCCAACCTTTTACGACAACATTTTGTCCTTTTGACTGATGCCTCAGCGCTTCTGGTTTCACTCGTTCTCGTGCGCTAGACGGGGGTTTTCCCCGGGATCGGACAACAGTGCGGTCACTTCACGAAGAGAGTCGACATCACTGAGGTGACTAGACGGAGATGTGTACTCTTGAGGCCGTGTGTGTGTGTGTGTGTGTGTGTGTGTGTGTGTGTGTGTGTGTGTGTGTGTGTGTGTGTGAAGGTTAGATCAACAGCTGGAGCTCACAGCGTCCAATCAAGTCAAATCACCTTTATTTATATAGCGCTTTTTACAGAACAGAGTGTTTCAAAGCAGCTTTACAGAGATAACAGGAAAATAATGCAACAAAGTTTGTTTCTAGAAGAAAATAGCATCACAGTCCAGCTTAAGTAAGTATTTTTGTTGTAAAAAAGTTATTAATTTAGTCATGGTCCTGCTCAGTTCAGTTCTCATATCACGGTGTGAACTATAAACAGCGCCCTCTGTCTGTGCGGATCTGAAGAAATCTCACTTCTGCTCTATCCACATTGTTTTTAACATAAGAGCGGCGCAGACATTTGTAACTTAAAGTCCCCCTGTGGTGAAACTCAAGCTTTTAATGTTGTTTATATGTCTATGTGATGTTTTAATGTGCTTTGTGCAAAAACATGTGTGAATTCATAAGTCGACAGCATTGCTGAGTATTTTCTCCTTAAAACTGCAGTGAACCAAAACTCGGTTTGAAATCGCTAATGTTTCTGACGTCACAAACTACCTTGATCACACGTTGATCTGATTGGTTACATCAACCAGTGGATCTCTGAGTGAGTGAGTGGAGGCGGGGCTCATTTGCATATTCATAGAACCATGTATGTTAAATGAGGCAAGAGTGTCGAGTTACATTCAAGCTATTTTAAGGCATATTTAAAAACTTTAATTAACTTTAACTTTAATTTAATTAATTATTGACTAGGGGGACTTTAAATGTGTCGGGCGTTTCTGATGTCATGCTCTGTTATACTAACACAATCTCATGGCAATTCATTTTACATTTTGGTCAATTGGTGGCTAATTCGTATAAATTCATACTAATAATCTCATTTGTAAGTTTTCATTTCACATTTTCCCATGAGATCAGGTTGTTTATGCTGGGTTATATTGCAAAATGGTATTTATTATCACAATCATAAACACAGTGCTTTACTGCAGTTTATTATTCTTCTAGTTATTTCCCTTAACTCGAATTAATTAATCATTAATTATTAATAAATCAGAAGTCTGGCACATTCACAGGAAATAGCTTACTTCCACAATGCAAAATAAGGTATAGTATCAAGCATTTTTATATTGTTAACTATTAAAAAATGCTATCATTAATGGAAATATAAAAATTACAATATTTAAATAATTTTAAAAAACGATCAAAATAAAACATTTAGGCCTACTAAAAGTTATTGAAAAAAAATATAGACATATTTTATATGTCAATTTTCCTATGGACCCTTACTAGGTTTTGTAACACATCTAGTGTATCAATATGAGAAACTTTGCTGTAAATCAGCTCATGGTTATATGGACCACAGTCAACTTTTATGTGACAGGAAAAAAGCAAACACAAATGTAAGTCGTTCACTTAAAGGCCATTAAGCAGCAAATATAAACTTAGACAAAGTGCTTAATTGGATGGCAATAAGAGCCTTATTTACCCTGAGATATTTAAGGCCTCGCTGTAAAACATATACACAGCGTCCAAAGGGTTTGAGGTCTTCAATCTCATGCTGTCCTGGTTTACATGGTGGCGTATTCAGCTTGGAAAGCATTCTGTATTATTTCCGCTCCATATCCACCTTTCTTTATAAGGCCGCTAATAAACTGGCTATTGAAATTTATTTTCTCTTTTTCCCATGTTGGCACTAAACGGGGAATGTGGACAAATATCTAAAGGACTGAGAGTGACAAACACTAACAGTTATCATGTGTCCGTTCCCACAGCAAAATGACTCTTTAAACGACCCGGACTAAACATTTAAAACGGCCTGCAATCCACAATGATGAGAGAGAAATATTGGGATTTGTTATATTACTTGAACAGAAGAGTAACTATATTGCTCATATTGGGTGATGGGTTTGTTTATCTTTAGTATTAAAGGTTTTCAAGAAAAGCTACAATAGGTCCAGAACTTCCTGGATCGTAAAGGTACTCACATTTAAAATCACAGGCCAAATCCAGCATTTCAATGGAGATCCATGCTTTCGTATCAACACATTAGAGGAAAAAACACTTTGGTAAATCATAAATGTGAGATAAAAAGTATAGATTATTACACACAATATGAAAAGTCAAAATTGACATGCTTAAAAAAGTCATAATTATGACTGTCACAATTTCAACATTATCTCATAATTTGAACTTTTTGTCATAAAAATAAAAATTAGTAAGCCATAATTTCAACTTTTCATCGAATAATTGACTTAGTATGTTATAATTTCAATTTCATCCCATAATTTCAACTTTTTTTCATAACAAAATTATGACTTTTTATGTCATAATTAAGTGTCATAATTTTGACCTTTCGTCTCATAAATATAAATCAGCTTTTAAGTTTTTCCAATTATGACTTTTCATGTCATAATTATGACTTAGTACAGTATGTCATAATTTCTACATTTTGTCATAAAAATACAAAATTATGACTTATGTCATGATTTAGATTTTTTTGGGCCAATTTCAACTTTTACAACTTTTCATCAAGCAATTGTCTTAGTAGGCCTATCTTATAATTTCGACTTTTCATCTCATAAGTATAAACTTCAGGTAAATATAACTTCATGTCCGTACAGACATGTCATCATTTCAACTTGTCTCATAAGTATGAGTTTTTGTTTTCTAATGTGGCAGAAATTTGCTTCATATGTTCAGGAGTTTCACATGAGAGAGAAAAAGATCAAGTTCAACTGTAACGCACACAAAAAAGAACATATCAATCTCACAGTCTACTCAAACTGGCTCCAGGTTGATTATCGCAAATCCATAATTGGAAAGATCATGTAAAGCCGTTTATGGTCTAATGCCGCGATCTCTCTCTGATGTGCTTCATCTTCATCCCTCGACGCACTCGTGTTGGGTGGTGTGTTCAGCAGGGCTACGACCTTTCCAGGCAGGAATTCCCTCTCCCAACATCCCTGTGAAATCCCATCTCTTCCCAAGTTTAAAACTCAATTAAAGACGCATCCGTTTACTCCCTGTCCCTGTTATTGAAATGTTTATGCGCTGACTCGGTTCTTGTGATTGCAATCAATTTGTCCCTCGTTTTGTTGTAGCCTAGTTTGTTTCTCCTGTCTCTTTTACCTTCATTTGTTGATGTAGTGTTCCTATATCTCAGTCGTGTAGTGCATTTAGAAAACTACCGACACATAACGATATATCTCTGAACTTGTTGTTTATTACTGAACACTAGCAGCGTGTGCTGCACACCAGCATGTGACAAAAGTAACACTCATCTTCACCGCTCCACAGTAACCACCATAATATGAAACAAGGTGGCCCTCTAGTGGAGTAAATATGCAGTTACACCAAATGTATTTAACACTGCACTACATCCCCTTTTTTCTCAGAGAAACAATACTAGCTATAAATAGGATACAAAACACTAAATATAGCTTTTAACGTCCACGTAACAGGAACATTGTCTTTCTCAGATGTAGCAAACATTTTGTCAGATAAGCAATCTAACGCTTAACATGTCTAACCTTAAATACAAGGCAAACTTATAGTCAGTTCATACAGTAGTCCTGAAACCTCACAGGAGCTTTCACAACCCGACCACTCCTGGTGATTGTGGTATTGTTTTTGTGTACAAAATTATCTGGTACACCCTGTGAAGACCGATCTCCCACTTCGTGTGCCACTGGAATGATAGAGTGTGCACCGTCATTAGGCTCATCTGCAGGATCAAATGTTTCTGATTGCTTGTGAGTTGTTTTCCTTAGGTGGCGCCTGTTGCGACGAAACTGTCGTCCTGCTGCATTGACAACATTGTATGACCTTGGCTCATCTCGTTTAGAAACGATGAGACCCGGCTGCCACCCTCTTTCTGTTTCAATGTGTACGGTATTACCTGCATGCAATTCTGGCAGGGCTTTTGCTCCCACATTGTAGTGACATGCTTGCTTCTTTTGCAGGGTTAGGAGCGCCTGATGAACACCTTTGGGAGTAGTTGGTCGCAGGACTTCACTGGATGCTGGTAAGGTGCTCCTCAATACTCTTCCCATCAAAACTTGCGCTGGTGAATAAGGCGTGCCAGTGACAGGAGTATTCCTTATCGACAGCAAAGCAAGGTGATGATCCGTCCCTGATTGTTCCGCTTTTTTCAGGACACTTTTGACAGTTTTGATAGTTCTCTCCGCCAACCCATTTGACTGAGGGTAGGCCGGACTCGAGTGTGTCAGTTTGATGCCCCACTCAGCTGCGAATTTCTTCATTTCGTAACTTGCGAATGGTACATGGTCACACACTAGCTCTTTAGGGATGCCGTGCCTAGCATACACTGCTTTCATCTTTGCAATGACTGTGGATGCTGTTTTGTCCTTGATATTCATCACCTCAGGAAACTTTGACATATAATCAACAATTAGAAGAAACGATTGACCTCTGATCTCAAAGATGTCGGCTGCAACTTTTAACCATGGGAGCTCTGGTACTTCATGAGAGATGAGTGGCTCTTTCTGGTTTCTGGGCTGAAACTGTTGACACGTTGGACATGTTTCCACCATCTGTTCAATATGTCTGGTCATACCAGGCCAATACATGAACTTTCTGGCATGTGCTTTCGTGCGTTGCATCCCTTGATGTGCGATATGTAGGTTCTTAAGCATCTCTGATCTCATTGTCTCAGGAATCAGGATCCTGTCAGATACCATTAAAACACCATCTTGCACAGCCACAGTGTGTCTAACAGGCCAGTACTGTTGAGTTAAGAGATCAAGTTGTTTTCTACGCGTCGGCCATCCTGTCTTCTGCATCTTCATAAGCAGCTGGAGAGTACTGTCTCTTGCGGTAGCGTCTGTAAGCTGCTTTAGCATGTCGTCACTGAGAGCCTGTGTTGCTTCAAGTGCATATACAACTCTTTCATCGCTGAGGTCGTCTGTACTTGAGTGCTGTCCTTCAGCAACGGCACGTGACAATGCATCAGCAATTAACATGTCCTTCCCTGGCGTGTACTGGACAATGAGGTCATATCTCTGTAGCTGTAAGAGCATACGTTGGAGTCTCGCTGGTGCTTTACTCAGTGGCTTCTTGAAGATAGCCTCCAATGGCTTATGGTCCGACTGGACATTCACACTGCGTCCATATACATACTGATGGAACTTTTTGCTCGAGAAAACAATCGCCAGTAGCTCCTTCTCGATCTGGGCATAGTTCCTTTCTGTATCCGTTAAAGCCCTAGATGCATACGCTATTGGTTGCCCCTCCTGCAGCAGACATGATCCTAAGCCATCTTTGGATGCATCTGTTTGTATGGTGAGCGCTGTGTTGGGGTCATAGTACCTGAGAACTGGTGTGTTGGTCAGTGCAGTTTTGAGTGCAGACAATGCCGTGTCATGTTCAGGTTGCCACTGGAATGCAATGTCTTTTCTCAGCAGCTGCCTGAGAGGCGCTGTAAGTGATGCCTCACCTGGGATGAATGGGGCGAGATACCTGATCATGCCCAAAAGACGCTGTAGGGATTGCCTGTCTGTGGGTGTTGGCATGTTTACTATTGCCTGTATCTTGCCATCATCTGCTCTCACACCCAGTGGAGTTATCACATGTCCCATGAAATTAACTTTGTTCACCTTATACTGAATCTTGTCAGGGTTGAATTTCACATTGTGTGTTTTCGCTCTCTCCATAATGTTAGCAACTATGACATCATGTTCTTGTTCTGTAGCAGCGGCGACAATCATGTCATCAGCTACGATGTGTACACCTTTTATGTCACCAAACACTTCATTATTGTACTGCTGGAAGACTTCACTAGCAGATTTGACACCAAATGGCAGACGTTTGAATCTGTATCTACCCCACGGTGTGTTGAATGTGCATAGCAGGGAGGAGTCTGTGTCAAGTTTGACTTGCCAGTAGCCATCCTTTTCATCGAAGATGGAGAAAATTTTCTTTCCAGCAAGCCTGCATAGTACATCTTCGGTTGTTGGGATAGAGAAGTGTTGGCGAAGAACAGCTTTATTAAGGTCACGAGGATCCAGGCATACTCGTAATGACCCATTTTTTTTTTCAGTGATGACAAGACTGTTAACCCATGGAGTGGGCTGGGTGACTGGCGCTATAACATCTGCTTGCAACAGCTGATCCAGTGTATCCTTTAGTTTGCCCAGCACAGCTAAGGGTATTTTTCTACAGCCTTTGTATGACCGGGACTGCTTTCGGATCGACATGTATATGATGTTCACCCGGAAACTGACCAAGACCTTCAAAAACTGCTGAATGTTGTGCTATCAGGTCCTCCTTAGAGGTAGGATGATTTTTTACTACAGTGTCCACTCTTTTCAGCAGTTGCATCCGTTCACATGCGTCCTTACCAAGGATTGGAATGGATGAGTGTCTGGTGATGTAAAAGGGTAAGCAAACTTGCACTTTCGGAGTGGCGCACTGCAGCTTGGCCACACCTTCTGGCCTTAATTTAGTTCCACCATACGCCACCAGCATAGTCGAAGTCGGTTGCAACAACGCTGTTTCATGCAGAGATTGATAAATGTCGAGTGGTATAATATTGGCTTCAGCCCCTGAGTCCAATTTAAACTTCACTGTCACATTTCCAATGTCTACATCTGTGTACCACGCTTTCTGTGCAGAGGTGGAGGTCTCTTTTAATTCCACTGTCCCAATGAATAGTGAATCAACAGTGACATTTCTATTGTGTTTAGGCTGAGTGTCTTTTTTTTCAGACATGCACACTGAGGCAAAGTGATTACGTTTTCCACAGGCATGACATGTAGCTCCAAAGGCTGGACACTGTCGTGGAAGGTGGGATTTTCCACACTTTTTGCAGTTGAAAGTGTTCACATTAACTTTTTGCAGCTGAGATGTCGCTCTTTCATATCTCTTGTTCGGTTTTGTATCTTTCGTCTTCTTTCTAATGGCGTGAACAGTTTTATTCTGCTCTCCCATTGCTTGAATCTGTGTTTTTGCTGCCTCTGCTGCTCTGCAAATGTCCACAGTTTTTTCGAGGGTCAGGTTTATTTCTCTTAAGAGCCTCTCTTTTAAACGCTGATCACCGATGCTAAACACGATCTTGTCTCTTAACATGTCAGATTCTGTTGAGCCAAACTCACAGTCTTTACTCTTTTGTTTTAATTCTGTGACATACTTATCGATGGTTATTGACTCAGGCATGGGGTAAGCCCAAAACTGGTGCCTTTCAAATACAACATTCTTTCTCGGCAAGCAATACTTCTCAAGTGCAGTTACAATATCTTGCATTGTTTCCTCTTCCTCTTCGGGCTCAACAGACAGTGAATTGTACACTTCTAAGGCCTCCTCTCCTAATGCATGTAGTAGAATGGCTATTTTTACCTTCTCACTTTTTGAGTCAGATCCTGTAGCAGTCATGTAAATTTTGAACCGCTGTATCCATCTCCTCCAATTTTCACCTGTATTTCCGGACAGGACTAATGGGGGTGGCAATCTGAACTGATCCATGCTTATTTTTCACTCGGCAGACTCACTTTCAGTCACGATGCGCTGGCTTTCTCCGTCGCGTGTCCGTGCTGTTTAATGCAGGTCCATGAGTTCATGAAACGACTCTCTTCTGACACCATGTAGTGTTCCTATATCTCAGTCGTGTAGTGCATTTAGAAAACTACCGACACATAACGATATATCTCTGAACTTGTTGTTTATTACTGAACACTAGCAGCGTGTGCTGCACACCAGCATGTGACAAAAGTAACACTCATCTTCACCGCTCCACAGTAACCACCATAATATGAAACAAGGTGGCCCTCTAGTGGAGTAAATATGCAGTTACACCAAATGTATTTAACACTGCACTACACCCAACATCCCTGTGAAATCCCATCTCTTCCCAAGTTTAAAACTCAATTAAAGACGCATCCGTTTACTCCCTGTCCCTGTTATTGAAATGTTTATGCGCTGACTCGGTTCTTGTGATTGCAATCAATTTGTCCCTCGTTTTGTTGTAGCCTAGTTTGTTTCTCCTGTCTCTTTTACCTTCATTTGTTGAGTTTTTCTTTTCTTTTTGTTTCAGGTCCAAATGTTCCCTGACATGCAAAGCGAAGTGTCCGTGTGTTTCTACACTTCCATCTGAAATATATTCCCATTTAAATATACTTAATTTACCCATTCAAATGACAAGCCGTGACTTCCTGTTTGAAGGGCTCTAATACGCAGTGACCCAGTCTATGGCAGTAACAGGCCAGATTACAGTCATCCATCACTCCGAGGAAGACCTGAGAACAGTGCTGATGTGCAGCAAAGGGATGTTGAGCTGCACAAAGCATGAAATAGCAATAAGATAATAGTTTAAATGTTTGTCTAGGTAATAAAAATTAGGAAGTTTAAATCAACTGGAGACGGTAACAGTCTTTCTCGGAGTTAAAAACGGCAGAGGCGTAGTAGTTGGGTCAGCTTCCTCAGAACTTTTTATTTTAATAATATAACAATACCATTATTAACAAAAACAGTTATTATACTAATATATTATTATAAAGTGCTTTTTAAAAGTGTACTTGAGTGTTAAGAATCAGTTATGGAAGTGTACACTCTTTAAGTGTATTTCATTAATACTACACTCTAAAAAATGCTGGGTTAAAAACAACCATTTATGGGTTATTTGGCAACTTAATATTGGACAGAACTGGGTTATTTTTACCCAGATATTTTGGTTTTATACATTAACCCATTTGCTGGGATGTTTTTTTGGGTCAGTCAATTTGATATTGAAGGTCTTTCATTTTAAATAATAAATATGCACTCTAAAATCTCTGTTATATAGGAACAGTTCAAAATGACCATTGAAAAAAGTATCCAGGTTTGGCCAGCATTGGGTTACACCGACCCCAGCCCTGAGTAGACATGTGATGACCCAACAGCTGAGTTACAGAAAAACTACTCAGCACTGCATAAAAATATTAAAAATAACCCAATAAAATGACCCTGCAGGCTGAACCCAGCATTTGGGTTAAAACATAACCAAGCATTTTTTAGTGTACATTATCTGCAAGTTCAGTTTGGTAAAAATATACTATTAAATAAAATGTGTACAAATGAGCACACTTCTGTTTCACACGGGTCAAACCTACTAAACACTGACGGCACTGCAGACAACAGGGGAAAAACTATCCTTAAATACAAATAATGTACAGCAACTCACCAAATAATTGTGCATAAAGGATTAAATAAACAAATGGGCTTATCGACTTGACTAGCAATGCTGTGTGTCCAATCAAACTACAGCATTTTATTGTATTAATTACATAATGTTTGATTTTAGGGACACTGTTTATTTTAGTCTAATATTCAGTTATGTTGCAGGCTCATTGTTTAATGTCCAGTCCTGAATCCTGAAGCAAAACCCTTGAGAACGGCTGTAAATAATGCCATGGCGTCCTCTAGTGGAGTGAAGAAAACACCCGTCACTAAAAGATCCTCGTACAGTAGAGGACTACACTGATGTCTGGCCTTGGAAAATCCTCACCTCTTATTCAAGTATTATTAAAAATCTGTTTTTAGAAGCATTGCATAGTTGTGCTTGGAGTTTGTGATAAAGCAATTAAATTCTGCTGACATCATTTTTGGCAAAGCTGTCATACCAAGAAATTGTGAAAAAGTGCAAAATAAGAGAGAACCAACGAAATATTTATAACTGATTATGATGTGGTCAATGTATGCTTTTTCCTGTGAGCTTTTTGTGTTTCTATTTTACATAGTAATAAAACCTGCAGCTGTAGTTTTTTTTTTTTTTTTGCTAAATAATTTTGTCAGATAAATACCTTCACCAGGTTTAGTGCTTTATTCTTCCCTCATTTTTAAAAATATATATAACATTTTCCTCATATTTTGATGGTTTAATGGAAATTGTAAGGTCATTAAAACAAATAATTGGACAGAGCTGGCAACAGCATATGTTTTCAGATGTATATTTATATTTTTACATGGTTTTAAATATTAAAAAAAGATTCACTGTTGAATTTCCCTGCATACATATATCTCTTTTTTTCTCCATTACATTAAAGGCATTCTTGACACATGATGGTGGAGCAGGAGACGTCCTTATGAGGAAACCCAGTCCTGTTTCCAACCAGTTTTTCAATTATCCAGAATTATCCTTTTTTTCCTCAATCTTCAGGTAATGCTCAAATTCTTCATCAAGTCTGATTCATAAGAATTCAGAGGTCAAATTCACACTCCACAGATGATACTTCAGTTAAAACATGATGCTAAACACGCTCATTCCCATTTCCATTATTATTTCCAATTGATTCCAACAATTTCATAGATCCAGGTTTGTTTTCAAGTCATTTTAGCATGTGAAATGTCCCTACGCAACACTAAATGAATCCTGGGAAGAGAGCCTGCAGGAGCAGAATGAGTCCGACCACCATCAGACCGCAGAGGAACAGCACCAGCCACAGCGGGAACGATCCTGAAAAACACAACAGCAACACGGCATGATTTAACACTGCACAAAAACGAGATGTTCTAACTTATGTTGATATGGAAAAAAGACTGCAAAATGATATTAAAAACAATTAAATGTAATACAAAATACCAATGGGTCAATTGACCAATTAAAATTGAGTATTGCTTTAAAATTACGAATATAATGGTCCAGTCAAGTTAGATTGTATAGTGCTTTACATAATACACACACACACTCACTGGCCACTTTATTAGGTACACCTTCATCATACCGGGTTGGACCCACTTTTGCCTTCAGAACTGCCTTAATATTTCATGGAGTAGATTCAACAACTTGCTTTGTCGGCTGTGAATCTCCAGTTCCAGCAAATCCTAAAGCTGCTCTATTGCATTGAGATCATGTTCAAGAAACCAGTTTGAGATGATTTGAGCTTTGGGACCTGCATTATCCTGCTGGAAGAAGCCATCAGAAGTAGAGTCGGGCATCGAGAACCGGTTCCATTTAAAAAATAACGATGCCATTGGAATGGTTTAGAAAATTTGTTTTCGGTTTGTCATCGGTTCCAAACGCGCAAGTTTTGGTCCATAGTGGCCACCGGATTTCCGGAAGTGCTTGCCGTTCCCGCTTGTTCTGAGCACGGTAAGCGGCGCTCAAAAGTGTGGCTTTATTTCACCTTAAAAAAGCCTGGGTCGGCATAGTGCAACACGTGACAAACTTATTTCTTGCACGGGAGGATGCACTACAAATATGACTAAACACCTACACCTGCATGGTGTACAAATTAAGTGTAGCGTGTTCAACGTGCTGCGCCGGACCACTGTCTCGTCCTCCTCGGGCAACCCTGCGCTAACCAGCGTTAGTAACGTTACCTCGTCACAATCAGGCGAGTGAGTCCAGTGTAATTGACCAAATTGGGTGAACGACAACGTTACTGAAATGACTGAATGCCACATGGGCTGCAGCTCCCAAAACTAAAACTCATTATTGAATCAAAATCAAAATGTTCTCTGTGAAATGAGCCTGTGACGTGTTTTGACTCCAGCCCTCGAAAAATTGGAATCGAAAAGAACCGAAATCGAAAGGAAGAATCAGAATCGTTCAAATCAAACCGATGCCCAACCCTAATCAGAAGATGTTCACTGTGGTCGTAAAGGGATGGATGCGGTCAGCAATAATACTCAGGGGTGCTGTGGCGTTTAAACCGGGCTCAATTGGTACTAAGAGGCTCAAAGTGTGCCAAGAAAACATCCTCCACACATTACATCAGCAGAATCCCGAAGCGCTGACAAGCGAGATGCTTTCATGATGTTAATGCCTAATTCTGAGCCTACGGTCTAAACGTTTCAGCAGAAATCAACACTCATCAGGCAATGTTTCTCCAGTCTTCTATTGTCCAGGTTTGGTGAGCTTGTGTGAATTGTAGTCTCTGTTTGCTGTTATTATCTGACAAGTGTGTCACCGGTGTGTGTCTTCTGCTTCAAGGTTGGTTGTGTTGTGTGTTCAGAGATGCTCTTCTGCAGACCTCGCTTGTATCGAGAGCTTATTTGAGTTTCTGTTGCCTTTCTATCAGCTGAACCAGTCTGGCATTTCTCCTCTGACCTCAACAAGGTGTTTTCACTCACTGGATATTTTCTCTTTTTCGGGCCATTCTCTGTAAACCCCTAGAGACGGTTGTGTGTGAAAATCCCAGAGTAGATCAGCAGTTTCCACCAACAACCATGACACATTTAAAGTCACTTAAAATCCCATATTGTCAAAACTGAAATTTACAGTGTTTTTTCATGATAACAGGTCTAGGGGTTCTACAAAATACAAGTGGATCCACAGACACATGCACACAGCCTGGTAAAGTAGCTGTGCCTTTTCACAAGCTGTTGTACTATTTTGTGATGTTACAACTACCCCCCAGTCCCCACCCCGACCAATGGTGGGTCACTCAGAAAACAACAGGCCAATCAGAAGAGAGGCTCATGAATATTAAGTAGACGGGCCAAACTCGAGCTGTTGTCGGCAGAGCTCCTGAGATAGAGACTTGTAAAACAACAATTGAGATGGTGTTTGACATATATACCTAAATATATATTGCTTAAGGACATCAAAACCTCAAATAAAACTTCAGAAAGTTGTACAATATGGGACCTTTAAATCACCTTTCTTCCACATTCAGATGTTGAGTTTAAACTTCACCAGTTCGTCTTGAGCACGACTACATGCCTAAAAGCATTGAGTTGCTGTCATGTGATTGGCTGATTAGATATTTGCGTACACAAGCAGCTGGACGGGTGTACCTAATAAAGTGGCCGGCGAGTCTAGTTTCAAAGAAGCTTTACAGAAAATCATCTTAGTATCTTCATGCCTTTTAGTTGCATTTAGCAGATCAGAGCGGGATGACGATATAGCTTACATTTTGTGACAATACAAGCAATTGAGGAGAAGAGATTTACTATATGCATCGCCTTACATAGTATACTGTATTTATGCATATAAAGCTGAACATCCTTATATAAGCAACTTTATCAAAAAGTTTAAAAGCGGGTCTATCGACCATGGTTCTTAGTACCATGTGTTCATGCAGAGGCAATTTAATAAATTCCTTTCTTTGTTGGTACAGCATGATCTGACAAGCGCGCACAACACCTCACCACTTCATTATACCTATTAACGGCTTACTTTAACAAAGTTAATGTCCCAAGTAAGAACATGCCATGAGTTCCTGATTGATCGTAGACAACGTGTTTTTCTGTAGAGAGTCATGAAAGTTGTAGATAACTCATTGCGCGGAGACGCTGAATCAGCAAATGAAGGTCAGCACTGATTACCTCTGTCAACACTAGTGTACTGTCTGAGATCGTATCAACCTAACTTTTTTTGTCACTCTCATAGGGACATAGAATTGAAATGCAAGAGCTTGGTGATATATTACTGAAAGTAGCTCACAATACTAGTCTAACTTGAGACACAATTTGAGTAAAACATTTATTATAAGAATGACTTCACAATACTACAGGTTTCAGATTGTTATTTGATTTAATGCCATATGCAGGTTCTACAAGTTTTATTTGGTCAAATTAAATTACTCATACAAATAATTAAAACAATACAAAATCAAAACTGTCATTAAGTCTATTTACAGTCTTTAATACATAATATGATAAAAAAATTCAAATCGTTTAGGATTATTTAAATTTGTAGTATTGGTTCGTAGTGTTGATGTTAGTAGAATTTTTAAGGAATTGATTTTTTGCGTGGCATGTTAATTGAAATTACTTTGTTATGTGTTGTTAATATTATTTCTACAAATATAAATAAATAATGATTCATTTTTTTTTAAATATTGAATTTGTTATAATGGACTGTCAGTTATATAGTATCATTCGATATGATACTAGTTTTAATCATTTACATTTATTTTAATTCTGTTTCATTTAGCATTTAAAAGTAATTTTGTCCTTTTTATTTTTTTGTAAATATTCCATAAGATTATCACTTATCATGCGTTATTTGAATATTTATCTAGTTAAACACATATAGAATGAAAGCTGCCATTGTCGTAGCAAAAAGAAAAGAAATAGAAAAAAAAAAGTTTTATTTCACATCATGTTAAAACTTTGGTCGGGGAATTTTCAATTTTTTAAAAAAGTTTTTGCCTCACAATGCCTGCATTAATTACTGATAATCAAACAAACAGTAATTGTGAAATATTATTAGCAATGTAAATAGCTTCTTCTAGTGCATGATATTGAAAGGTGTATTTATTCCGTCGATCAAAGCATCAACTTTATCATATTACTCCTTTCAGTGTCACTGATCTCGAGAGATCACTAGTAAGAACGCCGTCGTGACACAATCTAGATTCGGATTGTAGTCGTTCAGAGAGAATCAGAAATTATCATATACATTATTATTACTAAGGTCTTTGTCAACTACAATGTAGCTTGATGCTTTGATAACAAGATTAAAGATTAAATAATGAAAGACTAATATTGAACACAGCAAACTTGCATCAAAATTGCTTACAATACTGTGTTATAACACATATTGAGTAAAATTTATATATAATATTTATCTCATTTTTAGATTAATTAGATTATTTTTTTAATGCTTGTTGTTTCAAGTATTTTCATGAAATTAAATTACAAAAATAAACTATTATAAATACAAAAACAAAATACAAAAGGCAACTGTTCAACTTATAACAGTTTAAAATAACATAATATGATAAAAAAAAATTCCAAAACCGTTTTCAGGCATAATCTTAAATATGTCACAGTACTGTTCAAAAGTTTGAGTTCAGTAAGAATTTTTTAAAGAAATATAATACTTTTTATACAGCAAGGACACATTAAATTGACCAAAAATTACTTTTATAATGTTGTTAAATATTTATATTTCATACAAATAATAAATAAATAAATGCAGTTCTTTTGAAATATCTATTAATCAAAGAATCCTGATCAGTTATTTTAGTATCATTCAGATACTATGATATTTTTATTAATATTTTGACCTAGTTTTTATTTTTATATTTTCTGTTTTCATTTTAGTCATTTTAAAGTATTTTTGTCCTTTTTATAATTTTTTTTGTTAAATATGTCTATATAGTTATCACTTTTATTTTCAGTTTTAGATTTGGTTATTTTAATACATCAAGTTAAACTACATAAAAATTTGAAATGTTGCCTTGTCGCCTAGCCAAAAAGAAAAAAGAAAAAGAAAAAAAAAAGTTTTATATTCACACAGCTGTTCAAAAGTTTGGGGTCGGTGAGATTTTTAATGTTTTTAAAAGAAGTCTCTTCTGCTCACCAAAGCTGCATTTATTTGATTAAAAATACAAAACAAACCCAGTAATATTGTGAAATATTATTATAATGTAAATCAGCTGTCTTCTATGTGAATATATAGTAAAGTGTAATTTATTCCTGTGATCAAAGCTGAATTTATCATCATTACTCCAGTCTTCAGTGTCACATGATCCTTCAGAAATCACTATAATATGATGATCTGATGCTCAAGAAACATCTATGATAATTATCACATATATTATCACATTATTATTATAAAGGTCTTTGTCACTTTTGATCAATTTAATGCGTGCTTTCTGAAGAAAAGTATTAAAGTATTAAAAAAAGAAAATCATATTGACCCCAAACTTTTGAACGGTAGTGTATATATATATATATATTATTTTTATTTTAGTTAATGTTTTTTAATTTTTGTTTTAAGGTTTTAGATTCAGTTAACTAAAATAACCCTGATCCTGATAAATATACATCACACAAAAACATGAAGCAGGACAACTGTGTTCAACTGATGATAATCAGTAATGTTTTTTGAGCATCAAATCATCATATTAGAATGATTTCTACAGTCATGTGCTTGTTAAATGTTATTGTTTTTACTGTATTTAAAGAACAGCAGTTATGTCTATATTGTTTTAAAATGCTGCCTATGAAAGCAGCTGGCTAGGTTTAGGAACACAGTGAGTGTAAGTGATGGTGAAACGGCACATGATTCTGCTGTGTGTACCTGCAGGGAAAACGCTATATAGACGCCCACAGAACCCGTCACAGTTCCAAGACCAAGAAAAGTTCCCGAGTCACTGAGGAGAAATAACACACGACACAACCATGAAACACATGACAGTTCATCATAACACTGATTAGTGCATAAGAGAAACTCCCTCTACCTCACTGCAAGACAAGATATAACTTCATTTCCACAAGGCTTCGTGAGCAGCGGCAGGAAAGAGCGACCGTCCCATTTGGTGATGTAGCATTGTGGGGGTTTGCGCTCCCGTTTGTGAGGGATTTGGATCGTATAGAGTCTTAAAGCATCTTTCTGGTCCTCGACTTTTGCAAACCTGTTTTTAAGCAAGTGAGCAAAAACACAATGACAAAACATCAGTGCATCTGACAGATTCTTGTTTGTTACTAGCCGGCCCTTTCCACGAATAGGGTACACTTTGCTATCACATCACTTTTTTCTACAGCACTAGTGACTTGTGGTGTCCAGTTTGAAAACAAATCGTTCTTTTAAACCGGTTAGTTTTTAGTGAACTGATTAAACTCACTTTCAGACGTGCCTGACGGTCACATTTAGACTCGAAATGAGCCACTATCAAGGAGTATATGATCTAGGGCTGGCACTATGCATATTTTTGTAATCGGTCAATTATTTTGACGAATAATCGAGTAATCTGAATTTCCTTTTTTTTTATGGGGTAATGAAAATAGACCTAAGCAAAGACCTAAGCCTTTAAAATGACTTAAAATACATATATAATAACAATGAGGCAATATTATTTTATTCAAAGAAAGTATCAGAAGCAAGTTATCATATAGTTTTATAGATCAACACTGTTAAAATTCATAATACACACAATCATCTTATGTACATAATGTATTATAATAATTGCCTGCGAGGCACAGTGGCTGGTGATGTTGTTGTTACACATACAAGATCAAATCCTTGTTTAATATTGGCAAGATGACATTTAATTCAAATGTTTATTATGTGGCCACTTCTTTACGATAGAAATGCTTCAGCCACTGTAATGTTTTGAACAGGAATATGTGGGCATGCAAACTCACAGTGAGGGTTTAAACTTTTATTTTGAAATCACGGTGAAAAATTGTTTGCATGTTTGAAAACATATTGTCGTAGGTGAAATGGTACACACTGCGTTCCCAAACTCACAGCACACGCAGAGAGGGAGTTTGAGACGAGCTCCGCGCATATATATTAAATTGTGTGAATTAATAATAGCACTATGCTATATTATGGATTTTAAATTGTTTTAATATGTCGCGCATGCTTAGAAAACGATCTAATAATGCAGTTCCTGGATTCCTGTCCAGTATTGGCGTCCACTTCCAGTATTTTTCCGGTTACTCGACACGGTGAAATTGCAATCAAGGATTTTTTTTTAAAAGAGTATTGAATCAAATTGAATCAAGGAATCGTGACAGCCCTAGATCAAATGATGCCGTTTTTTGCCAAGTCATTCAGCACTCAGTCAGTCCAAAATGACTCAAGCCCTATTTTTTAGCCTATTCGTGTAAAGTGGCATCTGTCAGGAAGTGTGCACAACTCGCCTGCAGGCCTTGTAGCGGTACATCTTTCTGTGATCTGAGGCATGCTTTCATGCCAACACAAACCCACGGCCAGCTGATCGCCGCTCCACACGCTGCACGCGAAATCACGGCCAACCGTTACGACGTGCTGCGTTAAGACAGAGAACACAATAATTGGACAAACCCCATTTGAAGACATCGTAAAACAGCCAACATCAGCTCAACATTCACAATAGAGAAGCAGTTCTTTATTGATTTAATGAACACAAACGCTACCTTTTTATCGTGACTGATGTCTATATCCTCCAGTTCATCATTGTGAGCTTTGAAGCTAAACTTCTCTTTCAAAGAGGGGAACTGAAAGAGAGGAAACGTGTTGAGACCAGGACAGTGCTTGGGAAGGAAGTGCACAGACTGATGGGAAAGCTCACCTCCCACACCCTGACGTAGCCGTCGGCCCCCCCGCTCAGCAGGAGTGTGAGGTCAGCACTGAAGCGCACACACTTCACACACGGGTCCTGTGGGCTGAGGTCTCCCTGAACCACACCGACATCCTCCACTGAGACCTGAGGAGAGTCCTGCTTCATCTGGGGGACGTCTCCTCCTCCTCCTCCTCCTCCGTCTGCGTTCTGGCCTTTCCCGCCTCTCTTCCTCGCTGCACCTTTATCTCCCGCTCCTGTTAACAGGCGCAATGATAAAAGGTACATGATATCTCTTCGGTACTGACATTTTTTAAATGTGACTCTTTGAGCGCTGTTGAGCGGAATCATAAACACCTCTGATTGGCCATTGTGTTCACAAGCTCATCGGATATGTCTGTGATTGGATACAATGATCAGCGCATGGAAGTGTTTGAAAGCACAAGCAGACGTCCCTCTGTAGACCAATCCGCTGATAGACGCCTGCTTTCAAAAGCTCCTGTGTGTATCTGTGTAAGCGCTCGCTGAAGAGTGTCATTGATGTATATTTACATGTTTTTGAAGCAATGATCATAATAGCCAATCACAGACATATATGATGAGCGTGTGAGTACAATGTCCATTCCGAGGCGTTTACGATTCCACTCAAAGCGTCACATTTTTAAAATTTCAGTATCGACTTGGTACCGAAGTCGGTACTTTTGAAAACACTACTATGAACCATTTCACAGACTGTGGTGATGTGATCCACTGTTATTAACATTGTAAAGATTTTTTTTATTTTATTTTTTACAGTACCTGTCAAAAGTTTGAGGAAATTTTGTTTTTATCTTTTTGAAAAAAGTCTCTTCTGCTCACCAAGGCTGCATTTATTTCATCAAAATACTGTAAAAACTGTAATATTGTGAAATATTATTACAATTTTAAATAACTATTTTCTGTGTAAATATATATTGTAAACTGTAATTAGTTCCTGTGATCAAAGCTGTATTTTCAGTACCATTAGTCCAGTCTTCAGTTTCTAATTTAATACATTCAAAATGTAATTTATTCCAGTAATCCAGTCTTTAATGTCACATGATCCTTCAGAAATCATTCTAATATTTTTGGATTATTATCAATGTTGAAAACAATTGTGCTGCTTCATATTTTTTGTGGAAATAAATAAACAAATTACAAACAAATGCTGTTCGTTGAACTTTCTATTCATCAAAAAATCCTGAAAAAATAATTTCTACCAAAACTTTTATGTTAATTGTTTTCAACATTGATAATAATAATATGAAAATAATAATAATAATATGTTTGTTGAGCAGCAAATCTTCATATTAGAATGATTTCTGAAGGATCATGTGACATTAAAGACTGGATTACTGGAATAAATTACATTTTGAATGTATTAAATTAGAAAACACACATTTCCTGTTTTAATTAAATGAATTGCATCTTTGGTGAGCAGAAGAGACTTGTAAAAACATTTTAAAAAAACTATTTTTTCCAAACTTTTGACAGGTACTGTATAGGTTCCTTAAAAAAAAGTACATTTATAACAATATACTTAGTTTTATTGCCTTGACATTAAAATACAGAAGCTGTTTCACTAGGATACACGCCACAATAGGGAAGAAAAGTCGATCACAATCGTTTCATGCTGATCTTAACTCTGCGTGTGTGTTTATATTACAACGGCTGATGGAATGACGGCAAACCTGGCTCTTTCCCTCTTCTGACTACCGTAAAAATCAAGCTCTACATCATTTTTCCCTCTTTTAGAAAGTCATAGAAATGCTACAGTGGATTTCTTGTGATATTAGGCCAAATGGGAATGAAACAATTATATTTTTATATATAAACTATTGTTGTAGTTTCGACTATGACGACTTCTGAGAATCCCTGAATGTGAAAAGTGTCCATTAACTCTTTAATGTCTTGATTTGGTCTCTACTGACCATCTTTAGCTGCAGGTTTCTTAGCGTGTTTGTCCGGATGATGACTGAACTTCATCAGGCTACAGCTGCCGTCCTGTCCCGCCGCGATCACGTCTCCTCCCAGACACATGTTCATGGTGGCTCGCGTGTCTGTTTCGTGGGTGTGCAGCAAGGTGGCGCTGTGTACACCACCCACCAGCTCCAGACTCAGGAAGTGCTGCAATGAAATCACAACACTAAACACCAACCATCCAAACAGTGGAGTGTCTTAATAAAGAATCATTATGAATAATAATCATCTTTTTCCCTAAAACAAAAACAATAAAACAACATAAAATGTAAAGCACCCAATTCTACTTTGTACCCTTATAATAATACCTTATATCCTAAGGATTATCCTTTAAACAAACAAAAAAAAGTTTCATGTGTTTTGTTGAGTATCATATTTTATATTATACCGGGCTTTTATGGCTGATATAGTATAATATAAAATAATAAGAAAAGGACATCTGAAACTATGCAAATATGTAATTTGGTTAAAAAATCGTACAAAAAGTAAGATGAAATTCTGATTCTTGTAAAACGTACATAAATATCAGTTGTCATTCTATCAATAATATGTCCGAATATGATTTTAAAGCTTATGATCAAAGCTCTGTAGTTTCAAACATATAATGCAATTTAATACAGTGATGATTGAGAAATAAACAAATAAACCTTCCTCAAAAGCCTGATGGATCATATTTTATACTCGCATTTGAACATAATTTTTTTTTTTTTTTTTTAAGAATAATAATCTAAACCAAAGTTGCTTTAGTCCAAGACAACAAGCAGAAGGGGGACATTTTTATAATTATATAATTATAATTAGCCTTTTACTTGTTAAAAAAAGTATAAACTATCAATCAGACGATTGAATGCTGTAGAGATTGTGTGCAACAGGTTTTCCAGAAACGCACTGTAAACCCTAACGCTCAAAATAATTAACTGGTTTGAGTAGGACAAACTTAAATTAAAGTAATTAGTTCAGTCAAATTAACTTTTATGAGTATTTAGCACATTCTTTTTCTTTCAAGTTCACAGAACTGGTATATTTTAAGTAAACTAAATTGTTTAATTGTTTTGAGCTGTATGAAATTATTTTTTATAGATCGAACTTAAGTTCAACTGAAACGGCTGGGATGTCTATTTCCCAGCATGCTTTGCCGATGGCACTCGAAAGGGAGAGAAAATGCTAAAATGAAGTGTAATATAATGGGGTTTTTTTGTTAAGTGGGTAATGATTAATGTTTTGTTATGCTAATTTAGAAGAATTTCTGTTAATGTTGGTTTTAGGATAGTTACCATCATGGTGACGTGTGCATGCAGCTCGATTTGAGAGCAAATAAAACATTTATATTGTTGCAAGTGCTACTGTATAATATACCACTGTTAACATGTTAACAAATTTGTATTTTAGCAAACTAGCTTGTTAAAGCTAGCTAAGTTTATACTAATAAAAGTATTCACATTGAGATTAGATGAAATTTTAAGTTAAATGTATGAATTAGTGTTCAGAACAACTTAAATGTACAAGTACAAAATAAAAATCTGCCAGTTCTGCCTACTTAAATTTTGAATTTATTAACTTAATTTGTGGCAATTGATTGCCTTAAATTTTTTGAGTTTTGCCAACTTATTCGGGTTTACAGTGCGTTTTGATCATGTTTATGGTTTGTTAAAGACAGTACCACTCCATTCTTGATCCCGGTCTTGGACGCGCCTCCTCCTCCGGCTGTGATGATCAGTCCGGTCTTCGGGTCGATGTTAACAGTGTAGAGAGGGAAGGGGGCTCTGTACAGCTCAGGAGCTCTGCGTTTACCCATGATGCTCTGTGATCTCTGGACTCCGGTCTGAAAGTAAATTACTGATCGTTACATACAATTCCACAAAACCAAATCAAGCTGCTGTTGTGATAAAGTTGTGCAGAAGCACAGATGATTGATGATTCTTCATTCCTACATCATGTCCTCATCATACATCTCTTAATATACTGGATAAACTATACATTTTCAAGAGATTATATCATATTAGTAAGTTTTAGAAATCACAGCAAAATTACATGAACTTAATATTCCAGGTGTTTCCACTTCTTCTTTCTCTAATCAAAATGTTTCAAACAAACCATTTTGATTGGTATTGTTTTAATTAGACACGCACCGATACTAAATATCTCAGCCGATTCCGTTAGCCGATTATTCAGATATCCGCTGATACCGATAGTTTGATTTTCTTACGAAAATAAAATCTCTCCCAAATAATGTTGCAAACTATAGGCTACAGGGAACCCTCTCATGAGGTACATTACTATAATATTAAAGGTTACAATTAAAGCTGCAGTCTGTAGTTTTTCCTCTTTGTCGCCATCTCTGTTCGAAATCTGCAATTGCAGTTATTAGTGGAATTATCGACTTTACGTTAGTTGTGCCTCGGCACGGAGGAATCCAATGTTTTGAGGAGAGTGTGCGGCTGTCAGTCGGTGTGTGGAGACTGGCATTCGCAATCACAGATTCTACTTTTTGGAAGAATTACCAACATAAGGATTTTCACTGGAAAATGTCATCAGAACAAGTAACATCCTCTTTTGTTCTGACCAAATCAGGGGAAAAAAGCATTGCAGTAAATCGCGCTGATTAGCGATCGCTTATATGAAGTCAAACTGTGAAAATTATACTTTGTTCTCAAATTGTTAATGTTAACAACATCAGCGTGACTACATTTAATGCCCTTCGATATTATCCTTGTTTTCTCATGGGCCGGTTACGGTCTCTTTTTTCTGTAGCCGAAGTCTTTTGCATTTTACAACGGGTGAATCTTCAGTCACTGGTGATTGTCGTTTGAACCTTTCTGGATCCGCCATACAATTATTACGTTTAATTTTTGCAATATCAAGTGCTGTGAGAAAAGGCTATAAATCTCCACCTCCAGCATCCTCACACTCAATATAGCCTACTAGCCGAGACTCTTCTTTATGTGTACAGATGTGACGTAATGACACAAAGACATGCTCGAATCTCCCGCTGAAATCCACCAGTACCACTGGAATAAAAACATTATTACAAGCTTACTGTTTTGAAGGCAAGCAGAGAGTTTTGAACACTTTCTGGTTATGTATGCTGGTTTATTTTGGATAATTTTTAACACAAAAGTACCGACTGCAGCTTTAACATTTAACATTTACTGTAATGTGACAATAATGTCACTGCGATACTAATGTTTGAAACAAATTGTGTTTGTGAAATTATTTATGTTACTGTATAGTAATTAGTAAGCAATTTTAGTGTATAGGCTACTGCACAGTTTTCAGAAAAAACAAAGTGCGCTATTCTGATCATAACCTTAATCTGTACAACAAACTAAAGCCAGTTCAATAAATTATATTCCAGGAAGTGACATCATTTAGAGGGAAAACAGAGCATCATTAGGTGTTAGCAATGGATTTTGGGATGTTTTGTATTAGCTGGCGAGTCTCAGTCTAAAATAGCCTATTTCATTATATTTGATAAAGTCTCAAATTTCAAAAGACATTTAAAAACATTAATGACCTAAAATGACTGTTAATGGCCTACTTCAGCTCTGTATTTCCATCCTGCTAGGAATCCAGTTATTGTTTCTGCTCATGTGTAAATAATAATGTAATTAATACAATTTTGTTTCTAAACTTGATCAGAACTTTTTTTGAATGTATAAGTGTATCATTTTATTGACTGATCTCCTTCCATTACAACATATTTGATAGGCTTAGTATTTTGTTTAGAGTTAAAGGTACTCCACAACAGTAATGACCCAGACTTATGAACACATCTCAGAGTTCATACACCACTGTATGCTGTTATTTAACAATTTAAACACTGAATCTCTGAGCTTTATTCACTGCAGCATCTTTATCTGCTCCTTAATCTCTATAAGTTAGCTCAATTTACCAGTCGCGTTTCCTATCAACAGACACGTTAAATCCTACACGTCTGAACACTAGAGAGACAGTTCCTGCTTTTAAACTCTTCCTCTCTGTTTTATGTCTGTAGTTATGTTTGTTGTCTTTGTTCGCTATCTCTCTCTCTCAGTCTCTCTCTCTCTCTCGGCTCCAGCCACTTCGCATATCTTATGTTTGCAGTTAAAGCTGTCAGTGTTTGTGTAAGTCACCGCACCTGAGTCTGCCAACGCACTCATCTTTACTACAGTCACTCCGTGTTTAGTGACAGCACTGTCTTTTCCCACGGGATCTCCAATTGTCAAGACATCTACTCCTCGTTTCTAGATACACGTCAGCACAGCTACATCTGCGCGCCATCGTCCGAGCTCTTCTTCTTCCTCTTCTTGGTTAGGCTTTGCACATTAACGGAGATTCCCCTACTGACTGATGGAACGAAGATTAGAAAGAAAAAAAAAATTATATATAATAATAATAAATAAAAAATTGTATGATAATTAATACTTATGATAGATCCTTATTATTCGTTCTTTAGAACCTAATTATATACCATAATCTGTCGCTGCTTTCCCAGAGACTGACATGACGTCATTATTTTGCACTTCCTAGTGACTGAAGAGGTGATCCTTTTTATTGTATTCTACATGAGAGACGTTCCTGTTCGGGTGATTACAATAGTACATCTCAGTTGGGTGCTTACTATTTTAACAGAAGTCGTTCGAGCCTCCGCGCGTACCGTAATACATGTAGTAATCATGCAGTCACATTAATGGTAGTAATACTGTAATACAACTGTAAGTCAGAATGGAGTAAACTCGTTTGAAATGCTTTGCAATGTTGTTGAATGTAAGCTAAGCAGGCCTGCACAGATTACAGAAATTGAGTGTTAACAATTACACAAAATTAAATTAATTAATAAATTGTTTTAATTCAAAGCTACATAATATTAGGTAAACATGAATATAACGCAGATATATTATTTAATACTATCAAAAAAACCGAACAACTTAAAAAAAGTGTGTGTTTGTAGCATAAAGTGGTGTTATGCAAAGTACATAAAAATGAACCAGCTAACATACATACTGTTTATTTAGTGAGTTGCCCATTGGCAATTGTAGCATTTATTTACCTTGACATTTTTAAAATACATTTTGAAGAAAGGTCGTTTCATCAGGAAGTATTTGGTAATGTTGTTTTTGTAATATTTACTGTTACATTGTTCCTATCTATTATAAAAAGCTATTTGTTTTTATTTGGCTGTTATATATATATATATAGGCATATATTCATATCTATTCAATATAGTAATATTGTCTCACCCCAACCATGCTTATTCTAGAAAATTAAAACCATAAAAAACATGGTTGTACTTGAATTGAAATAAAATATATCTAAAAAATAACTTATTTCAGCTATTTGCAACTTGATGCACTAAATTATCTAAAACTAAAATCAAAATAATACAAAGATATGCTGATAAATTTCCCATATTTACTCAATTTACCCATATTTTTTATGTATATATAGAGAGAGAGCTTTTTCTGAATGTGTGTGTATGAATATATATATATATATATATATATATATATATATATATATATATATATATATATATATATATATATATATATATATATATATATATATATATATATATATATATATATATCCAGAAGTACTTTCAAGTATTCTACCAATGATACTACATTGGACATATGCTTTATTTATTTATTTACATACATAGGCTACATACAACTTTGTTTTTTAATTTTCAAAGTCCCATTTTCAAAGTTACTCCTCAGGCTTTAATTCAACTGTAATAAACACTGACTTGTCAAAGTAAGTTTCATTATCCTTTTCATAGCAGAGAGGGAAACAAAATGGTGTTATCTGGGAAACCGTGGCTCAGCAATCAACATTTTAGAAACGTTATTACAACAACCCAGAAGCACAATGTCAGAGACTCTATTAACCCCTGATCTCCCTCCGAGCGAGCGTTTCACACTGCAGTAAACACAGAGCTTTTAACATCAACTGGACAATGCAGAAGAGAAAATGACTAAACAATGTGCTAAAAGGTCAGTTTCTTCACTCTGCTTTTCCCTGAAGCTTTAAAGTCCCAAACTTCCACACGTGTAATGACGTATTCCATAATTGTTCCCCTATGAACCTCTGAGGCAAAACGAATTTAATAATTACCATGCTCCCTGTCTCCCTCGGGCTCTCACTGCGTACTTAGCAACAAGAGCCTGGGAATATATATTAATCACAGCAAACAGTGTAGAGGTGCACCGCAGTGACTCCTGCACTTTCAGGATCTCATCCACAGAAACTCCTGATGGCACAGTCTTATAGCGATGGGATGGGATGGGATGGGGTGCGTCTGTCAGGCATGATGTGCTGTTGATGCCTTCTGCTTTATAAAGGTCAGGTATTGATCACTTGTTCAATACTGAGTTTCAGTGGAATAATCAATACGACCCTGAGGTGATGTCAGTGGTGTCAGACAGTCAACGTCAGTTTTAACAGTAGCTAAAACATGTCATTTTATGTAATGCTATTGATAAATGTTAAAGCGACCCTTCTTGAACATGTATGGCCCTGTTCAACTGCTGAATGCTGGCCCACAGCTATCCAGAGAGAGAGAGAGTGTGTGTGTGTGTGTGTGTGTGTGTGTGTGTGTGTGTGTGTGTGTGTGTGTGTGTGTGTGTGTGTGTGTGTGTGTGTGTGTGTGTGTGTGTGTGTGTGTGTGTGTGTGTGTGTGTGTGTGTGTGTGTGTGTGTGTGTGTGTGTGTGTGTGTGTGTGAGAGAGATATCTGGGTATTTATATATTTAATTAGTAACTTTATTATGTGACTTTATGTTACTTCATATCGTCTCACTCCAAACTTATTTACTAAAACTAAAATAATACAAAAAAAATGTTACTTGAAAATAAAATAAATGTTAACCGAAATAAAATATATTTAACTTATTTCAGCTAGTTGCAACTTGATGCACTAAATGAAATTAAAAAAAATTAATCTAATTGAAATAAAAAAGATTAAAAAAAATGACAATGACAAAAAATGACAAAACACTACAAAAATTGCTAGAAATAACTAAAAGTAAAATGAAAACAGAAAATACAACAATACAACTCGTTCAAAAATAATTTTAAAAATACTATAATAATATCTCAATGATTTCAATTCAATGTGTAGCCTACTTGTGTTTAAAAAATTCAATCAGCAATATACCGGTATTCGCATTATTTACATTTTGTTTACACTGAGAGTGTTTACAGGTTTGTAAATAATCATCTAAATGTAAAAAGCCCTAAACAAAGGGTTTTTATTTATAGATTCATTGAAATTGGCTGTAGGGATTGTAACAAGATGAGCTGAATAATTTTAGCTGTTGACACAGTCTGGCCCGTGGCCAATCCTATAGGTAGGAGAAGGTTACAATCATGAATATTAAACAGGATGTGTGTTTGGACATTTAGAAAGATACGTCAGCACAATCAAATGAATATTCTTGTCGCAAGCCTCCGCCAAGTCCGATTCATTTCAGCGAATCGGTTCGCTTTGAAGGATCGATTTAGAGAATCGATTCAACCGAGTCATCGCTGAAAAGTGTTCCCAAAAGTCTTGTGCGGCATTTTACGTCCTCGTTTATTTATTTTGTAAGCATATGCGTTTTATGTTGTTTATAACTATGTTTTCCATGACATAGCCTACATTCTGCTTTAAACATGTCATCTAGCTATGTCTTTCCTTCCTTAAATTGATAAATTCGATTACAAATTTTAGATAACTAAGTTGTCATTCTTCGACATTCTTAAAAAAATATCTTCTTTGGAGTTAAACAGAGGAAAGAAAACAACACGATGGTGAGTAAATGATGACAACATTTTCATTTTGGGGTAAACCATCCCTTTAACTCAAACTTTCTCCAATAGAATGGTTCGGTAAAGCTAAGGGAATCGGTTCGTATGAATCATTAATAAGAACCGGCTCCAAACAACGGTTCCACTTCCTCCACGAATCGGACATGATGTTCGCTTGCATCTAGAAAGTGAGGACGACTGAATCTCTTCGTATATGTAGACAGACTCAATGAAAACTGCCAGGTCTGGTCTATCAGGGCAGGAGAACTGAAGACTGTGCCAATATCTCCTGTTTTCATCCTTCAACCGGAAAAGTCGGATGATTATTGATGACTTTTGGTGGGGGGAAAAGCCTTCGAATCAAGCATACGGTGATTTTCTGCGTTTTACGGGTGATTTTGTGATTGATCTGTGCCACACTTTAAATCTTCGAAGGACTGTGTTATGTTATGTGGGTATGTTACGGATAAAGGCAGCGCTGCAAGATAAATAAATCCACATTTTCATTACTGAACATCTGCGAAAATCCCGTTTTGCACGTCTTTCACGGGTGAAAATGTCAAGATTTGTACCATTTCTTAGCATAACAGAAGACAGCAGCGGCGTATTGTGAAATGCATTTCCATATTTCGGGAGCGCAACATGTATTTCCTGCGTGAATCCTGACAATGCACTGGAAGAAGAGAAATGCGTTATAATAACAACAGACTGTATCTGGCCACGATACGCACTCCGATCACGATCACGTCTGTTCTGTCCATTTAAGCTTTTTTATTCTCCTTATCACAGGGTGTCATGTCGATCTGGGGCGAAACAGCTCGTTCAATGGTCGTATCTCTTCCTTCCTGATGTTCTTCATCCATGCGAGGATTCACCATGGAAACCCACAGTGAGCGCTGGTGGACACCGAGACTGGATCCTGGATCGGGAACAGAGAGTCTCATGGATGTGTAAACGGCTTCCTATTTTTGACGCCAACTTGCTGGGGCCTGTCTTCGCAGACATCAGGAAAAACAAAAGGCGTGTAGCTTCTCCAAGTGCCAAAGCGCCAATGCCACGAACATGCATGCAAGATCCAAACATGCGCCATGACAATCAGGTGGCGACTTCGGATCTGACCTCAGGATTGGACGTTACCCTACACGTTTCAAGCGACCCAAGCACAATGTTCTCAGAGCGCCGGCTGCATTAAAACCCAAAAGGAGTACTAGTTTTTATAGCGTTTTTCACAATCCAATGTCCAGAATGCCTCGAAACCGGGCTTTCTCCGAGCCGGAGTATTCTGCAGAGTATTCGGCAGACTGTTCGGTCACCCTGCCCTCTGACCCGGGGCAGGCCGTGGGACGCACACACGAGGTGACCGTACGCAGCTCCGGCTGCTGCCTGTGTCTCCCGCGGTTCATGCGTTTAACTTTCGCTCCAGAATCTCTGGAGAACCTCTACCAGACGTATTTCCGGCGGCAGCGGCACGAGACCTTGCTGGTGCTGGTGGTGTTCGCGGCCCTGTTCGACTGCTACGTCATCGTGATGTGCACCGTGCTTTACTCCAGCGATAAGCTGGCGTCTGTGGTCGTGGCGTCGGTGGGACTGCTAGCAGACGTGCTCTTGTACGTGTTGTGCCGGTTCGGTCTTCTCCCCGACCGCGTGACCCGACGCCTGGTGCCCTATGCCTTATGGGTGCTCATAGCGGCCCAGATCTTCTGTTACCTCGGACTGAACTTTGCCCGCTTCCATCAGCCCAGTGATACTGTAGGCTGGCAGGCTTTCTTTAGCTTCTCCTTCTTTTTGACACTGCCGCTGAGACTGACTCCGATAGTTCTGATCACGTCTGTGTCCTGTGGCGTACACACACTGGTCCTCGGTGTCACCATTGCCCAGCAGCAGCAAGAGGACATTCAGGGGGCGGCTCTCGGAAGACAGGTGAGAAAAATGATGGAGAGGAGGAGCGAGAGATGGAAGGAGTCTTGAAATTCAAGGTTCTTTATTGGAATCGATGGTTCCGTGAAGAACCTTTAACATCCATGGAATCTTTCCGTTCCACAAAAGATTCTTTAAAAATTAAGGGTTCAAAGGGAGGTTTTCACAGTGATGCCACATAGAAGAACCATTTTTGGTTCCCCAAATAACCTTTGAGTCAACGGTCCAATTTAAAGAACCATTAAAAAAAAATCCACAAAGTCTCTATAAAACCTTTTACTCTACACTTAGAGTTTCGACACCAAAAATACTTTTTTGGGGGATCAATGGTTCCGCGACCGCGAAAAACCTTTAACATCCACGAAATGTGTCAATGCTACAGTGATGCTATAGAAGAAACCTTTTGGTTCCAAAAAAAACCTTTGAAAGTCAACAGTACAATTTAAAGAACCATTATTTTAATTCCACAAAGTCTATAAAAACATTTTTCTGCTATACCTAATAAAGTTTCAACACCATCCATGGAATCTTTCCACAAAAGATTCTTTAAAATTTAAGGGTTCAAAAGGAGGTTTTCACAGTGATGCCACATAGAAGAACCATTTTTGGTTCCCCAAATAACCTTTGAGTCAACGGTCCAATTTACAGAACCATTTAAAAAAAAAAATTAAAGTCCACAAAGTCTCTAAAAAACCTTTCCCACTACACCTAATAGAGTTTCGACACCAAAAATATATTTTTTTGGGATCAATGGCTCTGCGAAGAACCTTTAACATCCATGGAATCTTTCCATTCCATGAAAATACTCTTTATACTCTCTTAAAGTAACACTAAGTAGTTTTTCAACCTTCATAATATATTTCCAAGACACTTGTGATGGTACATCGACTTAAAATAAGTTAAATGACTCGTCTGCCATCGCCTGACAGGGTCTGTATCGCTTTTACTGGCACTATGTAACTTCGGGTTTCGGGTAGGAACCCGGCCACAAAAAGAACTACAGAATTCGACTGCTTTACGTCAAGCGCTACAATAGTCATTATGTCGTTTTTCTTCGTTTCTGATGTCGCAATACATCATCCTTTCATGAAATCATGTAACATACTCTACCTTGTCTGTGGACATCGTTCATTCTGAAGCCGGTGCTGGGTAAACAGTGAGTGTGCGTGTGACGGTAGGCTAAATTATTTACGACAGCGGTAATGGACAATTTCGTTTCCAAACAGTAGGGCGACCGAAGAGGAAAAGTTACTTGGTGTTACTTTAAAAATGAGGTTTTCACAGTGATGCTATAGAAGAACCTTTTTTTGGTTCCCAAAAAACCTTTGAGAGTCAGCAGTACAATTTAAAGAACCATTATTTTAGAGTCCACAAAGTCTATAAAAAAAATTTCCACTACACTTAATAAAGTTTCAACACCATCTGTGGAATTTTTCCTTTTAAGAAATATTTGGTGAAAGGTTATTTGTGGGCGCCACAATTGTCCTTCTACACACTTAAAAATACATTTTCTTGGGATCCGTGTACCTTTCAGTGAACAGAACCATTTTTTTCTTAGTGTGAAGTCCACAAAGACTCTAAATAACCTTTTTCCAATACACTAAATACAGTTCCTTTACTGGCATTGATACCTTTAACATCTATGGAATTATTTTCCTTTTAAAGAAATATTCACCGAAAGGTTCTTTGTGGGACCTGACATTTTTCTTCTACACTGTAAAAAATATATTTTCTTGGTTCCATGAAGAACCTTTAACATCCATGGACTATTTTCATTCCACAAAATGTTCTTTATATTGGAAAAAAGGGACACTTTATTTTAAGGTGATATAGTTACTTGTTACTACATGTACTTACTTACATAAGAACAGTACATTAAGCATAATTACAAGGAACTAACCCTAACCATAACTCTATAGTAAGTACATGTAGTTCATATTAATTAATATTACTCAGTACTTATTTGAGTAAGTAACTACCGTACATCACCTTAATAAAGTGTAACCAAAAAAGTTCTATAGATTATTAAAAGAAAAAGATGCTGAAACATGCGTTCACTGAAAGATTATTTGGGAAACCCAAAATGGCATAACTGTGAAGCCCCCTTCGGGAACCTTTATTTTTAAGAGTGTAAATGAAGCACAGCTTCTTCTGAGGATTCTGATCAAAGTCTGATTCATCTGGTGTTAAAACCTGAGAACGTCAAAGACTCTGTGTCAGTGACGACAATGTTTATCAAACACACATATATATATATAACTGGTACTTAGTGTATAACAAACGTTTTCTCTGAGTTATAAATCCAGCTGCCAATGTTTGTTTAAAGACGTGCTAGTTCAGATAGGATAAGGTCCCATAATGTTCATTTACATTAAGTAAAAAAGAGCAATTCATTTGTTATAGCATTTATTCATCTTTGTTAATATCGAATGACAAATACAACTTCTGTTAGCTTAGGTCCACTAAATAATATGAACTTATGATTTTAATAATGTATTGGTAAATGTTGAAATTAACATTAACTAAAATGATCAAATGCAAATAGAAGTATTATTCATTGTTACTTCATGTAGTTAATAATGTTAACAAATGGAACCTTATTGTAAAGTGTTACAGATATTAAAACAGATTTGACCAAATTTAGGATTTAATGCATAATACTAATTTCTATATAGAATAGTTTTTGTCTTTTATGGTACTAATTATTTAAGAAATGGTACATTACAATTTGAAATGTTACATTTTGTTTACTAAAATAGAAACATCTTTAGGAAGACTAAATTAAAGATTCAGAATTGTATTGAATTTAATTTTTACTTTAGAAATCATCGGATCTCATGCAAAAATAGTAAAAAATAGTAGCTACCATACACTCTTAAAAAAGGTTTTTTATTGACATTGATGGTTCCATGAAAAACCTTTAACATCCATGGAAACGTCCCATTCCACAAACGATTCCTTGTAGTAGAAAATTATTGTTTAGAATTTAGATTATTAAAATGTTTATCACAATGAGAAAAACCTGCTTCTTTTAAGAACTGATGATTGAAAGGCTCTTTAGGGAACCAGAAATGGTTCTTCTATGGCTGCGAAAACCCCTTTTACTTTTATCTTTTAATCGACCTGATGAAGTAGAGATAGGTATACAAATTTAGATACGTTTAGTTAGCTGAAGAAAAATACTTAAAAAGACTTTTTTTTTTGTAATATATTATTTAAATTGTAAAGCATTTAAACATCATGGTAGCATGTTGTACTGCCCTACATTTATCTTGTCATGAACATAATAATGTTACAAATCCAAAAAATCTGGTATTCAATTTTTGATGCAATATAATCATAGAGTTTAGATTTTTGGATGAAATATGACTGTGCATGTTTTCATCAGATTCAGGTGATGCATGATAAATATATTTGTGATATGTGAGTGTTCTGCATGTGTGAGCGTGGCGTCACGCTGTCGGTCTGGGGCCCCGCAGGCGTAAGATGAAGGGCCAGAAGGGCCGGCAGGTGTCCAGCCGAGATGCTGAGCTCTTCTTACTCAGCAAGACTGCGGCCCCGAGAGACGCAACAGAAAGCAGTTTATTAGAATACATTACAGAGCAAAAACATGAAGATCAACGCTTCACAGTGGCATTACTGTGCAGTGCAGGTCCTCCTGTAATAGAGTGAATCTCACAAAATGTCTGGGTCATTTCACCCTAAAATCCAAAGTAAAAAATAGTGCATATTTTGGGACATCGTGAGTGTGTGTGTGTGTGTGTGTGTGTGTGTACACAAAAACGCACACACATAATATACACGCATACACAATTTTGTATGTATATATATGTATATATATATACAGAGAGAGAGCTTTTTCTGAATGTGTGTGTGTGTGTGTGAGAGAGTGTGTGTGTTTTTTTTTTTTGCAAATTCTTATTACTGGAAGATGAAAAAAAGAAATATTGTTATTTTACATTTTAAAATATTTATACATCAAGAGCAGTTTTTAATGAGTTAAAAAAATAACTGTAATTTACTTAGTTCTTGACAGTAATTTCAATCACTTATTTATGTTTTCTAAATCATATAAACTGGCAGTCAGTATTTGGAATAACTGTTTTCAACATTGATAATAATCAGAAATATTTCTTGAGTTTCAAATAATCATATTATAGTGATTTCTGAAGGATCATGTGACACTGAAGACTGGAGTAATGATGCTGAAAATTCAGCTTTGATCACAGGAATAAATTACATGTAAAATATATTACAATAGAAAACCGTTATATATTTTTGATCAAATATCTTCAGACTTGGTGGACATAAAACACTTATTTTAAAAACACAAAATAATCTTTATTTATTCCAAACTTTAGGCCATAAATCAATATCTTATATAATACAGCATAGACTGTAAGTCAGGAAGGGTTGTGTACGAACACTGACGCGTGTCATGATTGTGCTGTTCTGTCTTGCAGCTGCTGGCCAACATTGTGATCTACTTATGTGCCATCACAGTGGGCGTCATGTCGTATTACATGGCCGACCGCAAACACCGCAAGGCCTTTCTCGAGGCCCGGCAGTCGCTGGAGGTGAAGCTCAACCTGGAGGAGCAAAGTCAGCAGCAGGTGAGAGAAACGACACAACCGAGAGGAGCGTGGGAATGTTCTTATGCTGAGCAGTCATTCCTCCGCTGGAGATGCTCATCTGATGAGCTAAGCAGCATTTCCTGGTTTGCTTATTTGCAACAAATTCAGTTTTATTTCAATTAATCATGCAGCCCTATTCCTGGTCTTATGATTCAGTCTCGTTAGCAAAAGTTCAGAGATACAAGGATAAAGGTATTATAGTGTAGCGGTTAGGGGTGTAACGATACCCTCATGTAACGATTCGATATATATCACAATACTGAACTCAAGATACGATATTATTGCGATACTCCCTGACAAATATAAATATAAGATGAAAAGTTAACAAAAAATGTACTGTTGCTTTAAATGCTAAGTTTAGTATTACATCCGCTTGTAACATAGTAAATGAATCGGCTTGGACTTGGTGCTGGTAACCCAATGCAACGGGCAATGGTGACACCAGAATAACAATATTCAATATTCAAGCTTAAAATACAGAATTATTTTAGACAAATATGCGTGCACTTGATATATTTAAAATAATGTAGGCCATTTTTTACTGGTAACGTAAGAATTTGCCATTATCAGGACTCACAAATATTCCCCCATTGCATTATTATACATTATATTCAACATTATATATAGAAGTTTAATGTAGTACTGACACTAAAACTCTGAAAACATGAATTTTTTTCTCACACAGTAATTTTCATTTTGGGTGAACTACACACAATACATATTGTTGCATTTTTGAATTGCGATATATTGTGACACGATATATTGCTACACCCCTAGTAGTGGTCGGTGTATGAAGTTTCTTCAAACCAAGCAGCTTTTTGTTGGTCAATGCAGCGAATTCGCATGAGAAACTTGAACCTGGAGTCAAAGCAAAGCCACTCATTGTGATCAGTTGTGAAATATGTTTGGGACTGAAATCCCCTACTGTGAGTGGACATGTTAACAGGTTACCATCTGGTGAATCAGTTCCTGGTCAAGGAACATATTTGACCAATATATTTTAATATTTTTTTGGGTGTGTTTTTCCACCCTCAAGTTTCATCTGCATTTCCTTTTAGCTTTGAACGTATATGTAGGTTTGTCGCTATTTTTGATGCAATCAAAATAAGGTTTTGTGGCTTTTAGTCCATGTCTGTTTATACATTGTTTGAATTTGAGCGATTCCAACTCTGCCTATGGATTACAATTCTTATCAATTCCCAGCGTAACATTTAGATATTGAACATATTTATTCTGTGTTTTTTGTTGGTCAATGCAGCGAATTTACAGAACAAACTTGAACCTGTTGTGAAATCTGCATGGGGAAATCTTTCGCGCTTCCTGATTGCATGGATTGCTATTAAAATTACTTGATTTTGACAGTTACAATTCACCAAACAATGATAATAAATTTGTGAACAGACTTTTATTGTACTCAAGGAAAACATTTTTGAATCGTATTTTCTTATATAAAAAGGTAATAACTTGATTTTGTCAATCACCTGGTTTGTTTTCCTGTGATGTCATGCTATGTAGCCCCGCCCACAGTGAAATCTCATTGACTTAAAATCCCATCCTAAAAAACTGTATATTAATTAATGCTTAATTGTCCTAGTTAAAAGTTGGACTAATGCCCTCTCAAGTCGTATTTACCACTGGAAGTTTGAGGATAATTTTGAAGTTCCCGAGATGGACGGGCCACAAACTTTAAACATGATGGCGGAGGGAAGAACGATTGTGGCTGTGTTGGTTTTTTTCCGCCTTGTCTTGTTGTTAAAGTAGTGCATTTTTACATATGAACAATAATTTGAAGCGCATTGTATGTATTATACACAGCAAAAATAGCCTGTATTTGACCGAAATTCCAGAATCGTGACCAAGCTGAGTATAGATACCGCGGTCGATGCCAAATATTCGCTAATTATCATTTTGGCTTTAATAAGATTTTCCCAATTAATTGGCAAGAATAAACCTGGTGTCCTCTGTGGTTTTCTGTTCTTTCTGACAACGAAGCACTTGAATGCGACAAGTGCGTAATCCCGACTTCAGAAGTGGGAAGTAGGAAATTCCCGATTGCACGTGAAGGCAGCATAAGCGTCTGATATGTTCTGATTGGCTGCAACTGTGTGATGTCATACTGGATTTTCAGTTTTTGGGTGGGCAGAAAATTGCTTTATGTATGTGTGTATGGATTCAGCAGTCAGTTCATCACTTACAGAGCAAACACTTCCTATTAGCGGAAAGTCAAGTCAGTCAAGTCAAGTCACCTTTATTTATATAGCGCTTTTTACAATACAAATTGTTTCAAAGCAGCTTTACAGAGATAACAGGAAAACAATGTTGTAATAGTATTGTTCAATTGAAAATTAAATGTCCCCAACTAAGCAAGCCAAAAGGCGAAGGCAACAGTGGCAAGGAACCAAAACTCCATCAGGTGACAGAATGGAGAAAAAAACCTTGGGAGAACCCAGGCTCAGTCGGGGGGCCAGTCCTCCTTTGGCCAACGAATGAACAGTGTATGATTATGAGTTAGGCAGTATAATGTCAGGAGTCAGATGGGATCAGAACTTTCACGATATTATCCAGTTCATCTGGTTGGGTTGGGTCATCCGGCCGGTGAGGAGATGAGTGGTGAGGTGTCCATGGACCTTCACAGCCCTGATAATGCGTGTCGACGTGTCCATGTGATGGTCCTTCATCAGATCTGGATATGCCCTGGATCCGGCGGTCTGCGGTAAACCTCGGGATAAACAGAGAGACTAATATTAGCGTAGACGCCATCCTTCTTATGATGTACAAAGTACATTAGGAATTATGGGAAGTGTTCCCGGTTCCGGCTGATCTAATCTATGCAGCCTAACATTGAATTATAGAAATCTATAATGTGTTATGTGTATGCTAAGCCAAAGAGATGTGTTTTTAGTCTAGATTTAAACTGACAGACTGTATCTGCTTCCCGGACCGTGTTAGGAAGATTGTTCCAAAGTTTTGGTGCTAAATAGGAAAAGGATCTACCGCCAGCAGTCGATTTTGATATTCTAGGTATTATCAACTGGCCAGAATTTTGAGATCGCAATAGACGTGAAGGACTATAATGCGTTAAGAGCTCGCTCAAGTACTGGGGAGCTAAACCATTTAGTGCTTTGTAAGTAATCAGCAATATTTTAAAATTTATACGATGTTTAATAGGCAGCCAATGCAGTGTTGACAGAACCGGGCTAATGTGGTCATACTTCCTGGTTCTGGTAAGAACTCTAGCGGCTGCATTTTGAACTAGCTGTAGTTTGTTTAATAAGCGTGCAGGGCAACCACCCAGTAGAGCATTACAATAATCTAGCCTTGAGGTCATGAACGCATGAACTAATTGTTCCGCATTTGTCAGTGAGAGCATATGACGTAATTTAGATATATTTTTAAGATGGAAAAATGCGGTTTTACAGATACTAGACACGTGACTTTCAAATGAAAGATTAGTATCAAAGAGCACACCCAGGTTCCTAACTAACGTCGAAGACTTAACAGAGCAGCCATCAAGTGTTAGACAGTATTCTAGGTTATTAGGTGAGGAAGTTTTTTGTCCAATGATTAGAATCTCTGTTTTTTCAGAATTTAGTAATAGGAAATTACTGGTCATCCAATTTTTTATATCAGCTATGCATTCCGTTAATTTTGTGAATTGGTAAGTTTCGTTAGGTTTTGAAGAAATATACAGCTGAGTATCATCAGCATAACAGTGAAAGCTAATTCCATATTTCCTAATTATATCTCCTAATGGTAGCATGTACAGAGTGAAGAGCAGCGGTCCTAGTACTGAGCCTTGTGGTACGCCATACTGAACTTGTGATCGATAAGACATCTCTTCATTTACTGCTACAAACTGATATCGGTCAGATAAGTATGATTTAAACCATGCTAGTGCAATTCCGCTAATGCCAACATAGTTTTCTAGTCTATTTAAAAGAATGTTGTGGTCGATAGTATCAAATGCAGCACTAAGATCAAGTAACACTAATAGAGAGATACAACCACGATCGGATGATAGGAGCAAATCATTTGTGACTTTAATGAGAGCAGTCTCAGTACTATGGTACGGTCTAAATCCGGACTGAAAATCCTCGCAGATATTATTTCTTTCTAAAAAGGAACACAGTTGTGAGGATACTGCTTTTTCTAGTATCTTTGACAGAAAAGGCAGATTCGAGATCGGCCTGTAATTGACTAATTCTGTAGGATCAAGTTGCGGTTTTTTAACAAGCGGTTTAATCATAGCCAACTTAAAGGTTTTTGGTACGTATCCTAATGACAAAGATGAATTACAGATATCTAGAAGAGGATCTATGACCTCTGGAAGCATCTCTTTCAGTAGCTTAGTCGGTATAGGGTCTAGCATACAAGTTGTCGATTTAGATGAATTAACAATTTTGCAAAATTCTTCCTCTCCTATAGCAACAAATGAATCAAAATGTTCCTCACAGAGACTACAATATACTCCCTGATGCGATACTGTAGTAGACGGTTGCATAGTTATAATTTTGTCCCTGATATTATCAATCTTATAAGTGAAGAAGTTCATAAAGTCATTACTGCTGTGTTTCTTATAAACTTCTGGGCTTGAAGCTTTCTTTTTCGTTAGTTTAGTCACTTGTTCAAATAAATACCTAGGATTATGTTTATTTTCTTCTAATAGGGTTGAAAAATAATTAGTTCTAGCATCTTTTAAGGCCTCTCTGTAAGCAATCGAGCTCTCCTTCCATGAAATCCGAAATACCTCTAGTTTTGTTTTCTTCCAGTTTCGCTCCATTTTTCTGGCTGCTCTCTTAAGGGCCCGGGTGTGCTCATTGTACCACGGCGTTGGACTATTTTCTTTGATCTTCTTTAAGCGCAGCGGAGCAACTGTGTCTAAAGTGCTGGAAAAGAGAGAGTTAAAAGTTTCTGTTGCAATATCAAGTTCTTCTAAGCTATCTGGGATGCTGAGATTATGAAACTGATTTGGAAGATTATTGATAAAGCAATCTTTAGTGGCAGAAGTGATAGGTCTAACATATTTATAACATGGAGTCGGCTTTGCAGCCTTGGCTAAATGTAATTTACACGAGACTAGATAGTGATCGGAGATGTCGTCGCTCTGCTGCAGAATTTCAACGCCATCAACATCTATTCCATGTGATAATATTAGATCAAGAGTATGATTACGACAATGAGTAGGTCCTGACACGTGTTGTCTCACTCCAATTGAGTTTATAATGTCTTTAAATGCCAATCCCAATGCATCTTTTTCATTATCTACATGTATATTAAAATCACCAACAATTAGGACTTTATCTGCAGCCAATACTAATTCTGATAGAAAGTCAGCAAATTCTTTGATAAAATCTTTATGGTGCCCTGGTGGCCTGTATACAGTAGCCAGCAGAATTCTCAAACGTGATTTATTGTTTACACTATAAATTTTTACATTAAGCACCAACACTTCAAAAGAAGTATATTTAAAACTAGATTTCTTAGTGGTTTTCAGAATATTACTATAAATTACAGCAACACCTCCCCCTTTGCCTTTCGGACGAGGCTCATGTTTATAACAATAATCTTGCGGAGTGGACTCATTTAAAGTAATGTAATCGTTTGGTTTTAGCCAGGTTTCTGTCAAACACAGCACATCTAGGTTATAGTCTTTAATCTTATCATTAACTATGAGCGATTTTGAATTAAGGGATCGAATATTCAGCAACCCAAGCTTTATCGTTTGCTCATCTGTATTATATCTGTTTTTTATTTGTTGAACATCAATTAGATTTTTAACCTTAGAAAGGTTTGGCAGTTTTTTGGATTTCCAAATTCGGGGAACAGACACAGTCTCTATATGATGATATCTAGGTGAAAGAGTCTCTATGTGATGAGATTTATCTGACCTTGGTGACGTGAGGCCGCTAGCAGACGGTCGGTTTAGCCAGTTTGTCTGCTTCCTGACCTGAGCCCCAGATTGTCATGTTTTATCTCTAAGACTATGAGCCAAATTACTAGAGAGAAGAGCAGCACCATCCCAGGTGGGATGAATACCATCTCTTTTCAACAGGTCAGGCTTGCCCCAAAAACTTTTCCAATTGTCTATGAATTCTATATTATGTTGCGGACACCAATTAGACAACCAGCCATTGAGTGAACACAATCTACTAACTATCTCATCACTCCTTCGAACAGGAAGGGGGCCAGAGCAGATTACAGTGCCTGACATCGTACTTGCGAGTTCAAACACCTCTTTAATATTAATTTTGGTGATCTCCGACTGGCGAAGTCGAACATCATTAGTGCCGACGTGAATAACAATCTTAGAGAATTTACGATTAGCATTAGCCAGCACTTTTAAATTTGATTTGATGTCAGGCGCTCTGGCTCCCGGCAAACATGTGACTATGGTGGCTGGTGTCTCTATTTTCACGTTCCGTGTAATAGAATCGCCAATTACCAGGGCACAATCAACAGCATTCTCAGTGGGTGTTTCACTGAGAGGGGCAAATCGATTTGTTATGGTAACCGGAACAGAAGAGTGGTTTTTTGATCCGCGACTAGAGCGATTTCTCACCGACACCCATCTGCCTGGCTGCACAGGCAATAACTCAGCCGGAACCGAATCATGTAAATGGTTCACTATGCTAGGCGCATCCAAAGTAGTATCTAAAGCTCGAGCACACTTACTATCCTCAATTAAAGTTTGGATGCGTGTCTCTAATTCTGAAATCTTCTCCGTCAGCCTGACTGTCTCCTTGCATTTATCACATATAAACCCTATGCCGACGGGGAAGGCTATGGTAAACATATGGCATGATGTGCAAGTGACAATAACAGGACAAGACATTACTCACCGTGTTTGTTGACTGATTCTTACTCACCTGGGCTTTTTATGAACTCAGATGTGCGGGCGCGCACGAGAAAAATAAATAAATAACTGAGCGCACGGGTGGCGCCTTAACAGGCTAGCGAGATACTAGCGTGTTGTGCTAACAATAACGGAAGCTAGCGATGTTAGGTAAGCTGTAATTAGTAGTATAAACAACTAGAAATGATAGTAAACGATGGTTCAAAACAGAAAGAAATGCGAGGCTTAGACGGAGCTAACAGCCTCGGAGCAAACACACTCACACACAACAGCAGGCAGCGAGGCAGACCCAAGTTGCAAAAAGTTGAGAAGGAAAATAGGTGCGTTATATGAAGATGAGAGGAAGAGAGAGAGAGGAGAGAGAGAGAGAGAGAGAGAGAGAGAGAGAGGAGAGGAGAGAGAGAGAGAGAGAGAGAGAGAGAGAGAGAGAGGAGAGAGAGAGAGAGAGAGAGAGAGAGAGAGAGAGAGAGAGAGAGAGAGAGAGGAGAGAGAGAGAGAGAGAGAGAGAGAGAGACCGTAACATTTAGATATTGAACATATTTATTCTGTGTTTTTGTTGGTCAATGCAGCAAATTTACAGAACAAACTTGAACCTGTTGTGAAATCTGCATGGGGAAATCTTTCGCGCTTCCTGATTGCATGGATTGCTATTAAAATTACTTGATTTTGACAGTTACAATTCACCAAACAATGATAATAAATTTGTGAACAGACTTTTATTGTACTCAAGGAAAACATTTTTGAATCGTATTTTCTTATATAAAAAGGTAATAACTTGATTTTGTCAATCACCTGGTTTGTTTTCCTGTGATGTCATGCTATGTAGCCCCATGCTATGTGAGGAGAGAGAGAGAGAGAGAGAGAGAGAGAGAGAGAGAGAGAGAGAGAGAGAGAGAGAGAGAGAGAGAGAGAGAGAGAGAGAGAGAGAGAGAGAGAGAGAAGAGAGGAGAAAAACAGGACGATAAGAAGCATATGAGGAGAAACTCCCTGAATACTAATGGAGAAGCAGGGGCTGCTGGGATACAGGGTCTGCAAGCCAATCAAGGAGCATCCGGCTACAGCGGGTTACCATGGCGACCAACCTCCTGAGACAATGTCAGCTGTAATCACACTAGCGACTCCCTCCTCTTGATCCCTTCCAACCTTTATCTTCTTTTATTGTCACACTCTCGGGTGATTATACTGACCTGATATGTTGTCAGCTGCCTTCTCTATTCGTGTGTGTGTGTGTGTGTGTGTGTGTGTGTGTGTGTGTGTGTAGGAGTGGTAGAATGTGTTAGAGGAGAGCGGCAGTGTGTGGGTGGGTGGGTGGGTGTGTGTGTGTGCAAGGGCTCTGCGTCGTATCACACCGATGCCTCGAGGTGGACTGGGGTCAAAGCAAAGCCACTCGTTGTGATCAGTTGTGAAATATGTTTGGGACTGAAATCCCCTACTGTGAGGCCCTGTCCCAAATGGCACACTTCATGTGCACTTTCGGTCTTGTGGACTTACAATGGCTGCCGCGTGCGCGTGTCCGTTAAGTCCGTGAGACCGTAGTGTGTCCCATTTGTCATTTTTAGATCTCAGAAGGGTGCTCGCGAGCGCCCCGTGTGGTCGATTTGCGCCCTTGATGCACACTTTTGCCGAGCCCGCGCTGATGCAGACTCCACAGCAGACTTCTTCCCGACAGTCAAAGCGGCATTACGTTACGAAAGTGCGGACTCAGAGGAAGACCGCGAGTGCTTAGGGTTCCATTTGGGACAGGGCCTGAGTGGACATGTTAACAGGTTGCCATCTGGTGAATCAGTTCCTGGTCAAGGAACATATTTGACCAATACATTTTAATATTTTTTTGTGTGTGTTTTTTCCACCCTCAAGTTTCATCTGCATTTCCTTACATTCCAACATGGTAAAAAAAAAGAAGTCAAAGTAACATTTAGATTTTGAACGTATTTATTCTGTCTTTTTGCCAAACATTCTGTTGCAGCTGAATGCCATGAATAAAAAACAGCAGCCTAAAGAACAACTAACTAATAAACTAGACTGACATTTCAAACATTATTAAAGACAAATATATGGTCAGTCATTTGATTTTAAGAATTTATTTTAAGAAAAATAAGCCAATTAGCAATAGCACAAATAAATAGAAATAATTTGTGAAAATCAAATGTAAAAGAACACCTCTTAATATTTGATTTTTGCACACGATTACATTCGGAAATAGACAAGCTTTGTTTCCAAATGCCTGTCAATAAGATATCCTGTCAATTTTACAAACTTTTATAAACCCAGGCAGTATAATCACAATGAACACATCCAAAATGAAATATTTAACATATAACAACTGCAAAGCATCTAATTTGTGAACAAAATGATTTACGCTCTAAATCCAGCATAAACTCTGGCACAATTTGCATATTTTTAAACTCTCAAGACAGACGTCACATCCCAAACCTCACAGCAATAGCTTGTTTTCATATGACGTCACGCCACTGCATTGCCATGGCGTGAAATGCAGATGGAGGGCAGGAAGTGATTTGCTATATTTAGGAAGCACTATAACAAACTCAAAATGCCTATGTTTTGCCGTCGTTTATGGTTACTTAAATTGATCAAACCACAAGGAGTTTTTATCGTGTACCAAAAGTTGTTGTTCATAAGGGGGAAAAATGCAAGAAATTGACAGAAAAACGGCGTAAAAATGGCATGCAAACCTACGTCTGCGGTCGGGAGGAGCCGGATGGGAAAATGCCTGTGTGTCAGTGATCACTTCGTCAAAGATGAGTTAATACAACTTATGTGGATATGTTTGTGTAATGTGTAACGTTTCCGAACTTTGTAAAGTAATAGTATGTCTGTAAGACGAGGTAGTTGCTGATATCTACCGCCTCGATGGCAGGAAAATCTTTCAATTCAGTTGAAAAATCACTCCTCTTCATATTGTAAGGATCACGCCCAACATATGTTTGATTTTTTGTTTATATCTTTCTCTTGTAATAGCATGTAAAGTAGTACAGTACGGACTTTCCTCCATCTCTTCCATTGCTAAAGTTAAAGAACAGCCCAACCTTTTGACGCTCTTAACGTTTTCTCCGGTCCGCTGTCAATCCCAAAATGCACTGCGTCTGATTCAGGGGGAATCAGAATGCCATACTGACTGGGCGAGAGAAGGAGCTGGGGATGGAGGAGGGTAATTTGCTCCCGAGAAATGCGATAGCTGTTTTACGTGGTCTGTCGAGGCAAACAACTCGAGGCAATTGATGTGCAAATGCAGTTTGGGTCCCGTCCAGATCCCCGCTACTGCATGCCTGTTGTATGTGCCTCCAACACCGGCTGGGGTGCCACGTACAACAGGCATGCAGTAGCGAGGATCTGGACGGGCCCCCAACTGCATTGGCACATAAATTGCCTCGAGTTGTTTGCAGTACACCTTGCTTTGAGACGCCTCAAAATGCTGCTGCTCGGCAAGCATGTACTGGTCTGTACGGACAACACTGCAACCGCTGCGTACATCAACCATCAAGGTGGTCTACGCTCCCGTCGCATGTCGCAACTCGCCCGCCACCTCCTCCTATGGAGTCAGAAGCATCTGAGGTCGCTTCGTGCCACTTATATTCCAATATAATATATTCCAATACCCCCGGGCTGCTCAAACGTGCCGCCGACGAGCTCTCACGACAGCCTGTGGCCCAGGGAGAGTAGCGACTCCATTCCCAGGCGGTCAAACTGATCTGGGAACACTTCGGGGCCGCACAGACAGATCTGTTAGCCTCTCCAGACTCAACCCTTTGCCAGTTGTTTTACTACCCAAGGAGTACGGATGCACTGTCACACAGCTAGCCCCAGGGCCTCCGCAAGTATGCGTTTCCCCCAGTGATCCTTCTTGCACAGACACTGTGCAAAGTCAGGGAGGAAGAGCAGGTCTTGCTAGTTGCCCCTTATTGGCCAAACTGGACATGGTTCCCCGAATGTTTGCTCCTCTCGACTGCCCCTCCCTGGCCCATTCCTCTGAGGGAGGACCTTCTCTCTCAGGGGCAGGGCACCGTATGGCACCGGTGTCCAAACCTCTGGAAACTCCATGTCTTGTGATCTACCACAGTTAGTCGTAGACACCATCACTTCTGCAAGAGCACCCTCTACGAGGCATGCTTACGCCCTGAAGTGGAACCTGTTCGTTGAGTGGTGTTCTTCTGACCGAGAAGACCCCCGAAGGTGTTCGGTTCCGTGCTTTCTTTCCTGCAAGATGGGTTGGAGCGAGGACTGTCTCCCTCCACCCTCAAAGTGTATGTTCCCTATATTGCCGCACATCACGATGCAGTGGATGAGAGATCTGTGGGAAAGCACGACCAGATCGTCGGGTTCCTGAGGGGAGCGAGGAGACTGAATCCACCTCGACTCTTTACCCTTTTGGGACTTATCTCTGGTGCTGACCACACTGCAGAGACCTCCCTTTGAGCCACTGCAGGCAGCTAAGTTAAAAATCCCGTCTTTAAAAAAACAGTTCTCCTGCTTGCTTTGGCCTCCATCAAGAGGGTAGGGGACCTGCACGCATTTTCGGTCGACGAATCGTGCTTGGAATTTGGGCCGGCTAACTCTCACATTATCCTGAGACCCCGACCTGGATATGTACCCAAGGTTCCTACCACTCCCTTTCGGGACTAGGTGGTGCAAGCGCCTGCAAGGTAACCTGCAAGCGCTGTCCCCGGAGGAGGCAGACCCAGCCCTGTCTTTTCTCTGTCTCATCCGCTCCTTGCGGTTCTGTATGTGGACAGAACGCAAAGCCTCAGGACCTCAGAACAGCTCTTCGTCTGTTACGGAGGCCAGCAGAAGCTACCTCCAAGTAGAGGTTGGCCCACTGGATAGTGGATACCATCATCTTGGCGTATGAGTCCCAAAATGCACTTTGTCTCCCGGGACTGCGAGCTCACTCCACTCGGAGTGTAGGCGCTTTTGGGCGTTGGCGCAGGTTGCCTCGCTGACAGATGTTTGTAGAGCTGTGGGCTGGGTGACACCTAAAACGCTCACTAGATTCTATAGCCTACGTGTCGAGCCGGTTGCTTCCTGTGTGTTCTCTTCACATAGAAGCCAGTTAACACCATAAGCCCCGCTCTAATTGTCGGCTTGCTGCGCCATTCCCCTCCTATGGACTGGATGCGTGCAACATTCTTGCTCCAGTTGAGTTCCCCTTTAGCCGAACCCTGTTGAGTACCTCCACACCATTGGACGTGGCGGAGCGTCTGATGCTAGGCCTACCACTCATATGCACTAATTGAACTTGTGCTAGGCTGGGTCCATATGTTGTGATCCCTACAGCGATCCCATATGTGTATTCTTCCACGGTATGGCTCCCTGCGGCGAGCCCGTGTCTTTCCCTTGACATAGCAAGCTGTCTGTCGTCACTGGCTGGTTGAGTCTCGCTGGAGCCACCTCAGTGACATTCCTTATGTTGTACTGCCTGGTAACGCCCAGACCATATGTGTATCTCCACATGTTACCTCCCTGCGGGCTAGATGTGGCTTCCATAGCGTCCCTCCTTCCATTGAAAGGGTACGCTTTCCCAGTGTTATCCAAGTCTAATTGAGTGTGTCTTGCAAAACAGCAGTGATTTCCCTGGCCTAAGCCCTGTCCCATGTCTGCCTCAATAATGCGGAGGCATCAGGGGGCTTTTCCTTGTTTTTTGGGGGGGATCCCGATCAGTCGACGTGTCTGGAAGGAAGGAACTCTATTCTGACGCAGCATATTGTTACCTTCTCAGGGAACCAGAGTTACATACGTAACCTTACAATGATCTTACAGGGCCTGGGACAATGTACCTGGCCCAAACAGTCTTTTTAGAAGAATTGTTTTTTTTTAAAGAAAGAAAATTGCGGAATGAGTATTTAGCAAACAAAGATGCAAAGGTGGTTTATGTGCAGAACTTGTGTGTATCCAGTCTGCAGATGCTTATGTACAGTAACAAATGCACAAGACAGTTATGTTCATATAATCAGTCAATGTTCTTCCTCATACAGGAGCGTCTCCTGCTGTCCATCTTGCCCAAGCACATCGCAGACGAGATGCTTCAGGACATGAAGAAAGAAGCCAGTCAGAAAGAGATGCAGCAGTTCAACACGATGTACATGTATCGGCATGAGAATGTCAGGTGAGTTTGTTGCAGCTTTTCACTAAATGGGGCAAAGCTTGATGCAGATTGTTTCTAAAAGGAATCTTTTACTGTATTTTTGTTGCAGTATTCTGTTCGCAGACATCGTGGGCTTCACACAGCTGTCCTCATCCTGTAGTGCGCAGGAATTGGTTAAGTTGCTTAACGAATTGTTTGCCCGTTTCGACAAGCTAGCAGCTGTGAGTTACTGTTATCTGTATGCATGCTTTTTTCAATATACGTTTAGTAAAGTTTACAAGATTAAATAATTTTTGGTGTTCACAGATTTTAAACTATTCATATAGAGTGCAACAGTAGAGTTTAAAGTAAAAAATCACATTCATTTTCTCCATAGAGAACCTGATTTTATGGCTTCTTTAGATGCCATAAATCAGACTGATTTCAACTTTGTCTAAAACAAATTTTAAATGCCAATATAAATCCTGAAGACATAACACATTATGAATGACATAGTCTAGTCAAGTTTGGGTTTTGTAAGATTTTTTTTAATGAATACTTTTATTCAGCAAGGACACATTAAATTGATCAAAAGGCATTTATAATATGGGATTTATATTGAAGTCCACCGTTGGGAAGCAGATGGGCTGAGGACCACAGTGGCTCTGGAAGGACAGAGAGAAAAAGCCCAGAGAGTTCAGATAAGATCACAGAAACAGATAGCGCAGAGAGTTCAGGGATGGCTTAAACGGCCGTGTCAAGGGACACAGAGTGTCCAAAAGCGACCTCCATGGCCGTAACTGGGCGGACAGATGTCTATAAACAGCCTCTGTGGCCGTGACAGGGCAGGTAGAGGGTTCAGGAGGAGACCCAGCCGCCCCGGGAAGAGCTGTAGTGGTCGCCAATGCCTTGGAAGGAGAAGGGGAACTGTTGCGTCCCAAACACAAAAGATGTCAGCTGCCATCACAGGGAGCACAGCCGATGGCGACAGGAAGTCTTGGACCATCGAACTTGCGACCACCGGGCTTAAAAGTGCTGAGACCACTGGACTTGTGACCACTGGGCTTGGAAGCACTGAGACCCCTGGACTTGGGACCACCAGACTTGGAAGCGCTGAGACTACCGGACTTGGGACCACCAGACTTTAAAGCGCTGAGACCCCAGACTTGAAACCACCAGACTTGGAAGCGCTGAGACTACCGGTCTTGGAACCACTGGACTTGGAAGCGCTGAGACCCCCGGACTTGGAAGCGCTGAGACCCCCGGACTTAAAACCACCGGACTTGGAAGTGCTGAGACCCCCGGACTTTGGACCACCGGGCTTGAAATAGCTGAGACCACCGGACTTGTGACCACCGGACTTGGAAGCACTGAGACCACCGGACTTGGAAGTGCTGAGACCACCGGACTTGGAAATGCTGAGACCACCGGACTTGGAAGCGCTGAGACCACCGGACTTGGGACCATTAGACTTGGAAGCGCTGAGACCACCGGACTTTGGACCACCGGGCTTGAAATAGCTGAGACCACCTGACTTGGGACCACCGGACTTGGAAGCGCTGAAACTACCGGACTTGGGACCACCAGACTTGGAAGCGCTGAAACCACCGAACATGCAGCCTGCCGGATCCAGACCGTTTCCAGATCTGACGAAGGACCTTCGCCTGGACCCGATGACAACGCAGTGCTGCAGTGCCAACTAGCCTTTCCCTATGGAGGATCCCGATACCGCTCTACAGATAAAGCGCTGTGGAAATTCCGGTTTTGCGTACGTACCCGAAATGATAAAATAAAATAAAATTCTGCATCAAAATTTATAGGCAAGACAAGTAGTTTGTTTAGGCATGGTTTGTAGCGAATTACAAACCTGCGCACATATATTCAAACGCACATAACTATAGAATCAATTCTTAATGCGCATGTGAACGCCATCACATGCGTTCACAGGTTTATCACAGGTTTGCGTTTAAAGTCTGTTTAGAGAGAACGGCGTCGTCTTAGCGGCCCCTAATTTAATAACAAATGATCATTTAGACGGAAGTGAATCAATCAAAACTAACTTTACCTGGAAACAACATTATTCAAGAACCGCTATAAAACCAAACCATTCTCTGTTACCTTAAATTGAATGTTTGTCTCTGTAAAGCTGCTATAAAACAATCTACATTGTTAAAAGCGCTATATAAATGAGGATGACTTGACTTGACTTGACTTGACATGGAAGCGCTGGGACCACCGGACTTGGGACCACCAAACATGGAAGTGCTGAGACCACCGGACTTGGGACCACCAAACATGGAAGCACTGAGACCACCAGACTTGGAAGCGCTGAGACCACCGGACTTGGAAGTGCTGAGACCACCGGACTTGGGACCACCAAACATGGAAGCACTGAGACCACCAGACTTGGAAGCGCTGAGACCACCAGACTTGGAAGTGCTGAGACCACCAAACATGGAAGCACTGAGACCACCAGACTTGGAAGTGCTGAGACCAGTGGACATGGAAGCGCTGAGACCACCGGACTTGGGACCACCAAACATGGAAGCGCTGAGACCACCGGACTTGGAAGTGCTGAGACCACCGGACTTGGGACCACCGAACATGCAAGCACTGAGACCACCAGACTTGGAAGTGCTGAGACCACTGGACATGGAAGCGCTGAGACCACCGGACTTGGAACCACCGAACATGCAAGCACTGAGACCACCGGACTTGGAAGTGCTGAGACCACCGGACTTGCAAACTCCAAGAACTCACACCGCAACCCTCGAGGACCATCACAGAGAAGTATTGATTGAAAATGCACCATAGTCCATGGCAATAGAAATCAATTAGGGCAAAGTCCACATAGTCACAGGAGAAACAGGATTAAAAAAACGCATGTAACATCCATAAAGGAGATTACTAGACAATAGTGATGGACGCTTTCAAAAAACGCTTTGTGAAGCTTTGAAACATTTGCAATTAATTTGTTTTGAACCCGTGATTCAGAGCATGTATAAATTTTTTTTTATATATATTTGTTTTTCCCATCACTACCAGATAAAGAACAAGAAAACTCTGGGGTATAAATTCACAAGCTAACAGGTGTGGGAAATTAGTAGTTATGGTAGTTAACGGGGGTAACTATGGAAAAAAAACAAGAGTGATAGAAACAGTGGGTGCATATTAATATGCCATCTTGTTCAGTAGTCAGGGCACTGGTTCCTCAAGCGCAAAATCCTACCAGTGCACTAAAACATTCGCTCCCTAAAAAGACCCACGATGAAAACTGTAAAAACCAGGGAGCAACGATGCTCACTATGTTCCCTAAATGGAAGTTCTGAAGCGCGAAACATAAGTCACGTGAGCCAACTCACTACACATAATGACACACGATAAATGTTTTTTTTTAAATACAAACCATTATTTTATTATATTTTAGCATAAACATACAACACTAGACAGGCAATGAACATAAAATAGCTAACATTTATAATTTAATCAGGGCTGAAATGTTGCACGTATATGTAACAATCAACGAATTGATAATAATGTAGCAGTAATCCTTACTGTCCTGACCAGTGCCTGAATTCATGTACACGATATGGATTCACCACCTAGGAAACTAGGGAGCTGATTGAGACGCACCCAAAGAAAACATGAACTAATCACAGAAAGATGAACAATAGGACAATGGTCTCTGTTAAGAAAATGATAAAAACTCTCATAACCTAGGCAGCTGAAAAAGTGGACGTACACTGTTGCACTCTATTGACGCTTTATCGGCTATTGGCTGATCTTTTTTTGACCAGTAAAGCCTGAATAAATCTAAAGGTGCTGTACTTTCTTTCCTCGTCAGAAATACCACCAGTTGAGGATCAAGATTCTCGGCGACTGCTATTACTGTATTTGTGGCCTTCCAGATTACCTTGATGACCATGCGGCCTGCTCCATTATGATGGGCTTGGCTATGGTCGAGGCCATTTCGTAAGTGATGCATAATCATTTAATTTGTGAACTGTTCATGAACTGTCATCAGGATTTTTCATGGAAATTAGTGAATGGTGCATAACAATTATTTATAAATAGATTGAGTTGGGCATGCTTATATATAACAAGGTTTGACACGTTCGTCTGGATTTTAGATATGTCCGAGAGAAGACGCAGACAGATGTGGACATGCGTGTCGGGGTGCATTCTGGGACAGTCTTGGGCGGGGTGCTTGGACAGAAGCGCTGGCAGTATGATGTGTGGTCTACTGATGTGACGGTGGCCAACAAGATGGAGGCAGGAGGAATACCAGGGTAAAGACCTACACCTTCACAAGTGCTTTTTTTTTGGTTCAGAATGCTAGGGTCAATTCACTAGATTTGGCCATTTCATACGTTTTTACTGTAGGACTGCGGTATATCGGAATTTTTTTTTTTATATAAAACAAAATTTGTTTTCCTGCAATGTAAAGTAGTGGCCAAAAGTGATTAAACCATCAAAAGTTCAATCAAACTATCAAAATATGTGGGAAACAGTTTTTTAAAAATATTTTAAATGCGAGGGACGAACAAAATAAAAAGCTCATAGGAAAAAGCATACATTGACAATATACAACATAATCAGTTATTAATATTTTTTTCATATTTGACCACATTTTTAATCATATTTGAATCTCTTCTTCGAGTCCATTGCAATCTCAGATGTCGTTCTGCCAATATCTGGCGCAGATCACGGCTGATGTGGTCGGTTCAGCCAAGTCCTGGGCACTGCACTGAGGGGCATTTTCACACTCCAGTAGATGGGACATGGTCTGTACTTCTCCGCAGCTACATGTGTCGTCTGTCTGGTGGTTCCAAATTTTCATAAGTGCTTTGCACCTCCCCTGTTCCACTCGTAATCTGTTGAGCGTCTTCCAGGTTAGCCATGGGAGGCTGTGCCCGCTGGCGAGACATTCAGTTGGGGTGATTCCTCTCTGCGTCCAGTCCAGTGCTCGTGTGTTTAGCTGGTTCCATTCATCTTTCCAAATGTTGGTCCTTGCTATTTCTTTGGTTGTCTGGAGAGGTCGGACTGTCAGTAAGAAACTGGCTCTTGATTTCAGACGGTGTGGAGGTGCTATGTGTCCGTACAGGGGGTGCCTGGTGTCAGACTCCTGTGCTCTCCGCTCGTCTTGGGCGACAATGAGTCGTCTAATGTGAGGGGGGGCGATGCCAGCTAGGGCGTAGAGGCACGGGACTGGCGTTGTCTTTATACAACCCGTGATAATGCGGCAGGTGTCATTGAGGGCTGTATCAATCAGTTTAGTATGGTGTGAGCGGCTCCAGCTTGAGCACGCGTATTCGGCTGTGGAGAAGCACAGGGCTAGGGCCGTTGCCTGGATGGTTGGTGGATCGGCGCCCCATTTTGAATTTACCAGTTTGCGCAGGATGTTGTTACGAGTGTTGATCTTGGCTTTGGTGTTCTGAAGGTGAGTTTTGAAGGAGAGTGTCCTGTCGAGTGTGACTCCCAGATACATGGGGTGGGGGTGGTTGGAGAGTTTGTATCCATCCCATGAGATGCTCAGTTCTTTTTTCGCATCTCGATTTTTTAAATGGAAGCTGCATAGTTGGGTTTTTGATGGGTTGGGTTTCAGGTGATTGTTATTGTAGTAGGTTGTCATCTCTTGGAGGGCACTTTCCAAGACAGTCTCAATCTGCTGGAAGTTCTCCTGTTGGGTGGTGATACAGAGATCGTCTGCATAGATAAAACGCTGGCATTGTGGGTGAAGTGGTTGGTCATTTGTGTATATGTTGAACAGAAGGGGGGCCAGTACGCTGCCTTGTGGTAGGCCATTCTTTTGGGCTTCCCATTTGCTCTTCTTGTCATTTAGTTGTACAAAGAAGCGCCTGTTGTTAAGGAGGCTCTTGATGATTTGACAGAGGTTGAGGTCACCAGTCATGTCAAAAAGTTTCCTGATCATGGTGCGGTGCTGGACAGTATCGTAGGCAGCAGTGAGGTCTATAAAAGCTGCTCCGGTGATGAGTTTGCACTCAAAACCATCCTCAATGTGTTGTGTGAGGTTCAGTAGCTGTCCAGTACAGGAGCGACCAGGACGGAAACCAGCTTGATCTTTTGTAAGCTTAGAGTCTATAAGTGGCGTAAGGCGTTGGAGTAATAGCCTCTCGTAGAGCTTGTAGGTGATGCAGAGGAGGGAGATTGGTCTGTAGCTCTTTGGGGATGAAGGGTCCTTTCCAGGTTTGAGAATTGCAACAGTCTTGGCCTTTCTCCATACCGGTGGGATTATTTTCTCTGCCATGCATGAGTTCAGCATTTCTAGGAGCCAAGTCTTTGCTTTAGGTCCCAGGTGCTGTATCATTTCCGCCAGTATATCATCGATTCCTGCTGCTTTCCCAGGTTTCAACATGCTCATTGCAGTTTCAAGTTCTTGTAGATCGAAAGGCTTGGTGGGTGCTCTGGCTGGTTGTGGGTGGTCCGGTACCGCTGTCCGGCGGTATTCTCCTGTGGGTCTGCGCCGATTTTGGCTGCGACCGTTTGCCACCAGCTGTGCTGCAACTGAGTTAGCTGTGACTGTTGAGAGTGTGGGCGGAGAGGTATGGTCTTCGCCAAGGCGGCGGATTGTGGCCCATGCCTTCCTGCTGTTGTTGGTCATATTGGTGTTTTCTAACAGCTCCTTCCAGGCTTTCCTTCGTTCTTCCCGACTTTGTTCAGCAGGATCTCTCCAAGTTCCATGGTGGTGGAGGAGAAGGGGTCCTCATGGTATGCCCCGTGGTAGGCTTTCAATAGGTCATTGGATGTTTCCGACAGCCCAGGGATGTACTCGGTCTGGCATCCTCTTGGTATATGTCGCCTGGCTGACCTTTTCAGCAGGTCTATAAACATGCTGTAGTTGTTGGGATGTGGTGTAATGCTGGAGATGGAGTTTTCAATCTCCTGTTGGAACGACAGCCAGTCTGCCTTGCGCAGATTGAACCTTCTGCGGAAGGGGACGGTTGTTGCTTGAAGAACGGATCGGATGGTTATGGCAATTGGCCGGTGTTGCGTGTGGGGGATAGGGTCCAGGACCTTTTTCACGACTCTCGATGTTAGTTCGCTGCTCACACACACTAGATCTGGGTTATATCCTCGTTTCCATCTGGCACTGTGAAAAGATTTTGGCAGTTTCGCGTCGTGGATCAGAGTCAAGTGTTTTGACTCAAGCCAGGTTTCGACTTCATCTCCGTCTTGATTGTTCGCTTCATAGCCCCACCACGTGCTGTGGGCATTGAAGTCCCCGATACTGATGTGATATTTCCTCTTACATCTGTCTGGTAGTTCAGACTGGAGGAACGGACTTTGGGGGGGTTTATACACTGATGTGACAGAGACGTTCGGGAGGGCAACTGTGATGGTTTCCATTTGCCCTTCGGTGGTGTGGGTGCAGACCTCTTCAATCGCAAGGTTTGGTCTGCAGAATACCGCTGACCCATACTGTCTGTGTCGGATCTCGGCCACCAGCTTCATTCCAGGAATGGCTGGTCGGTGTTGTGCAGGACCGATGTGGGTTTCCTGCATGCACACTATGTCGTAGCATCTGACCACTGTTGCTAGTATGTCTGCCTTGCGTCTGGAAAAACCTTCAATATTGATTGAGGCGATTGACAGTGCAGGCCCCGAGGGGGGCAAGTATTTGTTGTGCTTTGGCCTCGTCATCTGTTAGATTGCTCGGGTAGGTATACAGATATTGGCCTACTGGTGATGGTAATATCAGATAGGAATATCAGATTGTACCAGTCAGCGTTTCCCAGGCTGCACCACGGGGAGGTTTCTGTATTAGCAGCCCATCATATTCACACCCTTTATTCATATTTGAATAAAGGGTGAAGATGTACATTTTCCAAGGCCGGAGAACACCTTTGGCCGCTACTGTATATTGCGGTATGAAAATATACAGATGACATGAATAGGTCTATTTAGAAAGAATTAATAATGAATATCAGGGCTGTTCATTTTTGCGCTTTAATTTTTTTTTCCAGTTAAACGTGTTAAAGATATTTAAAAAAATTAACGCAGCATCCGTTTTTTTTCTGTAATCCTTTGGCTGCACTACAGTATATGATTTTATCGTTCATTCAGTTCTTTCACGCATGAATGGACAAAAACACGAAGTTATGTCAAAATTCATGTTTTGTCGAGTATCCTCGTAAGCACTGTCTTTAATAAGTTAAAAAGTGTTAAATGAACTTAAAGGGACAGCAGCATATTAAACCTGCTGCTATCTGTCATTAATATTAATCAAAGAACAAAAGACAAAGAGAAAAACACTGAATACATTTTGTAGCTTTAACAAGGATTAATATACAGGGGTTGGACAATGAAACTGAGGCCATGTCCACACGGACACGGGTATTTTTATAACCGGAGTTTTTCCTCCAGCGTTTTAAAAAAAAATCCCGTCCACACATGCTCGGTCTCCGTCTACATGAAAACGCAAAAACACGCTATCAAGCGCGGTCAAGAGCATGCCACGCCATCAGGCGGCGATATAACCCTAACCGTAAAGCCACGTTGGCCAATCAGAAGCCTAACAAAACGTTATTACCGGTTCCGGTAGGCGCAAATCTGACGTCAAACACAGCGGATAACGGCGCACGCTCTGACGTCGCAAGGCGAAAACGCCGGTTTCACTGTCCACACGACAACACGTAACCGGCGTTTCTGAAAATCCTCACCCTCAGCAGGGGTTTTCAAAAATGTTCGGTTTCAGTGCGTTTTCGTGTGGACGAACGGCCGAACGCGTAGAAAAAGTCACGGTTATAAAAATACCCGTGTCCGTGTGGACAGGGCCTGAAACACCTCTCATTTTAGTGTGGGAGGTTTCATGGCTAAATTGGACCAGCCTGGTGGCCAATCTTCATTAATTGCACATTGAACCAATAAGAGCAGACTGTGAAGGTCCAATTAGCAGGGTAAGAGCACAGTCAGGATGACAATGCACCAATACACACAGCAAGACTGGTGAAAGATTGGTTTGATGAACATGAAAGTGAAGTTGAACATCTCCCATGGCCTGCACAGTCACCAGATCTAAATATTATTGAGCCACTTTGGGGTGTTTTGGAGGAGCGAGTCAGGAAACATTTTCCTCCACCAGCATCACGTCGTGACCTGGCCACTATCCTGCAAGAAGAATGGCTTAAAATCCCTCTGACCACTGTGCAGGACTTGTATATGTCATTCCCAAGATGAATTGACGCTGTATTGGCCGCAAAAGGAGGCCCTACACCATACTAATAAATAATTGTGGTCTAAAACCAGGTGTTTCAGTTTCATTGTCCAACCCCTGTATATTCAATTTATAGTTTATTCAGTGTGCAGTATTTGATGACTGAAGGTTACATGGGTCAAACACAACGAAAAAAATAATTTTATTGTGCATTTTAGCAGGGCAAGTAAAAATCTGAACCGTCTCGTCTGGGCCAGTAGAAAAAAACCTTAGCGTTGAGCTCTGATATTAAAGGCACAGCTAAATGTGACAATAGGACTAGACTCAATTTATTACAATAGGTTTATGTGAAGATTGTTTTAAATTCTCTTAAATTAAAAACTGTTATATTTTTTAAGCCTATTTAATATTCAAATCGGTAGCTTTCAATTTTACTGTAATGTTGAATGTCTATAATTAGTGGCTAAAATTGAGGGGAAAAATCCATTTAATAGAGACATCAATATCAGTATTGTTAAGACTGATACTACATTCATAATCGCTTAGTAAAACACATATTTAAAACATACCATCTATTTTTTTTTTTTTTTTTAAATCGATTGTCAGCACTTGTTTGGGAGTGAATATATATTTAAAAACTTTTACCCTTTACAAGAACCAACACAAACCATACATTGAACAGTTAATAAAAAAATAAAAATTATAGGCCATATTCACACCGTTTCTGACCAATTCAATATAACTCTAAAATAATAGTTTTTGTCATTTTATTGTGATTATTATTGAATGTGGTAAACAAAATAAGAAATATATTGTAATAATAACCTTGTGCCGTAAAAAAAATCATCAAATTAGTTTTATTTTACTGTAAAATTACAATATTTTTATGTCTTTGTTCATTTTCAAATACGCGTGCAAATGAACATAGTGCTTTCACTCTGAAACCAACAGCGCATTTATTTATTTGCTGGTAACCCATCAAAATAAAAGCTTGATGGTATATATATGATATTGAAAATTAAGAAATTTAGACAAAAATATTGTAACTTTACAGTAAATCAAAATTCATTTGATGAATATACAGCACAAGGTTATTATTACAATATATTTCTTATTTTGTTCAATACATTTAATAATTATCACAATCAAATCTTAATAATTATTATTATTCCAGAGATAGCACATATATATACTTAACTAAATCACAGCCTGTAATTAATTGATTATATATCATGCAGCCATTCATTCATGTGTGCATCCAGTGTAAATGCCCTCTGAGACACAGAGAAGACAGACGGCAGATCAGTCATGGCAAAAATGACTCAGACGAGTGTAAATGCATCTGGTTGTTCAAGCTAAACTTTACTCCTCCCTAACTGAATTACGCCCACACACGGCAAACCAAACATGAGCCAACAGTCACGGATAGACACATCTGGATATATGCCAGATAATTAGACCTTATCCATCATCATCATCATCATCATCATCAGTAATACTCAATAACAATGAGACCCACCCTGTGAAAAAGAAGTGCGCTTAATTGTATTTAATGTGCACTTGTAGTGTACTGCAAATCTTTAAGTATATATATTTTTTTAAATCTACACATAATAATGAAATAAAAGGGAGTACACTTATATGACTGTTTCTTAACACACTTTGTAATAATGTTAACTTTAGAGTATATTTTAAATCATTATGTTTTAATAATCTTTTATCATGCCTCAAAGAATCACTTATTTTGATGTTGACTAACATACTAAAGCACATGTAACATACTATACTATAAATACTGCTACTATACTAAACAACTAGTGTTATTTGATATTAGATATATTTTAAGTGCACTAAATTAAAACTTCATCATTACAAATGTGTAATTACAAATATATTTAAATACATCACATACAGGTTTCAATAGAAATGACGTTAAAGTAAATTTTAGTTTCCCATAAATGCTTGTCAGTACATTCAGCAGTTCTCTTTAACCATATTTAATCGACAATAATTATGAAATTACATATAAATATGTTCTAGTCCTACCTCAGTGAGCCAAAAAAGCACTCATAAGTTCAGCTAATTACATTTAATAACATTTAAAAACATTACTTAATTATTATTTCTTTGTATTTTTCCATATAGTTACTATGAATGCTAAAGTGTACTTATTCTTCACAAGGGCATACAATACAATACAATAACATTTTATTTGTATAGCACATTTAAAACAACTGGCGTTGACCAAAGTGCTTAACAAGGCCAAAAAGACAAACAATACAAATAAAAATATACACATAAAACACACATATCAAGATATATTAAAAGCAATTGAGAAAAAATGCGTTTTCAAATTAGATTTAAAAATAATTCAGATAAGTACTGTGGAGACTGGTTCTGCAATGACTTAAAAACAAATAACAAAACTTTAAAACCAATTCTAAATTTAACCGGTAGCTAATGAAGCGAGATCAAATTACTTAAAGGATTAGTTCACTTTAAAAAAACTTTTGCTGATAATTTACTCACCCCCATGTCATCCAAGATGTCCATGTCTTTCTTTCTTCAGTCGAAAAGAAATTAAGGTTTTTGATGAAAACATTCCAGGATTTTTGTCCATATAATGGACTTCAATGGGACCCAAACGGTTCAAGGTCCAAATGACAGTTTCAGTGCAGCTTCAAAGGGCTTTAAACGATACCAGACGATGAATAAGGGTCTTATCTAGCCAAACCATCGGGCATTTCAAAAATAAATAAAGTTTTATAAGCACAAATGCTCGCCTTGCTCTGTTCTGTGAGACCTTTTCAACGTAATTGCGTATCACGTGACGTCACGAACGCGCATCAAAGAACAGAGCAAGGCGAGCATTTGTGCTTATAAAACTTAAACTGTTTTATTTATTTTTGAAATGGCATCACCACATACATTTTAGAGGTCACTGTTTTTTCCTTTTCTTTTCATTTCTTTCATGTGTAATATTGTAACTATAAGCATGATAAAAGAATCAAGATGTATCTCTATTATGATGAACTATGTAGTGCTCCGTTGTATCTGTCATTTGTACAATGTGCCGTGCCTGTGTTTATGTGTCGCGGGCTGGATCAGCTGACTGTCAGTTCGCAGCTGATGAGAGTTATCTGATCAAATCGCGTCAGCTGGAGGGGAAATGGTTTTTTGTAGTGAGAGGAGAGAAAAAGGTGCGGGGTGGACAGGGAGACTACGGGAGACCTGGACTAAGCTAGTACTTTACAAAAAACCTCCTCAGAAAAAAAAAACCTGAGCTTGATTTGCGGAAGATCAACATCCTTCGGTGGTAACGAACTCTCCAAAACCGGTGAGAATGATCGGTTTTATGTTCTCTAACGCTGGAGCAGTGGTTTTGTTCGCTCATTGAAAGCAGTCTGAGTTTTTTTTTCTTCATTGAGAATTACGTTTTTTTGACTTCTCTCGTGGGATTAACAAGACTATTTCCTGGATGTTTTCGTTCATGCTTCATACTTGGCCACGGAGTTGTAAAAGACTTTTTGTGAAAACTGTTCTGTGCTGCCGAACGCACGTGGTTTGTGCGCATAGACATTCAGCCGGTTGTATGGTCGATGATATTATGTAAATAAGACACCCCTTTGTTATATGTGATATCGTTTGTCTGGGAAATATATGTCACCTTCAATC